>OX637392.1:57239592-57742092 GCA_951799425.1 Ilex aquifolium | reverse complement strand
CAAACTCAAGAACCCAAGAATTCATATTATATCTACTGGGTATATCTCCAAAACAGAGAGAGAGAGAGAGAGAGAACGTATTCAATGGTAATAGAGAAGAGAAGAAGAACGTGGACAAGGGTCTTGACATGCATATATATATAGTTTAGAAATCTAGTTTAATTTTCAGCCATTTGTTTAACTTCAAGTTCTGAGGCCCTTTTGAAATGACCAAGTCAAATATATTTCACAAGTCAATCTAAAGCGTTATAGAAAACTCTAAAATGTAACAATATTTTCACAAGTTTATGTAAATCTTTATAGAAAGTCCTAAAATATGACAAAGTCTTCTAAAAAAATCTAAAATTAATGATTTCTAGCTTTAAAAGATGCAATCTTTCTCAAATTTTTTTCATTAATTTTTCCTCCACTCTCACCACTTCTCTCCAACTCTTTCTTTCCCTTCCAGTCTCATTGTCTTGCTCTGGTTTTTTGTCCATATCTTTAGTTATATTGTTATTTCTTTAAGATTTTATTCAATTTATTTATCTGTAAGATCTTGACTTTACAATTACATCCAATTTATTTTTTGATCCTGCTCGATCTCAAAACCGCTAAAACTTTGAAATAAATCATACCGTAAATTTCTGTAAAATATTTTCTCCCTTTAGGCCCCAATTTGTGTTGGGCTGCCCTTACTGCTGAAGACCCTTTTTGTCAAGGGAAATTTTGTTTGGGTTGTAATGGGTCTGTGATGTGACCCGAACCTGACACTTTTTATTTCAGATTCTATCTTATGAAGCTACGAATATGGCTCATTTCGTTTGTGTGGATTGGTGTAACATCCCAAAAATTATAATTTTTAGATTGACTATGAGTCTTATTAACTATTGAAATTTTGAGTTAATGTTTCATGAACGTAATTTGTTCATTTTATCTAATATTACTATTAGAATAGTAATTAGTTTTATGGTTTATCTAGCTCATTTATTTAAAATTGAATAGTATTGAAATGCATTCATTTCTTCTGCATTGACACGATCTATGATACTATCGGAGTGAAAGAAGGGATCTACGACTGAACTCTTATTGGGGGCCTTATCTTGCGACTGTTACGAGTAGCTCTCTTAACTATCTGGCTATCTCTCAAGAGTGAAACTCAATCCCCTCACAACTTGCCTGTGAACCAGAACTAATGATCGTAGATCCTCTACCATAAAGTTTGAACAACTATATCAATTTAGCTATGAATTAATAATGCCAAATGAATTGATATCAATTTTTTAAAATTTAAAACAGTTGTATATATCACAATAACACTGTAAAGAATTTAAAACAGTGTACTTACTTACAATTTTTGATACTTATTCTAGACTTAAATGGTTATATGTTAAAACTGAAAACCTATATCCAAATAAGAACTAAAAAGTGTACTCACACTCAATTTTCTCTTTTATTTTTTGGAGTTTTAGATAGGATCTAAAATTTTAGGGCCCCAAATTTTAAGAGCCTAATTAACGTCTAGTTTTGTTAGGTCCAAAATTACTCATCACTTAGTTAAACCCAATAAAAGCCCTAAAATAAAAACACGAGAAATCAAATCCAACTCAGCAACTCTAATTGAAATCAATGCTCCAATTGAAATACTAAACTGTATAAAAAGAATAGATTCTTTTCCGAATGTATGCATTGCTTATAGAAGTAATAATCACTTCAACAGAAAGGTGTTTATTAAAATTTAAAGTGATAAAATTTTATTTATGGTCAGTTATGTCACAAGTAAGATTGAATGCATTAACTATATTATCTATTGAGAAAAATTTATTGACAAAACTTCAATATATAAACTTGATCAATATTTTTGCATCTCAAAAAGTAAGTAATAATTTTTAAATAAATAAAAAATTAAATTATAATAATAATTATATATATATAAAATAAAACACCTAGGAGTTTGAATTTTTATCCCACACATATTTTTTCCCCCAAAACTATCCCATCATCTAATTTTATCACATGTTTAATCATTTAATATTTAATTAATTTGTAGTTTAACACAATTTTTGTTTCATACATTGTTCATACACGATAGTGTACACGTGTTAAAAATTTTGTCGGGTTATACATTTTGAGAAAATTTTGATTTTATTTAAAAAATAATAATAAATAGAAATTAATTTTAAATGACATAATCAATTAAACGAAGAAATAAAAAATTGTTATTTAGTATAGTGGGATCAATTTTTTAAACACTCAAATCTTATATTTCATCGTGTCTTCAGGCATGAGTTATAAGTAATATATTAATACAACAAATATTAATAGGGTCCCGGTAAAATTTTCACCTAAAAAACCCATTTCGGTTGGGCCGCCCCTACTAATAAACCAGCTTAGCTATGCAGCCATGAAAAAAAAATATTGTGCCAGTTGAGAGGAAAAAAAAAAGGGGTTTAGCGAGGCCGGTACCTCCCAAAAAATTTAATAGGATAAAAGTACACTTTTTAAAATAATTGGGATAGAAATACATGTGCTAAAAAAAATTCATAAAAGCCATTTTACCCCTATCATAAATAGTGCATACATAATTGAATGTGAGACTTTCAAGATTAGAATGTGTAAAACCCGAGAAAATTTAAACCTTTGAGAAAAAGGGCAAAACGGTAAATTGCCACTACGGTACAGGTTGTAAACCTGAATTTTTCTAGAACTCGGATGACGAAACGGACCTCACCGTTGGATTCATCTCGCGAAATCTAGTTACCACGTCAAATTTCGTTGAATTCCGAGATAGTCGGATTTTTCGCGTTTTACGAGACGAACGGGCCCCGGGTGACCCTGTACACGAAATTTTTATAAAATTTCCAAGTTTGGGGAAATATTAGACACAAGTTAAAATAAAAATAATTCGAACTTGAACCGGAGCGAAATTTAATCGTTTCGGGATTAAAACGGACCCGAAATTAAATAGGACGTGTGGCGAATTGTGGGCCAAGTATTCTAAAATATAAATAGGGGGAAAAATTAGATTTTTCCCCGTTGTTCAGCCGGTTTCAGCCGATAGAGAGAAAGAGGGAGAAAAGAGAGAAAAACTCACCTTCTCTCTACGATCTACGGTGCTACGGACCTCGAATCCACGCAAGCCAAGAATTAAAGTCGCTCTACTCATCGAGGGCTACACGGCTATACCAAAAAGCGCAAGTTTTACCGAAGATCAAGGTACGGGATTTTCGAGAAGTGAGGATTTTTGCTTGAATCGGGTCTTGGAACTTCCCTTGGTCGTTCCTCACGCTTCAAGAGGTAGGGTTTTTTCCTACTAAGGTTTATTCCAAGCCTATAATGTTTTTATGGAATGGGTAGGATGATAACCTATGTATCTCTTGCCTCTTGTTGTGAAATTGGGTGAATTGGGTATTGAAATGGGTAAAAGAAATCCTAGCTTGGATGGATATTTGGAAGTTACTAAATGTGATTTATATGATTGGATATGTGAAATGAACCCAATGTGAATTCATGTGTTATATGAAATTGTGGGCGTGTTATGTGTCTATATATATGCCTTGAAATTTTAGTATGTTGATAACATGCTTGAAATTTGTATTATGGGAATTATATGCTTTTGATATGATTTTGCCATGGAATATGAGAAATGTGTTGAGAATGTTCATATGTCACTCATACCATATCGAACATTGTATTGGTGTTGCAATGGAGCACCACATTGCATATGCACGGGAACATCGCATTTTAGAAGGTGTGTGTGCATGGTTGTTTGTCTTCACCACGCATGGTGGATGACGAGTGAGCTCAGGTAATATGGGTCGATGACCTAGTCGAGTAGCATGGTTTATATGTTGATAGGGTTGGGGTAGCAAGAAGGGCTAGAAAATCCCTCGGGTGAGAGACCCGGTGATTGGATACGCACTCCGTTGGTATAAGAGCCCATAAAGTGTGTCGGTGTACGCGGAACCGTTGGTGGAAGTCCATGAATTCCGTGTAGGTTGGGTGACCTTTGGTGTGAGTCCATGAACATCCACCCCTACAAGGACCCTAGAATGAAATGTCATTTGATGTGGAACATAAGTGACGGATTGGTACACATTGGCACTTGCATGTGTAGAGGAGCCGGGAAGGGCTCGGTTGATGTGCATGAGTGAGTCTCACCTCATTTCATAGCATGGCATTACATGTTTCAACATGGAATATATTCTTGTTGTGGATTGTTGATTGATAGCATGTGAACATTTCATATGCATTTAGGTTGGGGAGTAGCCTCTTTAGGAGATACCCTATTGAGCGTGGCTCACCCTTTATGGGAAAAACATTTCAGGTGTGGGTTTTGCTCCGGCGGATGGCTCACTTGGAGAGCATCGAGCATGAAGGGGGCCGGCTTGTGGCCTTGGTTTAAGTTTTTGTAAAACCTTTAACAAGATTCCATTTTGATGTATACATATTATGGAATGAATTGTAATAGAGCTTGTATGAATTGGGTATTATATGGAAAATCTCATTAAACATGTATTGAATGAGTTTGGAGTGTATGGGGTAGCTTTAAGGATGGTTTGGAGGGGAAAGAAATCCATTTTTTTTGCTCACAGTTTGAAAACCTACCGGAAGGTGTATGTCGGCCTTCCGGAAGGTTTTGCTAAAAACCTCAGCTTGCCTTGTTCACAGCTAATACCTTCCGGAAGGTTTTGCCCACTGGAATGAACCTTCCGAAAGATTTTAGCTACTGGAGTAAAACCTACCGGAAGGTCTTGTCTACTGGAATGGACCTTCCGGAAGGTTTTGCCTTGGATTTCATTTTGACTGCCAAATTCTTCCGGAAGGTTTTGTTTTATGGAATGAACCTTCCGGAAGGTTTTGGCTACTGGAATGAACCTTCCGGAAGGTTTTTGCTACTGATGTAGACCTTCCGGAAGTTCTTGCAATTGATTCTTTTCATTTAACTGTTCTTTCAGCGACCTTCCGGTAGGCGTATGTCGACCTTCCGGAAGGTTTTTCCAAAAATTTGAAATTTCCAAAATGCTTAGCCATACTTTTGGGCTTTGTTTTCTTTGGTTCCTATGACATAAATGGACATAAATAGAGGTATAATTGACCTTGTGGATGGTAAATCCGATTAAAAACATGTGGATGACGTGGTGTCGGGTTATACGACTATCACGAGTATTTCCGCGGGTTGACGGATGGTCAACGGTTAATAAAGGACCCCCGGAAATTTGGGGCGTCACAGAATGTGAGACTTTCAAGATTCTTTTTGATATTTGTGTATCATTTGAATTTTGAAATTTCATATATATATATATATACACACACACACATATATATGTACAGTACATTGTACCTAAATTATGACAATATATATTTTGTCAACTCAAAGAGTTGCACCTAAAGAGGGAGTCGAAAATTTGTCATGCAAACAGTGTCACCAAAGAGAGACACGATATAATGACAATGGGGGTCCAATCAATGACATCATGTAATGCCCCATTCATAGTGCCCAAACAGTGTCAGTAAAAAGTGACAACAGTAGATTGTACCTAAATGATAACAATATATATTTTGTCCACTCAAAAAGTTGCATCTAAAGGGGGAGTCGAAAAATTGTCATGCAAACAGTGTCACCAAAGAGAGACACGATATAATGACAATGGGGGTCCAATCAGTGGCATCATGTAATGCCCCCTTCATAATGCCCAAACAGTGTCAGTAAAGAGTGACAACAGTAGATTGTACTTAAATGATGACAATATATATTTTGCCCACTCAAAGAGTTGCACCTAAAGAGGGAGTCGAAATATTGCCATGCAAACAGTGTCACCAAAGAGAGACACGATATATATATATATATGAAATTTTAAAATTCAAATGATACACAAATATCAAAAGGAATCTTGAAAGTCTCACATTCAATTAAGTATGCACTATTTATGGTAGGGGTAATTATGGAATACAATTTAGAAAGAATTTAAAAATGTTTTAAAATGTGTACTTATTGACAACTATTTGATGAAAAAGAGGACTTAAAAGAGGATAAGTTTGGAGGTGGTACTTAAAACCAAATAAGTTTTGAAAAAGGTACTCACATCCCATTATCTCAAAAAAAAAAAAAAAGAAGCAAACACATAATTGAAAGATAATGTTATAAAGTATGAATGCTAACTAAGATTAACCGAACTAGACCCTAAAATCAAGTGGGATCAATAAACATCATTGTACCATAAAATAAAAACCATATTCGAACATGAAAGAAAAGAAAACAAAAAACAGGCAAAAAAAGACATTCAATTTGGTGAAACCAGAGTCTCAGCATAAATTGTCGCAAACTGATACTTGCTCGCACCTCCATCATAAGATATCACTGACACAATCAGTGTTTTTGAAGTCGGAGTCTTGAAAATTGAATTGGTGTGGTACAAAATGAACAACTTTCCCCAGTGGATCACAAGAAGTTGTCTCTTGTTTGTTAAACACAAAGGTGTCAAGACGCAGTTAGGATTAGTTGGAACTAGCCATCGTGAAGCTTGGGTAATGGTGGTAAACTTAGTCCAAGTCTTTGTCTCCTTCAATACCCACAGTTCAAGAGTACCATCACCTTCTAAAAATCTTGGCATGCAGAGACATCCTCCCAAGACCCCCAAGCGAGCTTGAGTTGCATTGGAAAGCCCAACTCCCAGCCTTGGCACGTTCTTGAATCTCTCCTCCACTAAATTGACACACAAAACGGTGCAATGAACGCCACGGGTGTGCACAAGTCGATGTTGCCAGTAAAGATTTCAGTTCACATGGGTAGCCGGTATATTGGGAGTGGGTGTCAGGTACATGTGCAATTCGTAACTCCTCCATGATTTGGTTTTCATATTGTGGACTTTGACATCAACATGGTTACTTTTTAACCCAGTTGTTTCAAGATTGATCTGAACAACCTTGTACACATTGGAGGAGTGATCATAACCGAGACCGTAAGCTGCTGGGCCATGAGCAGGAGCATAATGATCAGGCTTTGGCAGTATCTTGTAATCCCTGATGGATGGATTCCATAGCAAGTTGATCTCTTGATCACACAACAATAGCAAGCCATCACAGTTACCCAAAACTTTATACTGGTCATTAGGGAGACCAAACTCTTCTGGAAGCTTAAGTCTTTTGACCACAATTTCGCCGTCATCACTTAATGCGCCAAAATTGATGGATTTTATGGGTGAAGAAGGAGAGAGGGCCATGTCCATGAGAATAACATGGTGGTAGGATTCGCGATTGTCGGCTCTGGCGACATGATTGACATGATTTGAAACAAATTTATAATCAGTGATTAAGGAGAGCCATGGTTTCGATACACACTTAAATCGGACCAGAGATTTCACGGGTTGTCTGATGAGTATTTTGACAATGATATCATCTGGAATCAAGGGTATGTCGACAATGATATCATCTGGAATCGCCATGGTTTTGGCTACTTTGCTTATCAAGTCAGAGGGCTCATTCTCCTCCTCATTTTTTCTTCTGTATATCTTCATCTCCATAGTCAATATACTAAAAGACTGTATATATGAATAAGGAGAAGAAGCCTCTATCATTATTCTTTTTAATTAATATAATCTAATTTCAAGGGATTATGATAAATTTCACATTTTTTTTATCTAAACCCTATCTTTTTCTTTTCTTTTTCTTTTTTTTCTTTTGGTGCTTATCTAAACCCTATCATTCGTCCTTTAAAATTTTATAATGACACTCTATATTCTCGTATAATGTAACTATGTATCCTTTTTTTTTTGGCCCATCCTACTTGTTTATTGAAATAATTATCTGACAAAATCTTTGTTTATACATTTTCTAATTGTAATTGCAATTTTTCCGATTGAAATTTTATAGGGTAAATTATACTTACACCCCCTAAATAATTACTTTTTTTTTTCACTTTGTCCCCTCAATTACTAAATTTCTCACACTGCACCCTCTATTATGTCTTTAGTTTCACATTGTCTCACTTATTAACGTCTGTTACATATTTAACGAAAATTTATTTCATTTTACACCCTAAACTATTAATTTTTTTTTTACTTTACTCAGACACGTAAGTGATTTCCGTCCAAAATAATAACAGACGTTTGTGATTGGGACAATATGAAACAAAAATGTTAGTTGATGGTACAATGTGAGAAATTTAATAGTTGAAGGGATAAAATGAAAAAGTGTGATAATTTAGGGGATGTAAGTGTAATTTACCCAATTTTATATTGGCCTTTGATATGAAGGATGTCGGTGTTTGACGGTGACTTAAATTCTGAGTTCCTATGGGAAAATAGGATAAATTTTTGCTAGTTATGTGTCGTCATTATTCTTACTCTTTTGGAAGAGTTTAACTTCCATCTTACTACAATAACCAAAAGCTGAGTCAAAAAAAGAGTTTATTTACGTCTTTTATCCCACTCCATCACTCCCACAGTATTCACAACCAACCATAATATAAAAACTCATTTTGGGCACAGCCTGGGTGAACCAAACAAGTTTACACCATGATACTTTTGGGGTTGGATTCCTAATGACTTTCCATGCAAATGCAATAGAGAATTTACCATTGGCTGTAGGAGTCCACTTGACGCATTTTATGTGGATGTTGTCGTAGAAATAATCCAAATTTTTTTAATATGTAGGTGTTTATTTTGAGGATAAGGACAACATAGACAATTTTAGTGACGTTTTATAGTAACTATATTTTTATGATAAATGTTTTAAATACATTTATCTTTAGAGACATTTTATTTTTGTCATTACTAGTTGAATTTTAACGTTATGTAACAAATTTTTAACTTTACTGATAATTGATTAATTTTCAACTTCTTTAATGTTGGGTTGACAAAGACTATGCTACTAATACAAGTCATACACAACAGTTCATTTTAAAATTTCTTTTTCTACTCTATTTTACATGGCCCCACGCAAAACAGATCCAAACAATCCAGGTTTTTGGGTGGTTCTAAATTCTAATAGGAAAATACTATAATTACAAAAAAAATTATCAAATCTTCCATATTAAATGATATGGTACAATTTTCGTCATTGAATATTAATAGAACTCACTTATCTGATGGTGAAAAATTATGTCACATCATTTAGGATGGAGATTTAATAAAAAAAATTGATAAGCATAGTGTTATCCGTTATAATATATCTCTTGCAGTCTTATCTCCTTTGTTGTTAGCGTAATGTTAAGTTTACCAGATTTTTTTATCAAATCTCTATCCCAAATGATATGGCTCAATTTTTTACCATCAAATAAATGAGTTCCGCTGCCTGGGAGGACCGCTGTTTGGAGGATCGACTGGAATTGAATTAGATTAGGCAAAATTGCCCTAAAAAAGAGGGATTTTTTTCAATACTGTCTCCCTTTATGTAGATCTTCGCACGTTACGATTTAAGAGGACGATAGAGAGAACCGCCAGCTCCTCCATATGCTAACACTGCTCCACCAAAAACCATCTCATCTCTCTCTCTCTCTCCCCCCCCCCCCCCCCCCCAAGGTTTTAGCAAATTGAGTATTTGTTCAATCAAACCGTCGATTCACCAGTTTTCATAAAAATCGGCCGGTTTAACGGTTCCCATGTCTATACTGTTAGTTTTATAAACTCAATTCTTTAAAGGGTAGTTTTTGTATTTTACTTTTGGGTTTATGATGTAATATTGAAAAGTTATGTTATTAGATGATATTTAAGCATGTTTAGGGGCTTTTATGTATTTGAAGAGGATGTAGAAGTGTCCAGAATATTTGAAGAAGTCTGAGAGGTCTGTTCATGCCTTTGGTGGAGTGTTCATGTACTGCTACGTGGAAAAACTGAAGAGACAAAATCTGGTTTAATGCTTGGAGGCTGCTGACCATTATTGAATGGGCAGATTCAAAGGATTTTCGATTGGAACAGAGGCATATAAAGGGTTGGACTATTGTTGCCAAAACATAGTGTATCTGCAGAAAAAAATAGAGAGAAAGAGAGTAAAAACTGTGTTTTACTGGGAAGAAAAACCAGCATGTGTGAGACATGAACAGAAGCTCTATTCCTTTGTATTTATTGGGTGTTTTTGCTGAAAATTTCACATAAGTTATCCCATTTGTATTGCTTGATATTGTGATCATTCTTGATAAAATATAGAGGTGTTTCTTGAGTAAAATTGGTGTGGTAAGTGTAGCAGATTTTTGTCCGCTGTTTATTTGATTTTGTGTTACTTTGGTGATCTAATTTGCTTTCAATTCCCAACAAAATTTGGTATCAGAGCAAGATTGTGAAATTTGGATTTCTTTTGTTGAACCAAGGGTTTGCTATTTGTTTGGCATGGCTACTATGAGTAATGTGCTTCAACCCCTATTTTCCAAATTGTGGAAAGATAATTATGAGAATTGGAGTATTCAAATTAAGGTGTTGTTACAATCACAAGATCTTTGGGAAATTGTTGAAAAAAGTTACATCGAGCCGACCACGGAGGAAGAACAAGCACTTAATGATACTCAAAAGATGGTGCTTAAGCAATTTAGGAAGACGGATAAGAAGGTTTTATTCCTACGTTACCAATGTATTGACGATAATATTCTTGAGAAAATTTTGATAAGCATAGCGTTATCTATTATAATATATCTCTTGCAGCCTTATCTCCTTTGTTGTTAGGGTAATGCTATATTTACCAAAAAAAATTTATCAAATATTCATCCCAAATGATATGGCCCAATTTTTTACCATCAAATAAGTGAATTTCATTAATATTCAATGACAAAGATTGTATCACATAGTAGTGCTTTCATATTTGCTTCATTAGATATCCTTGTGGGTCAATGGAACGACTTGTACCCGAGTGATCATATCCATACATTTGGCATACTTGTATTCGTAGCCACCCTTTCAGTACTTATCGGCTACTATCCGGCTAATTAATAAGGAAAATGTTATTCATACCAAATTTTTTATTAAAAAGTGTTTTTACCAAATGAGTTGGCAGTTCTAAATCACTCTTGGACCCACTAAATACTATCGGGGATTTTTCAGTACCTATCGGAGAATTTTTTTTATTATAGGTGTTCAGGTTTGTGCTGACTACTCATCTGAGTTCAGTTGACTGACCACCTTGACTTGAAGCGGGTTAGAGCATGTCTCTTTATAAGGAACAATGGTGACTAGCCCTTAAGAGATGAAAAAAAAAAAATTAAACATTAGACCTTGAATTATATAAAAAAAAAATTCAGATACAAGACCTTTGGAGGGTTGAAGTGGGGATTTTTTGCAGTAGAATAATTAGACCTTTGTAGGGGTGCAACTCGGCCGGTTGGGTGGGTTGAGAGGTCAACCCTAGTCCAATCTTAGATATATAATCTTCAACCTTAACTCTAACCCTATCTCTACCTCAACCGAGGTACTCAACCCGAGTATTGTCCCAGTTTAATTCAGACGGACTCGAGTTGAATTTGGTTACTTAATTCAGACTATTTTCGAGTTAAAAATCGGATTGGTTTCGGGTTACTTAATTCGGGTTGATAAAAGAGGGAAGAGTGACGAGTGAGAGAGGGAGACTGAGAGTCTAAGACGATTCAGACAAGTGACGAGTGAGAGAGGGAGGCTGAGAGTCTGAGATCAGATGAGAGAATAATGCCGAGTGAGAGAGGGATCTGAGAGTGATGGAGGCACAGGAGTGAAGACTTGAAGTGAAGTGAAAGTCTGAACTCTGAAGAGTGAAGATAAATACTAACTCTAATTAAATATATTTATATGCCTGCAAAACTAAAAGCACACATTGTAAAAATTATCCATGAACTAATACCTTTGTCTAATGGACCTTCTTTAAGGACTACTAATGCATATATACACAAAGATTTATCCTAGTGCAAAGGGGCTTGGCCCCAGACCTTTTCCTAGGTCGGTGGGTTAATTTCTACTATGGTTGTTAACGATTTAGCCTTTTTCAATATATTGTTGTCATTTGATCAAAAAAAAAAATTATATTGTTGTCTTTAACACCTTTTTTTTTTTTTGAAGTGTATGAAAATAATACATGTAGGGCTGATAATCGAACCGACCTACTCAAATTCAGCTCGTTTGAAGCTCAGTTCGTTTTTTAAACGAGCCGAACTTGAACAACTTTTTAGGCTCGTTTAGAAAAACGAGTTTAAAGACTCGGCTCGTTTATATATAAAATAGTCAAGAATCTCGGGCTCGACTCGATTCAAACTTGGCTCATTTTTAAATGAGTCGAACTTGAACAATTTTTTAATCTCATTTACAAAAACGATATCGACTGGCTCAGTTCGAGTTCGCAAAACTCGGTTCAATTATCAACTCTAGTTACATGAATATAATTTGCTAATTTAATTTAATATTGTGATTAGAATAGTAATTAATTTTAATATTAAATAAAATTTATGTCAGCCATCACTAAATTAGATGGAAATAACATTATTATTTTATAAAAGTAGCATTTTCATACATGCCTTATTTATATTTTACTACATAGACCTACTTACACAAATCATAACAAGAGTCCAAATTATTTAAATCTTATATCTTATATTAAAACTTAAAATTTTAACTATTTACATTTAATCTTTTAACTATTTGCAGGGGTACACCCCACTATTCTTATGTAGTCAGAGAGACATTCTTGCCTATCTAAAGCTAGTAAGATGACACGTGTACAAATCGAGTCAAATGGGCTTGGAAGGTTTTTATAGATCAAGATGGACTGAAGGGGTGTCCCAAGCTTGGATGTGGCACTCTGAACACACTGTTGGGTGGCCCAATTTGCCTAATTGGGCCAAACACATCATATGGGCCGGGTTTCTTGGTTACTTCCTGATTTGCTGCCAAAGACCCATTTTGTTAAAGGAATTTTTGTTTGGAAAATTGTGAGGAGATACCTTGTGGGACTTTTTTGTGAGAAAAAATCTTGAAAAAATGTGTTGTGGATAAGTACCATTAGGTTGAAATGTATTGTAGAGAGATATACAATGACAGTTTTTTTATTCTTCTCTTTAGTATAATATATTTTTTCCCTATTTTTATGGTGTTTGTATTTTGACAGTTGCTTTTCATATGAGATTTGGTTTTATTGATATACAATTTCCTAGTCTAGAATATTTTATTATTATTTTTTTTTTTTGAATTTTGAACGTGTAAATCGTCCATAAATGACACAAAATCTAAACAAAACCAACGTTTGTTTTGAAGCTGGGGTCATCATCATTTGTAATGTGTCATTAACTTAGTGACACATAACAGTATAACACATTCATTAACACTTTAATCACTAACAAAAAGTTATGAAATTACATTGAGAAATACTATGTAACCCAAATTTGTATCCCAAATGAAGGGGGACCATTGGATGAGTGGGTTCCATCAATTTTTTTTAAATGAGACCCACTGATTCAATGATCCCCCTTCATTTGGGATACAAATTTGAGTTGTAAATTTGAGTTACATAACATTGCTCAATTACATTTACTGATTCATACACAATCTAAATAGTATGCATCATAAATGTGACATTCATATATATTACTTTTAATGAATGATTGTATTACATCATAGCATAATAATGCAAAGTGACACTAATTTTAGCTAATTAATAGAGAGATTTTAGGCTAGAATTTACAGTTAATAGAGGGGAAGAAAATTCTAGATAAGGTCAATTATATACAAGCGTAAGGAAGATAAATTATAGCTATGTAGGAGAGATTTTAGGAAAGGAAAATTATAACTATGTGGGAGAGATTTTAGGAAAGAAAAAAAAGATGTTTAAAATTCAAATTCACTGCCCCATTAAAATAGGAAACTCTTAATTCGTTTTTGGAGGAGTGTGATTTGTGTATAGTTTAAAACTGAAGGACTTTGATGAAGTTTTGTTCAAATTTTAAAAAATCGAGTTTTGGGGCATTAATTAATAGCCGGATTTTGTGGAGATGGTGAATGAAATCCTACAGTTTTCAAAGACAGACAACGTGATTGTTCAGTTACCTCTATGGGTGTTTTTGGAAAAAAAAATAAAAAGAGGACTTCTCCACAAAACAATTTAAACGAATGACTTTTATGCAAACAAGTTATATATAAAGTATCGGCCTACAAAAAACACCCATTTTTGTTTGGGCGGTAAATTTGTGGATCCCTTAAACATATAGAGTGAGACAAATCTGAGTAACCACAATATGAATTACTTAGCGGAAAAAAAAAAATAGACACGATACAAATCCAAAATGACACGATCAATTCCTAACCGGATGGTTAAATGCGGAGGGAATGTGGGTGATTTCTTTCTTTCTTTCTTTCTTTCTTCAATTTTTTATATGAAAGCTGTGTGGATTCAAAGCTTGTGGAACATTGCAAATTCATATTGTATATAGAGAATACAAACAAGCAAATTTTATTTGTACCCAATTTATTAACCTAATTCTAGATCTCGAACAGAAGAAGCACTATACAAATCCTTAAGGCCAAGGGTGCCGTACTTTTACGGTCCTCAACTAAATATAGTGTCCTGAAAGAATTTTAATCGACAGATTGATTTTACTCCTCACAAATTCCACTTAATCTCAACAAGATATAAGCATAGGTGAAGGTGAGCTTAGCGCAATATTAAGTTTGTTTCATTATAGTCTGAACGTTAAAAGTTTGAGTCACCGAATTCTCCTCTGTTCATGTAGGGTAAGATTGCTTATATCGGAATCACCCACCCTCATTCCCCAGTGACTGAAATCTTGAATACTGGGGGTGTCTTGGTTGAGATATAAAGATCAGTAACAAGCATGGTTTAGTCACTTTGATTAGATTATAGTTGTCCAGGTTCAAGTCTTTAAACTTAGTACGTAATTGTAAAAACAAAAATGAGGAGAAGAAGAAGGATTCAGGGGACACCATTCCAACAGTCCACATGATTTTAGTAGGTGGGGGAGTGGGATTCTGTCTCTTGATGGTTGGAGTGCCACGTGTAAACATGTTGACGCTACATATGAAATCGAAAAGGTCGAATCTTCTTCATCCCCCTAATGATTGACCACCAAGATGATTAGGAGCCCTACCAATGACCTGACCTGAAAACCCCATCTACCCTTCTGATTGATCTTTTATTGTTAAGTATTATATATGCGAGAATTTCATATGAGATAGAAAAATATAGTACGTATGAATTCATTGTCTATATGTTTAAGTTTGTAATTGTCATGAGTTCTAAACATGTATATTGAGTATTGTATCACGAGCTCTCCACTTTCAACAAATTGTATCGAGACAATGATTGGTGACCTTGGTTGAATTCTCTAAGCGGCCTTGGCGTATGCTAGTATCGATGACTCTTAAAGAAAAACAAGATGAGCTCATTGGGCTTTGCCTTGATAGAATGGTGAATGACTCATAGAAAATGACTAAAACATCTTGATTCATAGAAGAGTGGACGCTTATAGACAGTGATTTGGACACAATACTTGTAAATCGGTAGATCAGACTCAAGAGAAATTAAGCCTGATGTGGTCCATACATATAGAGAGAGATTGTTGGGTGTTACATACGTAGTAACCCGCATCGGACAGGAAAAAAAATGAAAGGATGTGCATATATATGGATGAACTCTAGGGGTGTTCACCCTACCCTATGGGTAGGAAATATGCTCTTCAGTCTTCTTACCCGATACTTTGCGGAAGAATTTTTTCTTGGCCTACCCTACCCGACAGGTGTGGTATTCCTACCCGATTTTCTACCCGATTAATCGGGTAGGAAGTCGGGTAGGAAATTGGATAAACACTTTTGTAACTATTAATTTTTGAATGCACCAATTTAACAACACAATAAATCAATAACACTAAAATCTAAATAAACTACAACAACAATTATAATAAAACACAAGAAAGTATGAACATCAATCCACTATAATTGTTACACAAATACAATAACAATTAATTTAAGTTTAAACCATATGAAATACATTAAAATCATATTAATTAATTAATGCGGGTAGGGTAGGGTAGGAATGCGGAAATGGATAGCTCTTCCGCATTCCTACCCGATTTAATCGGAAGACCAAAAACTCTTCCGCATTCCTACCCGATTTTTGCGGCTAACCGTTCAGTAGGGTAGGGTAGGGTCGGGTAGGGTAGGAACTTGCGGCTAGTCGGAAATTTGAACACCCCTAATGAACTCAATAATTATAGACTTAGAGCTTGTTTGGATGAATTTTGGAGAGGAGTTTGGATTGGCTTCTCCAAATCCTTCCAAACTCAAGCCCTTTTTTGCAAAGATGAGATTCAACATTCAATCTGGTTCATACTCATGTTTCGTATGCAACACATACATATATAGGACCCACATATATATCATAATTATTAACAACTATTTGTCCTGTAAATGACTATTATATTCTTGATCAATCCAATTCATACCCATATTAAGGAGTACAATTGTCTTTTGGATCCTTAACCCCTTACCCATCTTCCCAAACCCACCCCCCTTAGGTTTGACGAAACCTATGATCATGGGTTTAATCTTCCGGCCAAGTACGAGCCGGATTTGAAAACCCGAGACTAAATTTTCTATATAAACGTGGAATTTGGGGGTCTTTTGTAGTATTTTTCCCAAACTCATCTTGTCAAGTCCCCCTATACCCCTTACCAAACAGCCCCTTAAGGTTTTAAGTGAATATGAATTCCAAACATTCATTTGAGCCTTGTATCACCAAGCTCTCCGGTCTCTTGAGACTTAGTTCATGCATTGACATTGTTTGACACATTATGTGCTTCTGTCAATAATGCTGCCATTTGATTCCACACTAAAGCAAAGAAGCAATTAACCCTTTCCATGATATAAAGACTAGTCCAGTTCAAAAAAAAGACAAGTAGCAAGGAAACAAGCCTCGTTTAGTCACTTCCTTTAGATTAGAGATGTCTTGATTCAAGTCTTTGAACAAAGTTCTGCTACGTGTTAACATGTCGACGCTACATGTTAAATCGAAAAGGCCCAATCTTCGTCCTCCTAATGATTGACCGCCAAATTATTAGGAGGACTACCAATGATCTGACCTGAAAAACCCATCAACAACCACTCACATTGACCCTTTAGTTCATGCATCGATAATTGTGATTGGAAATTACGTACCATGCAGATACATTGATGAAGTTTAAGAAAAGTCTTCAGGACATGAACAAGTCTCATCAAGGAGAAAAGGAGAAGAGAATGTATATAATTCTAAGTTCATGTCTCATCAAGGAGAAAAGGAGAAGAAAATGTATATGATTCTAAAACATCTATGTAAATATCAAACATTGCACATTACTAACTGATACAGTTTACATTGACAATTAAAATTCAAAGATTTTATCGCCAGTGGGATGATCGATATGTACAATATTCATTTGATGATTATATGTGTCAAACTTTCATGTACATGATAGCAAATACTTTGTAAACCTTAAGGAATTATTCAACCCTTTCGCGCAGCAATCTCTCCTGTCTACCCTTCTAAATCCATAGATGTATATCATACTTATAATAGTCCCTTGTGATTTACAGAATTTACGACTCTTCCTAATTCTTTTATATTTTTCTATGCCGTCGCTTATTGTAAATTTTGGGGGGTGAATTTTCTTTTAAGAAACTTAAATGACTGGTAGTTAATTCGTGGAGTTGAGCGGTGATTACATGGGACATGAGACAAACTGTCATTCATCCAAAGTTTCTATTTCCTAAATTGATTGTAATATTATATAGTATAGGTAGATTGACACGTGGGTCATACTAATAATTTACATGGAATGTACGCGAAATATACGCGAGCCGGTTTATGGGATGGAAGGTACATGAGTCGGCAAACTCAACCATAGGCCCATTACGACTAAATGTGTTACTCCTGTGGACATACCTCACATGCTTCAGATATTTAATTTGAGGTCCATATTCCAGATAAGTTACTTATTTCTTCAGGGTCCCAACAAGAGGACTGATTCTTTGATTATGGAGAGAGGGAAAAAAAAAAAAAAACAAGAGGGTAGATTTCATATGGGGAAGTGCAAGAAAGGAGAAATTGGCTATACTGGTTGTCTTTCTTTTAGGCTCATTCTCCTGAAATCGTGAACATTCTATAACTTTTTACCTTTTAATAGTTCCAGAGCTCATGGTTTTTTTTTTTCAACGGTAAGAGTATTTGGGTCAACTTACGTACACCTCA
Organism: Ilex aquifolium; assembly: GCA_951799425.1. Taxonomy (NCBI): domain Eukaryota; kingdom Viridiplantae; phylum Streptophyta; class Magnoliopsida; order Aquifoliales; family Aquifoliaceae; genus Ilex; species Ilex aquifolium. The sequence continues at coordinate 57,723,930 of OX637392.1, read as the reverse complement.
ACTAATCATCTCTCTGGTTTGATCAACGGTAGGTCGTCCACGCCGAAACTAGAGTATTTATGACCTAACTCCAAATGGGTTGCTAGAGTTCGAACTTAGAACGTCCAGACTTATAACTCGTCTTTGTTACCACTTGAACTACTGTTAGGGTTTCAGAGCCCATGGTTTAAGTGTTTCTTCTCCTTTTTTTAGGTTAGGTGAGCTTGTGTATTCAGCGGGCAGTTGGGGGTGGTTCGGAAACGTGAACTAAGAATCATGTGGTTTCCTAAAATTTTTATTAGGTTTAAGAGAATGATTGATTTCACTGTATGAGAATTCAAAACAAATATATAACTTATTATATATATACAAATAAACTAATCTGTCAGAGTGATCTACCCAATCCTAATAAAACTGTATCAGATACATACTGAAAATCTCCAATATATTCGTGTTGAACCGCAGGGGGCTGAACCCCCAAGCTATTGTTCAACCCTGACAAACAACAATAGTCTCCTGATGGAAAAGTAGTTGTTGCTTCACTCCTCCCCCTACAGTTGCACTTTTAAAACAACTCTATTAAACTTTTGAGCTTGGTAAATTTGAAGTCATTACTTAAACATTGAATCATAGCAGTGGGGTAATCGATATGTATTTATTCTTAGGTATAATCAAATCGTAAGGAGAGGGTTTATAGAAGGTATTCTCTCCATTTACTCTCCCATTTTAATTTACTAAGTACAAAAACAAAGTTACAATCAATCAAATTCTTCCTCCAACATTTCATCTCCTTCAACTTCCAATTCCTCCCTCTTCTCTTCTTTCTCTGATTTTCTCTCTAATGGTAGACAAACTAAACGGGTTGGGGATGCAGCATGGGATGTAAATCTCGTACATGTCACGAGTCTAGACTCAATTGGATAAATGCAAGTAGAGGCATAATTATGACCAACATAGTTGGTTTGTAAGAACTAGAGTATATATATTTTGAAACATGGCAGAAACATAATGCAGAGAGTTATATGTAGGTAGAGACGAGTGTATCCAACATATAAGTATTTTTATATGCAACTTGGAACGCTTTTTGCTGAAATGAATTCTGGGGTATGGTACCTTAAATTAAATCATGCAGTAGCGATAATAATGTCCTTTTTTTCCTGTAAACAAGGCACATGCATGCCCTTAAATTCTCGTCCTCTGTCAATTCTACATGTTGACGTGGGACTGAGACTGAACATGTGACCTGAATTCTCTCAAATTCTGCCATGTATGTGCTTGCCGACATGGATTCAGATATTCATGAGATGCTAATACAGTTTTTACAATTGGGTCCCGTATTAATCATGTGCCTTGTTCCTCAGATTTCTACAGAGAGAAGAGAGAGAGAGATAAGGGAGGGAAAGACTTGGAAGAATGAGAACCAAATGAAATGGGTGTAAATGAATTAAGTTGTGATAATGTGGTAGACCTGGTTGAATATAAACCAGTGGCTTGATAGGTTGAACCCACTCTCTCACTCTCTCTCTCACTCTCTCTCTCACACACACACACACACACATAGAGACACGCACACTCTCACAAACACAACACACATGGCTACCAACCCGTAGAGCAAATTTGGAAATCTTCAATTCACTCCATTATGGCTACAGTACACCTTTTGCCTAAAATGGTAAATAAACATCCATGAACACTAGTGTAGGTTTCTCTGATAGCATTATGAGACGCGTGTTCGTCTCCTAAACATATATTTCCAATGGCCACTGCCTTTCATTAATTCAAAATGGAATGATTGGTAATTCTCCTTCACTATATAAGAATATCTATATCTCCAATCCTTGGATACTATACTCTCTCTCTCTCTCTCTCTCTCTCTCTCTCTCTCTCTCTATCTCTCTCTCTGCGTTCTATTCTTCTTTTACGTAAGCGCTAAACAGTGTAATGTCTCTAATCTTGTATATATTTTCTATTCTAATATTCTGCATCACAACTACTCTTTGTTGGTAATGGCTCATATATCTGAAGCCCTGCATGTAGGAGTTTCTCTATGCCTCCTTAGAACTTTTCTTGGCCTAGACATTTTATGTATCATTTCTCAATTTCTGCATGTCATCCGTGTATGGGTATATCCTAATCTTTTTCAGTTTTATTGGATATCCCCAGAGGGACAAATTGTTATCATTCATTTGCTTTTTCCTTCCTCTTGGTTTCAAAAAGGAAAGTACACATATATATACTAGTAGACGTCAAGAAAATGAGGTCTTCTTGCATTGCCATGCAAGTAACTATATCTTGCTGCTTCTAATCATTTTTAAGATGAGGAATAAGCTCATGAACCAACCCTATTGCATTCTACACTTATATGAAAACCTTGAATAATTTTTCTATTTCCAACAATGCAGGATTGATACATATCTGACTATCGCGGTGAAGCTCCAAGACCTAAGCTGTTTGAGGGGAGCAATGGTGGAGTCTGATAACATTTCGGCGCACCTAAATAAGGTAAGAGAAATAAAAAGAAAAAACATAAATTGATCGAAAAATGTATGTTGTTTTAATGGTTCTAAACAGTTTGAGTTCATGAATCTTATGCCCCTCCTAGAGATGGGGCCTCCAAAGATAGCCTAATTGTGGGATGTATGTTGATTTTCGCTTTTTGGGTTTCTGTTTATCTAATACATATAATTTGTAATTTCAACAATATTCTAAGCAGCTTTTCACTTTTTTCCCATGCTTTGATTTGGTTTTATTTATTTATTTGGGGCTTGTTTTATTCTGCTACTAAAAATGTGACAAATTCAAAACAAATCTAAAGTAGGTATGCAGGTTTCAGATTTTTTCTAGTAAACAAATGCTATTCTTATACACACACACCCCCACACCCACACCCACACCCACACTGACAGAGACACCCACCTATATGTAATGTCTTACCTCATTATCAATTTTCCTCATATTCAAAAGAAAATCTTATATATAAGATATTTTTGACCATTCTACCACCACCAGTTTGACTAGTAAAAACTTTACAAAAATAAAGTTAAAGTAGCAAAACAGTAGGCGTGGGGGGTGAACTAAAAGCAGGTATATGTATATATATATATATATATATATATATATGTGTGTGTGTGTGAATGCGTTTAAATGACGTGGTAGATCCAAGAAGTTCATAAGATTAAAGATAACAAGTCTAAGTCAGAAAAATAGTAAACATTTTTAGTTCCTTGGTGAGTCTTCATTGTTACCAGATAGATAAGCTTTTACTTGGTGAGTTTGATGACCTGGCTCTTGTCTTATGCACAACATTTGAGACCCAGTCCAAGTGCCCACCTGTCTAAATTGGAAGCTGATCAACAAGAAAATCAATCTTCAAAATTGACTAAAGAAAGAGACAACCGAAAAAGTCACCAAATTTCTCAGGCCACAGCTCAGCTGATATGATCAGCATCCAGATCATATTTGGCTCCACAAAGGCAGGAACCAGGAAGGCCAAAAAAGCAATGTTATGACTTACATGGACCCATTTTATATCTATGTCTATATATATATATAACTATTTTTCTAGATATTATTCGTCGTGGTTTTCTTATTTGCTAATCTTTTGTGTTAAAAATATATTTTATACATGATATGAACCCAAGAGGATGGTGTAGTGACATGTGCTCCTTGTAAAAAGAGGTCCCATGATCAAATAATTACATGGTGTATATGAAAGGATTGTTGTGACCGAAAGAATTAGAAGTTTTAAGAGACACGAATACCTCCGGATTAAAAAAAAAATCATGGCCTGAAGTGGGAAGACGATGATCAAATTATGTTTTGTGTCTTCCAGAACTATGCATTGTTGTTCATGTTTAAGATGCGTACTTTGATTCACTACATATTTTCAATGGTTCTTCTTACTAAGCCAATCATTAGCTAGTTGGGTCCCTAAAGACTTCTATTGATTAATCAGGCCAGTGGCCAAGTATATCTCTCTCTCTCTCTTCAACTATCCATCGATCCATCGATAAAAGACATGTAAATGCCTTTACCCTCAAAGACCAAAGGTTGAGAAGAAGACACCAATGCATCAAGACCATCACCCTTTCCTCGACGAAGAAATAACAACATAACAAAACATGTTTTTCATTCTCTTCTTCTTGTCATCAGCCATCTCAAAGCTCCCAAATCAGCTTTTCTTAAAGCCCCTTGCTTTAAAGCTTATTTTGTCTGCAAGTTAATTTGGACATCTTGTTAGCAAGGTACACAATGTCTTTCCTTATTCCTAATTGCTTCAAGGTGTTTTTTACAATTTTCCAGGTGAAAGATTTGTGCCAAACCTTGCCCTTAAATAACAACCGCCAAACAAAAGAAATAAATGGAATTTGGTTAGTCTCTAACCTTATTCTAATCTTGTTTTCCAGCCTCTAAACATGGAATCACCTGATCCACCCTTTCAAGAGACATATAAAACCCTCTTCGACTACTCCACCGGGGCAGCGACAAAGAAGGAAAACGGGCTTGTCATCGTTGAAGAATGCGATCTTCCATTGATCGATCTTGGCAAGTTAAAACTTGGAGAATCGGAGAAGGAAGAGTGCAAAAGAGAGATAGCAAAGGCTTCCCAAGAGTGGGGTTTCTTTCAAGTGGTGAACCATGGAATTTCGAATGAGATTCTTGAGAAGATGAGATGTGAACAAGTCAAGGTATTCAAAAGGCCATTTCATGAGAAGATAAACGAGTCGAGTTTGAGTTTTTCAGCTGGTAGTTACCGTTGGGGAACACCTTCAGCTACTTGCCTGAGACAGTTATCTTGGTCAGAAGCTTTTCATGTTCCCTTGGCCGATGTCTCGCATTTGGGAGGTCTCATCATTCTCAGGTACTTGCAAAATTTTTTTATTTTCTACGTTTGCTCTGTTTTTCTCTCATGTTGTTTTAAACAGGGAGTTTGAGATTAAAACTAGAAAGACTAAGGTATCTTGAAACCTTAGCCGACGTCACCAATGTATCAATCTTAAAATAGTAGTAAGTATTCAATATAATTGTGATACCATCTCATCATCATCGACCAGGAGATATCATCAAAACACTGAAAAATAGGTTGGTGAAATCCACATATGTACAGTTAGTGAATTATGGTTGATGTGATAGCATGGTTCACTATGCCGATACTAATGCTACTAAATGGTGATATCAGTATCAATGATTACGTGACTGAATATTTACTTGTAAACTGTGGAGCATGTTGATATTCTTGCCTTTTCTTGTTACAAACATTAGGTAATCTTTAGAACAATGCCCCTTAATAGGACTGAATTGTAAGCCTTGTCTTGTACAACAAACACTCTTGTAAATAAGCATGACAATGAAGACAGACTCGACTCGGGTATATATTTTTATGAAATTAATCCTATTGGAATAGAAGTCTACCGAATACGACTAGCTAATTTTCAAAATCTAACCCTAACACAATTTCTGTATTACTCATTTGGTAAACAAGTTGTGTATTACTCATTTGATGATCTAATGATCTGATTTCATTAGAACTATTAGATCAACAGTACGTTCTAACGTTTAATAGGACCTATTTAATCCAAAGATAAATACTAAATTAGGTTAGTAAATTAAATTCTAATAACATTGCTCATTTATAAAAGCAGTTCCAATAGAATAGGACTATATCTTGGGCACATGTCAGCCTCTAATTTTCCTTTTTCCTTGATTGGTGGAAAATAGAAGGTTATCCAAAACATCCACTTGGTGATTTGAGGTTTTCCGGCATTCCCCAAAAAGCGACCAAGATATCAGGATTGTCAATGGATTAGAAAAGAAATGACAGCCAATAGTTCCATTGATGGTCAAAATCAATTTGATATCTCCCACTGCTTGAGTTATATATGGAGCTTTCGCGACAAAGCACAGTCCAATATTCTGCTATTGGTTAACTCATCCATCGGTTACCTAATTGATTCTACACTTAGATATCGAAATGCTACCATTGCCGACAAATCTAGAGCTTCTAGCATTGCCGACATAGATAGCAGTAGGACAACATATTTCGAAAGCGATATCAAGATTTGAGCACATAATATTTTACCCAAATATCATATTAAACCACTGTCTACATTAGAAGTTCAAATAATTAGAGAAAATGTAGCTTAAGAATTTATACTTCAGTAATATTCCGGGTACATCATTTCATCTCATGCATGGAGACTTCATATACCAAACGACTTCGTTAAGGCTAAACCGGTGACTGATGTTTTCCTTATTCAGCTCAACGATGGAACAGTTTGCGACAACAGTTTCCGACCTAGCGCGTAAGTTAGCAGATATCTTGGCCGAGAAAATGGGTCATCCGTCAGCTTTCTTCAGAGAAAATTGTTTGCCGAGTACTTGCTATCTTCGAATGAATCGATATCTGCCATGCCAGATAGCTTCAGAGGTGCTGGGCCTGATGCCACACACGGATAGTGACTTCCTTACTATACTGCATCAAGACCAGATTGGAGGATTGCAATTAGTGAAGGACGATAAATGGATTGCAGTTAAACCTAATCCTGAAGCTCTAATTATCAATATCGGAGACTTATTTCAGGTATAATTAGTTGTTTTTGCTACACAGTTGTCATTGTTAAACTTGTTTCTTTCAAATGTATTTAGGTAGACCTCGCATTACGCCTTCATCGCAGAGTTTAGGGCTGGTAATTCTTAACATGATCCATCAACCCGATACAAAACTGACACAACGTTTAGTCTTGATAGATTTAAGTCATAGACGGGTTGACTCATCAACCTGTTTAATTGTGGGTCGATAACAATCTTACAGAATGTGACTTACTCATAGGACTTAGAAGCATAACACACCACGAAACATATAATCTTTTGATTTACTATTGAAAATTTCTCATGGCTGCTTTTCATATTGCAGGCATGGAGCAATGGTGTGTATCGGAGCGTCGAACACCGGGTCGTGACGAATAAGCAAGTGGATAGGTTCTCTACTGCATATTTCTTATGTCCATCTTATGACACTGTGATTGAGAGTTGCATTAAGCCATCTATCTACAAAAGGTTTAGTTTTAGAGAATTTAGGCAACAGGTCCAAGAAGATGTCAAAACATTAGGCCACAAAGTAGGTCTTCCAAGGTTTCTTGTATGAAGACAGTATATATGAACTTCACTTTTCCTACAAGGAAATTAAATTAGCTTTTGCCAAAGGCGAAAAAAATTGTATATAATAATATAGTTCATTTATAAATTGTTGATGTCATCTTTCTTCTTTTTTTTTTTTTTTCCTTTTTGGTTTGAAATTAATGGTGATTTATAAATCTTATAAAAGTAATGTTACATGGACTTAAAAACTAGTAGTGATTACAATCATTGATTTTACTGTGGGTCCCTGCATTTATTGGGACCCACTAACTGTAACGCCCCGATTTTTCTCTTCTTTTCGGAGACGTTAATTGATATAAAAATACCCAAATAAAAATAACAGAGCGTTAATTATCTCAATAAAATTTCATTTATCAAAATCATCTCCCAATACAAATAAAGCGGTCAATATAAATAAATCTCTCAATATGATTAAAACATCAATTATATCGACATCTCCTCGTCTTTAATACTCTAATTATCTCGTTCCGATCTTTTCTCTAAAATCAACCTCTCCTTCCCATTTTCCTCGTTTTGTTTACTCTCACTTTTGGTTTGGCATGGAGTCCCCCAAGTTCTTCTTTCCTTCTTTCTTTTTTTTCTTTCTTCTTCCTCTCTTTTACTCTCCCTCACTCACGGTTTCAACAAACCAGAACACACACACACTGGTTTGTGTTTTAAACACATTCACTTTACTACATCTTAAACTACACACACATTTTCTACACCTAGTCAAACACACACACACACAACCACTTTGCACTTAAAAATGACCCCCCTTTTCATTTGCTAACACATGTAAAGTTATCTCATACAACTTTACTAATTATGCTTGCCTCCCCCCAAATTCTTAAGTGATTTCAAAATCAACTCAATACTATTTTTATACGCAAAATTCCATCTAATAAATAATTTCACATAATTGCAATTAGCCCACATAATTATGCTTAAACTACTTCTAAAAATTTGGAATCTCACACTAACTATTCAATAGTTGTGATTATCAAGTCTAATTTTTAAGTCCATATATCATTACTCATCGTATAATAACTTGGACAACCATCATCGACCCTCTAATTTTGCTGAGAAATTTAAAGAAAACAATATATTTTTTATATTAACATCGACGAGTTTCTAAATGACTTACTCATTCTCTCCTCCTTAAGATGTCATTTTGGAGATTCAACAACATTTTTACAGCTATGTTGATCCAAGAAAACAACATAGTAGTTATCGACAACAGTTCCAGTTCTTCAAATGCACATATTTTTTATGTTCTATGACAAATTAAATTTTTTTTTTTTGGGGGGACTGTAATGGGCTGGTTGGATAGCACTCTCACTAGGATGGCATTTGGACGAGCGAAAAACGTATATTTGTCTAAATTCATCTCGTTTGAATCGAGGATAAATCATACGTATTAAACGGTGGACGTATATGAGAATACCTATATAAACCCGTGCGAGGATGAATTAAAACTCATTATTGCCCCGCCTTCGCCCCGTCCCTCCCCGCCCTGCTAAACCCGTGATATTTATATATAATACACATATATAATATCACAAACCGCACATACTCACACTCTTCTCTGCAAAAAATATATATATATATATTTTACTTTCTTTCTTTTTTTGATCCATTTGTTATATAATGGGGATGAGGATTAAAATTTTCCTCACTAACGAGGATAGATTAAGGGTGGACGAATATTTTTGAAGCAGGTTCAGAGGTGGAGACAACTTCTCTTGTCCCCGCCCCGGTCCACTGTCATCCCTAACACTCACAATAGTATGACACATGGCCTAGCCATCTAGTTTTAATCAAACATTTAGAGGGTTGCCCATCTTCTTTTATGCTTGACCTCAATGTATTTTTCTTTTTATTTGGTTTATTGTGAGAAATGTCTAAGCCAACTTACACGCACTTTGACTAATCTTTTCCATAGCCTAGTGAAAGGCAGACCATCCACGTCGGAACTTTGGTATTAATGAGGAATAAATCTCTCATGGTCTGGGCCCAAGGGATTGTTAAGATTTAAACTCAGGATGTTTGAATTTTCAGCTCATCTCTGTTACGAATTGAACTGCTCCTTAGGGTTGCATGAACTCAATATTAGACAATTTAATCAATACACTCGCCAATATTAAATAACTCCACCAATTTACACTTATCCCTCTCTTCTCTCTATCTCTCTCTTATTTTCTCTTTGGTCGTTTTAATTTTAAAGTACATATGTAAAAAAAAATTATTATTTAAAAAATAGAAATGTTGCGCAAAATTATTGTTAGTCCAATAATAAATTAGCATGTAATCAAGTGGATCCCACTTAATTGAATGATTATCTTGTCCATGTAAGAAAATAATCAATATACGTAAAGAAGTGAAGTTTATCTTATTCATTTATAAGTTTATTATTAAATAATGACACATAATAATGATATTATACAATACTAGTTATTGCCCATGCCTGAAGGCACTATATAACAAACAAAAAAATCTTAAACAATTGTCCAAATTCAAAAAAAAATGACTTAAAAATATTCATACTAATTTTTCTTTTAAAATAGTTCGAAAAATATCCTCTATATTAATTGAACTGTCATAAAAATATTTAAAAACTCCCCAAAACAGCACTATATATAAAAATGCCTCTGAAAAAAAAATAAATATTACCATAACCCATTGAAATTTATAATCTTTATGCAATAAATTAAATAAATAAGATATTACTCATTTATAAGACTCATGAATTTATCACATCTGCTACCATTCCGTCCAATAACATAACATAATTATAAACTCAACCACCATATTCCCATGTAATAAATACCTCAAGCAAAAAAAAAAAAAAAAAATACTAACCGAACACAATTAAATTCACAATATTTAAGCGATAAATGAAATCAAGTAAATTTTGCTCATTTATAAAACTCATGAATTTATCACCATTTTAACCCCAAATGACAAAATATAATTATAAATTTAATCACCAAATATTCAATCCTCCACACACAATTCTTTTTTGGTTACCAACAAACCCTCCTAACCAATAACTGATTTTATTAGAAATACAATAATTCAAGTTTTTAAGGTAAAATAATAATATATTAATGTTTAATTAAAAAAAAGGGTAAAAAATAAAAATCACGGATATCTCATGAGTTTTAACAATATTACACGGACACCCCTTGACATTTTATAAATAACACGGAGACTCCCTGAGATTTGTTATTCATTGCACAGAGGCCCCCTTTGTATCTATTTCGTCAATGTTGCTAACGAAAATTGATAATTTCATCCTAAAAAACTTTATAATTTTTACAATTGCTCTTCTAAAAATTTAGTAACAAAAAAATTAAAAATTTAATAAAATCAAATAAAATTTGATTTAGTACTCAGAAAATTGATATAATTTAGTACCCAAAAAATTGATATAATTTAGTACCCCAAAAATTGATTAAATAAATTTTAATATTAATTTGATAACAATAAAAATTAATTTTATATTACTTCAACAAAAATGACTATAAATTGGACAAAATTAAATATTAATTTTTGATAAAAATATATATTAAATTACAATTTAAGGTTCATTGTTTTGGCAATATTACACGGACACCCCTGATATTTATAAATAATATGGAGACTCCTTGATGTTTGTTATTCATTGCACGGACTCAGGAGACCCCCTCTGTGTCCCTTCGTCAATACTGCTAACGAAAATCAATAATTTCATTCTAAAAAATTTTATTATTTTTACAATTACCCCTTCTTCATATAGATAAATCATATGAGATATGAGAATCTTAGAGTTGTAAAAAAAATGAAAGTCCAATTAGGACTATTGGATCAAAACGATCTGAGCCGTGAAAAGCTCAAGGTAAATAATCTAACTACTTTATTATATAGATATTTGCTCCTTAACTGACCTGTCACTTATTGAACTATCCATGAACCGATGTCCAATGGGCCTCGGTCCAATCTACAGTCTACTGGCTATGCAAGCCCTATTATGAACAACTGAAACCACCTTTATCAGTAATAACTTGACTGTTAAAATTTAATTTTTTTATGATTAATAATTGTTTTTTAGAGTTAAAAATAATTTTTATTTATAATTGAAATATTTTTTTAAAATTTTGGATAAATTATAAAGGGACTCTTAAAATTTTTCACTTAATTACAAAGACTCCCTCGAATTTGAAATATTACACTTGAACCTCCTAATTACGATTCAATAACACAACTAACGAAATAATCTCTAATATCACATTTGGAATTTTAATTTATTTGTAATTTTATTTCAATAAATGATACAATAGAACATGAATTTTGGTTGTAAAATTTAAAATATTTGATATTCTATATTTAATTGAAGTATTTTTGGTATAAGTATAATATTTTAAACTTAAGGGATCTAAGTATTATATACTTACAAATTTCAGGGAGTTTGAGTGTAATTTATTAATAAATATATTTATAGTAGGGGTGTTCAAATTTTAGGGGTTCTAAATATAATATTTTAAATGTCAAGAAATCTGAGTGATTAAGTGATAAACTTTAAGAGGTCTAGATGTAATTCTCCCTAATAATACCAATGTGGATAAGTAGGAAGAACTCATTTCCAGACCCACACTTTAGTTTCCTACCCCAAACAATAAGCAATAAAATTATTTTTCTCTAAGACAAAAAAATGGCTTCTTCAACCTTAAGCCTCTCGGACCTCGGCCCAACATCCACCTCCTCAATCCCCAACCCTAAATCCATACCTACACCTCCCTCCTCTGTCACCACCAAGCCAACACTCAGATCCACCTCCGAACCTAACACCGAGCCACAGACTCGGAAACTCAAGTCAAGCCCACAGCTCACCCGCTGGTCCAGAGCTCGAGCCATACGGTCCGGCCGGAAATTGGACCGCCCGATTCATCGGACTACACAGACCATTGAAATGAAGCCTCCGGTGAGTATGGACGAGGCTGAAGCCACTCTCACTCTTCCTGTGATTGGAAACGGGAGAGAGGATGACGTGGAAGTGGCCAGAGGGAAGTCAGTATATATGGTGTCTGACGGTACTGGGTGGACGGTGGAGCACTCCGTTAACGCGGCCTTAGGGCAATTCGAGCACTGCTTGGTTGATCGGGTTTGTCCTGTAAATACCCATTTGTTCTCTGGGGTGAGTTTATCTTCTAATTTGCTTGTTAACTTATGGTGGTTTTGTGGGTCTTAGGTATTTACAGTGTTATGAGGGTGAAATTATTATTTGATTTTTTCATTCTAATTTGTTTCCCATTTTTCAGTAACAGTTGTGAGAGTATATAATTGCATGATGGATAATAGAATGTATGATGATATTGGCACTTTGAAAAAACTTGGGCAGTTAAAAAGGTGGTAAATTTATTTAGTTTTTGTTGTCCAATGAGAAATATAGCGTACCTATTCTGTGAATTTGTATAACATTACTCGTCCCAAAAACAGAAATGGAGTGTGAAATAAATTTTGGGGGTGGTAGTTGACAAGTATGAGCATTTAATGCATATGCTGGATAAGTCTGAGATCTTTGGATCAAGTTTTGTTAGACCGAATCTCCATCATTTGCTTAAAAATGCTAGCTGATGGCAGCTTATTGGTTTGTTTGGGGGTTAGGTATGGTCAAGCTCGATTTTGACTGGTGTTAGCTTGAGAGCGGGAAATTCTCTAATGTTAGTGTTGCAACCATGTAATGAGGTGTCCTGGTGGCACCAATCTGGGGTAGGATTGATGCTTATGTAGTCCACCCTGGTGCCGTTGATTGGAAGTGCGCCTCATGCTGCCAGCCTGTTTGCAAATTATGGACTACCAGCCTGATGACATAAACTCAGAAGCTACACTAGTGTTAAGTGCTAAGCAAGTAAGCAGTGTTATTAGAACCGGATCGGACCGGCCGGTCGGACCGGTTCAACCGTGAACCAGGACCTTAGCCAGTTCGGTTGACTAATTAAACCGCATAAGGAAAGGAATCGGATAAAAATCGCCAAACCGGCCGGTTTTTTGGAGAAAATCGGGAACCGGACGGTTTTTTAAAACCGGCCGGTTTGAAGTCCATAGATCTGCTTTTTTTTATTTGGGTTTGGGCTATTTTGATTTTGCCCTAAATCACAGAAGGAGAAGGCAGAGAACGAGAAGAGCTCTTCTGCTCTTCGATCAAGGCTCTTCGTCTCACCATACAAGGCTCTTCGATCAGTGATCAGTGCTCTTCGTCTCTCTCTCCTTCAAGCTTAGCCAGATCTCCCTTGAAACCGCAGGCTAATCTCTTCAACTACAAGAGAAAACGCCTTCTTCAATATATCCGTCCTTGACAATATCAGCCTGTAGACCTTGAATATCAGCCATTGATGATCAACTTCACACACAAGCACAGAGAGACAGAAGAGAGAGACAAAGAATTGTGGTTAAAGATTAAAAAGTTGAGGACGATTTAGATAATTCATTAGATCTGGGTCCAAAACCCAATAACATTAATTAATGGGAGAACAGACTCCAGTGTTGTACTTTTATTATGCAAATTGTATGTATTTAGATATTTTTTATATTTTTAGTTAAATTATTATGTTTTATAATTATTATATATATATATTTTTATTTTTTTATTATATGACCGGTTCGACCAGTTGACCCAACGGTTGAACTAGTGAACCATTGACTAGGTCCCCTTGCCGGTTCGATGACTGGTCTGGTTCTGATAACATTGGTGCTAAGTTGTAGCACAGTGCGTGAAACTTTTTTTTTTTAAATCAATATATATATATATTTTTTTTGGGGGAGGGGAGGGGGATTTGAACCCTTGACCTCGTATTATAGATTCGTGATCTAAGATTTATTACTTTTTGATTAATCTTAAGGGTCTGTGCATATGAAAATTGGTGATACAAAACCTTTGTTTTTTTGGCTTTTACAACAAGCCATCCAACTTTTTTTCTTCCCGTTCCTGCATGGAAATGGTTTCCGGTTTCATCCACTTGTTCCATCATCTCAACTTGCGTGATTGTGGCAACCCCTGGCATGCTTGTTGGCCTATGTATATGTACTAGCATGAGATGATGGAAGTTTTATTGAGTGTTCCAATCATCATGTTTCTTTTGAATGTTAGCATACTTTGTGAGCTAATGCACTACCTACGATTCATATTGTGGTTGACTGATTTCTATTGTTTTTTTATTAGTTAAATAAAATTGAATTTTATTGAAAGGCAGAATTTGGCTCTTACCTAAAAAAAAAAAGAGGGGGGCAGGGCGGGGGGAGGCAAAACTAAAAATTACAAAGACAATAGACCTATACTTGGATCACTAATGATTTCATACAAACTAGCTAAATGTTACCAGCTCATCAATTCAATTCACTGATTTCTATTGTTATCATTACAAGGAGACATCATGATTTTTATCAGTTTAGAAGCTCCCAGTTCTGCTTGTTAGATTCTTAGCTTTCCATCTCTATTGGGACGTGCAATAGTTTGGGAGGCTTTTCTTTCCTGTCCTCCAAGTGGAGGTTGATGTTGGTATCTAGTTTCAACCTTACTGGGGCATTCAGAATTTGAGGAGATGAAGACTCTTAGTATTGAGTAACTTAGAATGTATTTTGTTTCATGCATAGGTATTCTAAATGGCTTAAACTTCATCTCTACACATTCTATATTGATACAATCCTGACTTATTTGATTAGGTACGGCCTAGTACCTATTCTTTTGTCTGCAAGAAAGTGGAATGAAACCATGTAGTTTAGTGGTTTAAACCAAGAGAGAGTGTAATGTAATGAGCACTCTGATCTTTTGTTTTTTACACCTTGAGTTCTAGTGAAAATTAATAAGTTGTCCAATTTTGTAGTATCTGATGGAATAGATTCCTGTGACGTGAACTACTCGAGTGCTTTTTATTAGGATTTTGTGTTAAATAAAATTTTTCAATGCATTTGATGATTGCACTAGAATATCTTGACTTGTACTTATTGTGCTGCATTTTCTGTGACTGACCAGATTGTTGACATGGAGCCATTGATGGAGATTATAAAGCAAGCAGCCAAAGAAGGGGCATTGGTGGCCTATACTCTAGCTGACCCTTCCATGGCTGAATCTGCCCAACAAGCATGCAAGCTGTGGGGTGTACCATCCACAGACATACTGGGCCCAATAACAGAGGCAATTGCTGCCCATCTAGGCGTCTCCCCATCTGGCCTTCCTCGCTGGGCTCCAGAGAGGACCAACTCTCTTAACGAGGAATACTTCCAAAGAATTGAAGCTATTGAATTTACAATCAAGCAAGACGATGGGGCCTTACCCAAAAACTTGCACAAGGCCGACATTATTCTTGCTGGTGTTTCTCGCTCTGGGAAAACTCCTCTATCTATTTATCTGGCACAGAAAGGATACAAAGTGGCTAATGTGCCAATTGTAATGGGTGTAAAGTTACCAAAGACTCTCTTTGAGGTGGACCCAGAGAAAGTTTTCGGTTTGACTATAAATCCTGTTGTCCTCCAAACAATCAGAAGAGCAAGAGCAAAGAGCTTGGGCTTTGGTGAAGATGTGAGGAGTAACTATTCAGAGATGGATTATGTGAAAGAGGAGTTGGAATTCGCTGGTAGGGTTTATGCTCAAAATCCTGTCTGGCCCGTAATTGGTGAGTATATACAACTTTCATACACTATTTTCGTGCAGTTTCTATTTTCTTGTATCGCTTTAATCCTAAACATAGGGATGTGAAGTTCCCACCTGGATGCCTACAATAACTAATTTGAGAGATGACCAAATAAATAATAGGAGCTTATTACTGATGTGGCCTTTGTCGCTTTCTGTTGTTGCAGAAGTGACAGGTAAAGCAATTGAAGAAACGGCGGCAATTGTACTGAGGCTCTACCATGACCGAAAGAACAGGTGCTCAATGCCAAGAATTTCAAAACGCTACTAGAGAGGGAAAATTTGTCTTCAAGCACTCTTGTATGAGATGTAAGGTTTATAAAAGAGAGCCAATCACCGGGTGAACCAAGGTTGTAGCATACGAATATGATAGTTATAATACAAGGGGACCTGCTGTATATTTGTAAAATACCAATATAAATTGTAATAAAATACTAATGCTCCATTTCCTGATCATTTTACATGCAGAAGGGCTGACTTTTCTTTTTGTTGTTACTATAAATTATGCATTTTTTTTTGGGAGAGTGGGGGTGGAGGGCAAAACTCAAAAGTAAAATTTGCATTTACTTGACTGAGCAATTTTCGGCATTAAATTTCCAATCTATGCTAAAGTATGAGAGTGCATGAGATGAAATATTACCATATATGGAACGGTGACCAAAAAACATGAAGAACTATTCAACCAAGTGCTTTATGTAATTGCATGTCCAAACTTACATTATTAATGTTGTTCGGTATAGTGAATGTTTATAATTTTTTTAGTGTTGTTTGACTAGTATTACATTGGTTCTCATGTATAAGGTTTCAGAATATCTACTTGTCAATTAGAGATACATCAAAATCTTCATGTTTGGGCACTTTGGAATTAGTATATCTGGGAAATGTTACTCTTACATACAATCAGACACCTATATAGATATGCAAATGTAGTTACTCGCACTTGACATTTCAATTAAGCTTAAAATGAGCAATGTTTTCTATGAAGCATGATTGGACTTCCCATAAATGGAGGTTCAACTGTGGCTGCATAACATGAAGCTCCATTTATGCAAAAGATTTGTGGGAGCATAAAGTGAGTATTGTTTGCATAGCTATATTATTTTAGTTGTTACCGGAATGTAAAATGCATTTTACATACATCCCCAACCTTGCTTGGGGTGCAAACTTAGATATTGAGATTTGACTAGAATAGTCAATGTGGGAGAACTTTCATTACCTTGATTTCCCAAAACACCATAGCCGTTGAGGTGTGGACATAGGCACCGTGCTGAATCTCACAGGTATGTGTTTCTGTTGTTGATTTAATTTTTCCTGCTTTTTGATTCGGTCCTGTTTTATTTATTTGCATATTGAGAGAACTATTTGAACACCACTCTTGTTTAAATAGTGTACTGATTTATGATCGATGCGAACATTACTTCTTACTTCTTAGTTTTCTTTTTTGGATAGAGTTTGTTTCCGGATGTTAGAAATAGGGTGTATGCTACTCTGCTTTTGGTGTGCCCAATTTGAGAATCACTTATTCTGAGGATATAAGGGTTGAGCAACACCAATATAAGCATTTGTCTGAATGAATTCCTCTGCTACCATGAAACTGTATTTTTGGTACTCTTTCAAGTTTTTTTGTGGCTGTGCGCTTTTCTGTTCTTTCTTGTGTGAATCATGAAACGAAAAAATGTGAGTGAGCATAAAGTGGTAGACACATTGTTGGAAGCGTAACTTCATGCTCCATAGCTCCTACAGATAACTAGAAAATGGTTTAACTTGATAAATATATTTTGGATATAGTTGTTCTCCATACTAGCCCATAAGCCTTGCAAGTCTTTAACAAGTCACCAAATCATATACATTGAATTGTGAATGTTCTGATATCTCCACTTTAGCATGTACTTTCTTTTTTATGCATCCTCTTCTAACATGTCTTGGTGTTTCCAAACCAAGGAATATTTCATGAGCAGGAAAAGCTTCATGTGTGCGCACAAGCGTGGATACTTCATTGTCTGTAAAATAATTTGTGGTGCTTTGCTGCCTAATCACATGAAAGCCGCATACAACAAAAAGGGGAAGTTGATATTGGACTGCATAAAGAACAAACATGGTTTAAAGTATGGGGAAAAGAAAAAGGAAGATGGAAGACAGCAAAGGTAACTTTCTGGCCCTCCATTAAACTTGTGCAGTGATATAAAGCTAAGGTACACTAATCTTGCGTTTTGATATCTTCCTTTCATATAAAATAGAAGATTCCTTATCTTTGTCATAGGCTTTCTGTCCTTGTCTTCATCTCGAAGATTATATAGAATAAGGTGGCCTGAAGAAAAATTGAAACTGCAGAGCTTGAATCCCCTGCTACTGGAAGTTCTATAATCTGCTTTCTTTCTCAATGTCCCACAATATAACTTCTTTTCTTCAATCATTTTTCTACTTTACCTTTTTACTGGAAGAATGTTGTCAAGTTATATTTCTGTGTATCATACTCATTTTATCTATGTTACATGGGCTTTGATGTGCTAGGATAGGACCATCATTGTTTTGTGAACTTGTTTCTTGTTGCCTCGGCGTGTTATCAATTGAGAGCATTGTCATCCCCACCGATTTTGCCCATGGAAAGTGTGAAGTAGATTAGTAATATTGTTCCAATGCTGGACCTGTTACAAATTGGAAGAAAATCAGAATGACTCATTAGACAACTCTAGTATTTCTAACCATGGTCAATTATCACTCATCACAAAGATCACCAGCCGATGGTAGACTTACAAGGTGGCGAAGAAGAAAAGAATCCTCCTTGGGTCAATGGCCCAAGAGGGAGAAGACCGCCTGAAACTAAATCTCTTGCCGCCACATTTGCTTTCAACGGTGGAGGTCGTGCTGATATTGCCGGTCATGATAGTTATCTGATGATGAACTTCTGGGTTGATGGAATGCTGTGTGGCTCCCTTTGTCATTGCCATGGGCTTTTCAGGCGTCCTAGCCCCAACTACAGCAGCTGAAGCTATAATAATAGCATGCAGGGAATAGAGATAGCATGTGTTAGTTAGAGCATCTCCAAGGGGGGAGGCATATGGGGTGGCATACTCCATATGCCACCCCAAATTCAAAAAAGTTCACTCTAAAGGGGGTGACATATGGGGTTGGAAAATGGCATCAAGGTCTTTGGGGTGGCATTTTTGGCAACTCTGGAGAGAGAAAATGGGAGGTTGCAAATGGATTGGTGAATATAGATCCGTTAGATGAATATAGATCCAACGATTCATATAGATTGATGAATAAAAATATGAAAATGGCACTCCATTTTGGCACCTGCCATTGGAGCAGATTTATAATTTAGAGGTGCCAAAACACTGTTCAAGGTTGTAAAATGGTATTTGGCACCCCAAAAATAGCACTCCCCTTGGAGATGCTCTTAGCTCCCAGCACCAGTCTTTCGAAATGCAAATGCATGTGCATTCAAGTATGGTAGAAACAAAAAGGAATGACAGTCTGTAGTGTGTACTTGTCTACCATATTAATAGAGCCCTGCCCACGATTAGAATCTATTTCTTGGCTACTATTCTAGCATTCCCCCCCCCCCCCCCCCCCCCCCCCCCCCTTCTTTTTCTTTCCCTTTGAAAAGGGAAAAGGGTAATGCGTGTCGCTATCTAGTGAGGAGATTCGATCCTAGGTCTCACCTGCGGAGGGTTGTACACCACTCTGGCTAATCCCAGATCTCACCACCGGTTTGTTAAGAGCCCTAAATTTGCAGATTCCAGTAACATATTGACTAATCGGGCTAACCCCGGTGGTCGACACCCCTTAGGTCAGAGCACTAAAGTGCATACTACATTAGCATGTTCAGTGGCAGAGTCAGAAAAATGTTTTAAGGTGGGTATTCTAATACATTTTATCCTAATCGATAAAACACAAGATGACACAATTATATATGCTGCATGCGGAGTGAAATGGTACTATACCAAGTTTTGTATAGCATTTTGGATGCTCTGGATTACCTAACCTTCTGCACCTAACATTTACCAAACAAGAATTCTAAACCTAGTCTTTTGACATCTCCAACCACAAGTGTATCAAACACTTTTGTTCTTGAGTTGTTAAATAAATGAAAGGAGTTGATGAAAATATATTAAAACACCCCACCAACCATAAGAAATCACTTAGGAAACTGGCAAACTGACCTATTAATCTTGATTATAAAATTTTAATACAGGAAATAGATATTTAATGAATATGTAATGTCATTTTCGCGATGTACGTGTTGCATACTTTGCCTCGATCAATAAAATTTATCTTAATTAATTAATACACTTTGAGCCCCTAAAGTATACCCGTTTTGTCAATTTGATTCTTATTGTATCAATTTTGTTAATTTAGTTCTTAAAGTATTCAATTTGTATTTAAATAATCTCTACACAAGTAGTTTGTTAAGTTTTTTGACGAAAATGATCACATGTCATCTCTTCAGACGGTATCACGTGATGACTTCCATAAAAAAACTTAACGGGTTGTCTGTGTAGGAATTATTTAGATACAAATTAAATATTTTAAAGACTAAATTGATAAAATTAATACAATAAAAATCGAATTGCCATATCGTACATATTTTAAAGACAAAAAATGGTAAGCCGTAAAAAAAATCTGATAATTCCCGAAAGAAGACAAATTATTTTAATGCATAGAAGAATAATATTCTCTCTCTCTTGGAAGCAATAACTTGAATACATAATGACAAACAATCAATGGCTTGGTTAATTCCTCTCTCTCTCTTGATGATGACCATGATGATGTAGATTACTTTATTCTTTCATACCTCTTGGTGAAGAGCTAGCAACAACACTGATGTCTTTCTCATTGCCAGTACTCGGATTGAACTTCTTCTCGCCACCTCGCTGTGACCCTTTCCTCGAAAGGCTTCTCTGCAACTTTTTATCATCGTACAAACGAATTAGAGAAATAAAAGATTCTGTGCTCTTGTACAAGGTTTTTCATAAGGATTCAAAAATAATCTTAAAAAAGTTGCTTGACATCAGACAATGATAACTATATATAAT
Source organism: Ilex aquifolium (assembly GCA_951799425.1). Taxonomy (NCBI): domain Eukaryota; kingdom Viridiplantae; phylum Streptophyta; class Magnoliopsida; order Aquifoliales; family Aquifoliaceae; genus Ilex; species Ilex aquifolium. Next base: position 57,703,107 of record OX637392.1, on the reverse strand, counting down.
CAAAAGGGAATATGGTCCATAATACTTGAAAATGATATGATTTTGATGGCCACAAAGTTCTAGGAAAGGTAGAAACGTGCTATCTCAGCAATACTGATAATCATGTTTTCAATTACGTAATTAATAAGTAAACAACTTTTTATGGATTAAAAAAGTTTTTTTGGAAGAATTTCCAGGGAAAAAAAAAAAGAATCAAAGGAGAAAGAAGAAGAAGATACTTACAGTGATTCTTGAATTTGTTGCTATGTCTTTGTGGTTGGGATGAGAGAAGCGTTCCATGTCCACTACAAAGCTATCAGATTTGATGCCCGTGTACTGTGAGTTGTTTGTTTGATCAGAAATAGAGACTTTCTGATTACCCTTTTCATCTAATTCACAAGATGAGCGAAAATTCTCAGAATCCATGTCCTCCTGAAAAGTTTTGAGAGAGAGAGAGAGAGAGAGGGCGGTCAGTTGGATAATATCTGTTAGTACCCACCTACTCGGTACCTAATGAGACAGTAACAAAGTAAAATCTGTAAGAAAAACCTTCACGTATAATTCAGTGATGTGAGATTAGCCTAGACGAAATGAAATGAAATCAGGTAACATTCCGGACCCAGAAAAATTATGCTCACCAATTTGTGAACGTCAGTCATTTTCAACGATTTTCTGTAGCTTTCTGTGAAATAGAGGATGTGGAAGAAGAAAATGAAGAAAGACGAGCGTAGAGGGAAAGAAGAAGTTGAGTGTACAGGAGAGAGAGAGAGAGTCACCAGCTTGCGCACCGAATGGGGCAATCACTTTCTTCCACCTGAAGCATTGACAATAAAGCAAACAAACACACCTCAATTTGTCAACATCCTTGATGAATAAACGTTAAATAAACAATTACATGGACAAACCAGTTCTCGTGAATGATAGAAAAAGTAAAGTCTCAAAAGACTCCTTTTTTTCTTCCACTATTACATTAAGTTGAAAAGACAACAAACCTTAACACACGAAAGATAAATTTCCTTCTTCTTTAATGAATGCTAACCATCTTCATTTCGTTCACTTCCGTGACAGACTCAGAAACAAGTGCAAACAGGTAGATAGGTATAGACAAAGTTTTATGTATGTGGTTGATCTGTTTGCTGTGGGTGGGATGGGAGCAGTTGGTGTTCAAAAAGGGGTAGTCGAAGAGTTGATGAAGGAAGAAGAATGAGGGGGAATTTCTAGGAAGATTAGAGAGAGAGAGAGAGACAGAGAGGTGGGGATGTTATCAGATCATATGGGATTTTCTGTTTGCAGAAAGAGACACTTTGGCATTTGGAGTTTGTGAGAGAGGCTTTGTTGGTGTTTATGATTGAGTTGTTATCTATCAGCATAATGCCTTATGATTAACTAAAACGCATTGCAGTGGTTATCTTGTACCATCAGACACATGGTAAGCAGGCCCAGACCCCTTAATTTTATATATTTATTAATTTATTAGTTCTGTTTTTTGGGCCAAAAGCATCTTAGCTAGTTTCTCATTCCTGTGTATATTAAAACTATTTGACCCATCCACATACTCTTTTGTGGAGGACTAAGAGATAACATTTGAGCTGTATATACCCACTTGAAAAGGGAAAAATAATAAAGCCAAGGTTTACCTATAGCTTTTCTTCACTTAGCTCATTGTTCCTTATCATGAAATTATTAGCACCAAAGGTGAAAGAAGAAGATGATTGGTATGGTTTTTGACATGTTGAATGGGCAATATGGGTATGGTTTTATTATTGTGAACTCATTTTTCAGTGCTAAGTAGCTAAATCCTAAATGTTTGGTGTTACAATTGCATTCATTATTACACCACTATGATTAGGACGAGAGTATTAGAGATATGATAGGATCATGAAGAATTCATCAATACAGAAGATAAAGATAAATCACACATGTATCATTATCTCTACAAAAAATTTAAATATGGATGGATTTCTTTGGATCCTATTGTATCTTCACCTAGATATTGATGGATTGTTCATGATCCTATCATATCTCTAACATTATCTCTACGTATCTAAATAAATCAAGATATCGATGGATTTCTTTGGATCCTACCGTATTTTTACTTGGATATTAATAGATTCTCCGTGATCCTATCATATCTCTAATAGAGAGTTGGTCATTCTTAGCATTATGTGTCAATTTAATACCAAATTGGCACAAAGTTATTGAATATTAGTTTAGTCTTAATTAATAAGTTTTTGAGTATAATCGTGTTGATCTGTCAGACCTGCTCAATAAATGGGTTAATATAAATTCAATTATTCATTACACGAGCGCAATAGAACATGAACACCCAATTATCAATGAGTTAAACACGAGTTGAATAACTTTTGACATTATACGACTTAGATATAATACAAACATGATACAATGTGATCTATTATGAGTGGTAATTATGACTTGTGATATTCATAGAAACTCCATACTAAAATTACCTCATAATCTGCTCTAATCATACTAAAATATGTCATGGATAATGATGACATGCTATTTTCTGGGGAAAAAAAATGGTAACATGCACCCAATTTATCTGTTTGTGGGTAAAGAGTACTGTTGTGTGTGTTTTCTCGTTCATATTTTAAGTCAGAACTATGTGGGGAAGGCCTAAAATTTGGAACAAACAATGAAGACATGGCAAGAGGTGGAAGAATATGTATATATATATATATATATACACACACACACACAGAGTTGGGGACAATGACTGATGGCCTATATTTAAATGGGGCATCTCCACACCTGGACCACCTCGCATGCATGCCTAGCTGCGGTTTGGTGTTTGATTTGATATAAAGAATTCGATTTTTTTTAAAAAAAAATTGGGGGAAGAGGGAACAATAATATTGAGATATTGTTATTTGATTAAATTATTTATTTTCCACAGTTTATTAATATCCTTTTTTTAGGCAAATTATAAATTATCTTCTTGTAGTTTGACGCAGTAGCATTATTTTCCTATAGTTTAGAAATTTGAACATAACCCCTTGCTATTTTGAACCAAAAAATACATTGATATAACTTTTATGTATCTACATCTTTTTTTTATTCTCCTCTTTCTATAATAAATCGATCGCTTTCAATTTCTATAAGTAGGTAGATTATTCAATTTGTATGACATATTTAGAAAGAAAAAAAAAAACTAAGAAACTAAAAATGTGTTTTTTCCACTAAATTGTTCATGTCATTAGCTGTTTTACTGCAGTTCAAAACTTTAAGAGAAGTGCAGGTTTCTAAAGTTTTGGGAGGTAAAGTGTGTAGTATGGGAGGAGACACTAGTGTTGAGAAATAAATACGGTAAATATAAACTATTGCATGTACTTATTATTGTGTATGCTTATCCAATCTACATAAAAAGTAGACTTGTCAAAATGCAAGATAACCCGATTAACGGACATGAATTGACATGAAATTAAGCGGATTTAAGTAAGGTCTTAATGGGTGTGGGTGATAAACAGGCAGACCGGCTAGACACGTTTAATAAATGGGTCTTGTTGTGTAATATATGTTAACCCATTTAACCATTTAAATAAATTAATATAATAATAAAGTAATAATTATTCAAAAAAAATTTAGTCAAAAAAATATATGCAGTTTAATAATAATATCAGTTAAAAAAAGTTTTATAAAAATTAAAAAAAATTATTAAACGGGTTACATGAGTTATATCGTTTAATAAACGAATTATATTCGGTTACATTTTCACCTGTTTAATTAAACGAATCGTGTATAATTTGAACAACGTTTCACACGAACTCAATTAGACCCGACACAAACCACTTAACCTGATACGGTGAACACCTAATGAATAACTTTGAATCCTATTGTATATCTTAAAATACCACAACTTAAAAAGTACAGAGAATGAAGGTTGGTTGACTACGAGAACACAAAAGGCACATGGTGAGTGAAGTCCGGCGCGGCGCATGTCATGGAAGCTTTGCCTTCTTCCTCCGCGTCTTCATCCTTCTTCTGGGACCAAAATCATGCACCTTCATTCCATATGTATCTCTAGTTGGATAACCCTCTCAATTATACTTTACTCACTATGTATGGGTGAGAGATTCATTTATAAACTTTAAGGGGTAATTCAAGTGGTAACAAGGTTGAGTTGTAAATCTAAACGTTATGAGTTCGAATTTTGGCAACCCTTTAAGATTAGGTTATGAGAAATTTATCTTTTATGAATACCTTAGTTTCGGCGTGGATGACATGTCTTTTACCGAATTGGGGAGAAATTAATTGAAGTGTACATAAATTAATTCTTGAATACTTTTAACAATTAAACCAAAAAAAAAAGAGATCTAACTAGAATCTATGGTAGACGATTTAATATCGAATGAAATTAAGGGTAAATCGAAATTTATTTATTGGAAGAAAAGGAATGATGCTATATGTTTGACAGCTAGCCTAGACTAGAGGAAAATGAAGTAGATGATCCATTTGACTTGAGAGTTCTGAGGATCCTTAATCAACGCATGCTGGTAGGAGTAGCGGCGGCGATGACCCGAAATGTATATTCCTCTTTATTTCATTGTGATCCAATCTCAAAAGGCACAAAAAAGGTATATATATGTGTTCATATGAATGTATATTTGATTACACTTAGCACGATGTAGAGAGCAAGGGCCATTCTATTATGCCAACTTGGTTATAGCTAGGGTCGCCACTCCTCTAGGTCACACACAATTACGTTGTTCAAATAAATAAATAAATAAGGAAAAGAAGATGTTTGTATAATCAATGATGGAGATAATTGCTTCAATGAGATATTAAGATGTCAAAATATGACACGACTCCTTAACATAATACGAAATTAGAGGGTTTGAATATTCATTAAGTCACTCATTTAATAAACAAGTGAGTCCGACCCGACACGATTAATAAATGAATTGGTTATGAGTTCAATCAATTAGAAAAAATATACGACACGACTCGTTTATATGCACGGTTCATACACGACATAAACTCAATATGATACGATTCGTTAGATACCAATTAATAAACGAATCGGGTATGAGTGAAATATTTTTTGACACGAACCTGTTTAGACTCGACATGAACCCGCTTCATCCGACACAATTGATAGATTTAGTTAGATCTGTCCTTTGACAAAGGGGTACTTGTTGTCTCATTTTGATGTAAAATTTTCCTATATTTTTGTTATCACTTGAGTCTCGTATAATTTTTTTTGGTTACATGATGTTTTTTTCTCTCTTTAATAATCTTCCCTCTCCCCATAAATTTCATTTCTCATTTATTTACTTATTGCTTTCTTAATTTCTCTTAATGTAAAACAAGAAAATGCTTGCGCCATATTCTTTCACTAAAAAGAAAAAACTTACGTGCAAGACTTAACTCAATGGCTACGGCCTGTTTCCCTAGTTTCACTTTCTTGCACTCAATAATTTAGTTAATTTAGATATTATAGTGTAAAGATTTATATAAATTCTTGTTATTCAAGTAGTTTTCTATCTTAAACATACCTACTAAAAATATGAATCTCGAGATGAGAAATTTAAAAAAAAAAGAAAAAAACCATACACACGAATTATTTTAGGACTACCATCTAAAATGTTTACCTTGTGCCTCAAGTATTATTTGAGCCAGCTCTCTTTCCATGCAGTTATTAAGTAAATCCTCTTTTTTCCAAAGTATGAAGGTTATTTCGTTTCCAAGGAAGTAAATGCAGTAGAATTTACTAAAAATCTAATGTTTTGACATATCAATAGAGTTATTTGTCACTGAGGTTAAGTCATATTTGAGACTAAGTCAGACTCTTTTTTGATGAGACGAGTTGGAAGAAGAATTCTAAATTCTTACACGGATGAGATTGATATTCACTTCTCAATAAATCTATCTATCGATCAAGAAAGATATAGATTCACATAGAGATGTCTATATCCCTATCTAAATACAGCCTCCAATTGAAAGATGATGTACATGTATGTAGTCTTCGTACCATCCTTTTCACTATCACGCCTAGAACTTTTAACGCATATGGCGTGTACTAGTCGGCTCATCAAGATTAAGCTTGCCTACGTTTTTCAACAGTGCAAGGGCAAGCCATCTATGGCATGCTTATAGAGTGTTACCTTTTCAAGCAGGCAAAATGGAAAAGAAAGCCTAAAGTACCACTTGCCTTTTGGCCTTAAAGTGCCATCTTTATCAATTTATCACAAAGCCACACTTTTGATGTGTAAATATATTTTCTTAGCATTCCAAGTATATATATGTACATTTTTTTATTTTTTTGGTTCAACAGTAAGGGGTGTCTGGATTAACGCGCACCTCGACTAATTCTCTCCCCAATTCGATCAAAAGCAGGCATCCACGCCAGGACTAAGGTATTCATAGCCTAACTCAAAGAGGTTATCAAAATTTGAATTCAGAATGTCTATGATTATAACTCGTATTTATTACCACTTAAACTACATGGTTAAAATATATACAACCCCACCCCACCCCACCCCACCCCACCCACCCAAGGGCGGAGGGAGGCTAGGGCCAGGGTGGGCACGTGCCCACCCTAAAAAAAAAATTTTTTTTTTTACTTAAGTATATATATTATAAATTTGTATAATATATTATTTGTGCCCACCCAAAATCCAAGATAAAAATATTAGACCCACATTATTTATCCAAAAAATTTAAAAAATTAAGCCAATTTAAAACAAAAAAAATTGAGTCAACTATTATCTACCCAAACTTATTAAAAAATCAAATATTTGACCTGTCACAATCCACCCAAACCTATTAAAAAAACAAAACTTTTAGCCCAACATTAAAAACAAAATTTTTAGCCCAACATTAAAAACAAAACTTTTGGCCCACCCACCATTAAAAAACAAAATTTTTGGTCCACTTGACTAAGGGGAGAAAAGAGTATAAAATCCCTAGTTGCAACTACATAAAAAATAATTTTACTACGGACTTCTGATTGTGCGCATTGATAGAAAACTAGTGAAAAATTAATTTACATTTAATTCATATACAAAATTTTAGTGATTTTTAAAAATTTTATATTTTATTGAAATATATAATTAGGTTAAAAATGTACTAAATTTTTTTTTTTCTGTCTTTTTGTTAGAATTTTGTTTCGGCTAAATAAAAATTGAATTTACTATTTCACAATAATTTTGTTTTGATTCTTATTTTTTTGTTATTCTTGAACTGAATTTTTTTGTATCAATTTAGGCTAAATATTTTTTTATACCAGTTATATTTTGTCCCCTCATAGACATTCATGGCTTCGCGCCTGACAATATATATATTTTTTTGGGCATTTTTTTATGTTAAATGGACTTCATGTATCAAATATAATATAATAAATATAAATATATTATATAGTGTGATTGATTAGAAGAAAAAAAATTAGAGTACTTAATTAAAGTGCTCACCCTGACCAGAATTCCTGGCTCCGCCCCTGCACTCACCCACCCAATAAGGCAGACCAGCCAATGAGGAGTGTGATATGATTTAACATTATAGCCCATATTTTGGTCGGTCCAAGTGCCACCACAAGGGTCCATTGTATAATGGCATCAATTGCAAGATTCACATTAGTTTATATATGTCTTCTTTTCCACATCAGTACTGCACCATCTGGCGGTTGTTAGCGAGACTTCTAAGTTACGTGAAACAACTTTGAATACACTTGAAAGTGTAAAGGGTTAGAAAGAGAAAACCAGGAATTTAATATACCATTACAACATCCACTAAAACCTCATGACGATGAGAATGAGTAGATAATTATATAATGAACTATCCATAGAGCTCCCTACGTGGTGGTTCCTGAGAGAGAGAGAGAGAGAGAGAGAGAGAGAGAGAGAGAGTAGGTATATAGAAATTGTGAGAATTCGGACCACATGATCAACGATCAAATTATTTTTCATGTGTCCTAATATATGATTATGTCTGCATTGGTATCTGTTTTCAACGGATCCGTCCACGGCCAAAAATTTACAATTTTTTTTGGCATAAGTTACAATTATTTTGGTTTTAAGTTGGAATTAAATAAATCAAGTTACGATAAAAAAAAATTAGGCTCACATCTTATAATTATGTGGTAACTTTAGTATAATGTTGAAAAATAACTTTTATTCCCTTTGCTAATATAATTTTGATTTAAGGGGAACCTAATAAAGTAAAGACTTCTCGAAGATAAGAGTGTGAGCAATTCCAACACTCTTAACCGTTGAAAAAAAGAAGATAAAAAGATAAAGAGTGTGGCCCTGCTCTTGCCGTGGCTGTGAAGAACCTTGACTTTTTACATGTCTTTTTTATCCTCCAAAAGGCCAAAATAGTGGAGATTTGATTGCATATAGATCACCACATAAAATAGTAAAGGTCACAATTTGAAACTCTATCTTCTTCAATAGCCTCCCCACCCTAAAATTTGGATTGAACTGGACTTGGAGATAACAATTGAAGCCTTGTTAGAGCCTAAACTACACCTATAGTTTCAATTCAGATCTTAAACTAATTTTTTCTCAATTAATCCCTTCAACTTCTTAATTTGGTTCAATATGTATACCTTTCATTTAATTTCGTCAAATTTTTAATAGATAATAATGATACCAAAAATATATATAGATCGGACTGGTTAGGTTAGAACAGTATAAGTTGAGCAGGTCAAGACAAGATAAGTTTGCATATGCTGAGCACGTCACATAAGCTCGGCCAAGGCAGGTCAGTTAGGACAGACAGGCCAGGACATGTCAGGTTAGAATAGTATTAGTTGAGTAGATCAAGACAAGACAAGTTAGCATATGCTAAGCACGTCATATAAGCTCGGCCAAGGCAGGTCGGTCAGGATAGACAGGCCAGAACAGGCAGGTCAATCAGGCAACTCAGCCAGGACAGGTCGACCAGATCAAGTCGGACCAGTCAAACTAGGTCAAGTCAAGTCTGCCCAAATTAATGGTTATCCAAGTCAACAATGAGATTCTAGAAGACGACAAACAACATGGAAACCACCAAAAGGGGACAGAAAAGAACAATTGTCATCAAATCCTGCCTTAGGCAATAAGTCATTGCTTCTAGAAGTCCACGTCACACCTAAATATTCTCTCAATAGTCCCAAAATATTCCTCGTATATTCTTTGGCAAATCTATTATAAAAGACAAAGATCGATGTGTAAAAAAAAGGCTCAAGAGGCTGCCTCAAGTAAGAGTATCTCCAACCATGACTCAAATTTTTACTCAAATTTAAATTAACATTTAAGTAAAAAACTTGATTTGATATAAAGGACTCCAATGGACAAATTCAAATTTAAAAAAGGAGAGATCCAAATTTAAATGAGGACAAACTCAAATTTAAAAGGGAGTAAAGATGACCATTAGATCTTTAAAAGATAGTAAAATCTTACCATTAAATATTTGAGTCTCTCTTGATTTGAGTAAAAAAATGAGTTTTCCTTGATTTAGTATAAGTTTGAGTCAAGAGCTGGAGCAAGTTTTTTAGGCTTTTTTACTCAAATTTAAATATGAGTCTAAATTTGAGTAAGGGTTGGGGATGCCCTAAGGGAAAAACTCTACTGTACTCTTTTTCTTTCTCAAACAATATACTACCAAGGAGCAATAGTCTCCATTACAGTAGGGTGAACCACTCATTTTCTTGTGCATTCTCACTTATTTTTCCACATGCATAGACGCACCTCACCAAGCTCATCTAGCTCTCCACCTCCCCACCTCTCCACCTCATGCTTCCCTATTTTTTACCTATTTTTTTTTTTTTTTTGTTAGATTAGGCTTTGAACAAAGCAAATTGGTTTCAAATATTTTTGGCTTAGTTAATAAATTTATAATGAAAAAAATGTTACAAGATAACAAGGAAATGGGCAAAAACTTAAAACATCAAATTGGACAACATGGCCCATCAGCAGCCCAAAGCAATCAACTTAAAATGCCCACTGACCTGACCATAAGACCCAGTTGCATCAGGTCCACAACACACAGAATCCATCCCTGTTAGGCTGTGCTCTTTTATTTGAAGATGTAATTGACCATCGTAATTAGATTGGTAGATAATGAAGAGATAGCCCTTTTGGATATGGATTGGGCTTTGCACCTCATGTTCACCACTACAACCAATATGCGAATGTGGTTTTTGATTCGAGATGGTACAACTGATGAATTTATATATTATTGTTGATTATGATGGTGCGAGAGTAGGAATATCAACGAGTGTCGTGTCTAAGTTTAAAATTTTGTAAGTTATTTTAAATCGAAATTTACTCAAGCCAAGTTTGTATCTTATTGAGTTCATATATTCGTATTTAGTTAGATTCATGGTGTGCTTTTCGATTCGTGTTGACTCATATTTTTAACGGGTCTGAACGCGGGTCACCTGCTTCCAACATGAATTCGTTAAAGCTAAATTGAGGGCCATGGCGGCCGTATCTTATTCAAATACACTTGCTCTTTTATTATGGTAAAGCCAGTTGCCATGAAATAGACTTCCACTTGATAACCAACTAGATTAGGATTTTGTATGTGGTATTAGGTTGATACTTATGTCATAACACGAAAATTAGATAAAGAAGACATAAACGTCCCATGCTCATTGCATATTCACGGCTTTACTAACTCTAAAAGTTTGATGATATCTTTATCTTACTAATATATTACAACTGTTTTTCAAAAGTTATCAACACGAAGCAGCACATTTTATACAGGTATGATTATAAATCGGTCACATTGGGTCGTGTTTTTAAAGTGTACAAGTCGTATCCAATTAAAATTTGCTCAATCAATACGAACCTATTTATAGTTGTGTTGGATTTGTATCGTGCATGAGTTGTATTTAGCGTGATTCATATCGTATTTAGTAGGATTTGTATCAATCAATTTATTAAAAGAGTCAAACGGTTCAACCCATTTATATTTTCAATCCGTTAGAACTAAATCATACCCTTGCTTTCAATCCGTTAGGGAGATTTGAATCATACTATATCACGTCAATCTGGTATCGAGGAAAGCACATTATCGTCTACAATTTAGTTTATTTAAGCTAAATAATATGTGAAAAAAAAAAACTTATTAGCTAACCAATGATGGGGCATGTTACCGGCAAAGTCAACCACAGAGCTCCATTGCAGCCATAGTTCTGATTATTATTCTATCGTCTCACTTGGATCGTCATGAAGATCCATCACCTGGTAGGGTCAGCTAAGTCAATCCATTTTATTCTTAGAGTACCAATCAGACCAGTTCAAACAATTACAGTATCCAACTTGGATCGCCGCCCATGAAGCAAAACCAATTAAAATTCCATGTTATATTAAGATCCAACCGTTTAGAAAATCTATAAAATGGGACATATGTTGTATTGTGTAGCATTCATGTGCATAAAACATTAGATTTCATAAGGTTTGTCTCGAACATGGCTACTTTAAATCTGTCGAAAATTTTCTTACTTCAAGTGGTCTTCCTGGCTTTCATTCATGGCCATGAACAGGTCTTAAAAGTAGAGTTTTACCAGAAAACATGCCCCAATGTCGAGGCCATTGTTAAGAAGACGGTAGATGAAGTCATTTCGGTAGCACCAACTCTTGCAGTCCCTTTGTTGAGAATGCACTTTCATGATTGTTTTGTAAGGGTACATTGGATAAGGTGTTAAAATTTTCTTAATTAATGTTGTCATGTGATCTATTTTTCGATAACTTAACTCAACAAAATCTTATTCCAACTATATGTTTGTTGTTTTCTAATGGGTTTTTCGGTATTCCATCAGAGTATTTACAGTACACATTCCTCTCAGATCAAAGGACCCTTATGGGAAGTTGAAACTGGACGAAGAGATGGAAGAGTTTCAGTTATGAATGAGGCCTTGACAAACTTATTACCACCTTTTGCAAACATATCTACACTGAAACAAGGGTTTCTGAAAAAGGGTTTAAGTGTAAAAGACCTAGTGGTGCTATCAGGTATCAACATTCACACTTTATATATAGACTGCATTAACAAAAAATGAAGATTCTGCAATCATTTGGTAACACTAGATTGAGTAAGGAAATTTTAACGGCCTTTGATATTATTGATTAGTGATACAACGTCAGCATTGCCCCATAGTATCACCATTGTAATGAATATTTTTCCTAATTAACGGCCTTTGATCACTTAGGTGGACACACAATCGGGATTTCTCATTGCTCATCCTTCAATAATCATCTCTACAACTTACTGGAAAAGGCGACACTGATCCCACTTTGGATCCAAACTACATAGCACATCTGAAGTTGAAATGCAAACCAGGAGACCAAAACTCAATCGTAGAGATGGATCCCGGAAGCTTCAAGATGTTCGACGAAGACTACTTCACACTTGTAGCTAAAAGAAGGGGACTTTTTCAGTCTGATGGAGCTTTACTTGATGATACTGAAACAAAAGCTTATGTCAAACTGCAAGCTACTACACATGGTTATACTTTCTTCAAAGACTTTGGTGAATCCATGGTGGATATGGGTAGGATTGAAGTTCTTACTAGTTGGGCAGGTGAAATCAGAAAAGTGTGCTCTAAGATTAACTAACAATTAGTTTGGCCACTTACACACACCCCCCCCCCCCCCCCCCCCCCCCCCCCCCCCCCAACAAAAAAAAAAAATGGTTTGGCCTCCATGAAATCCTATATCTTAATAAAAGTAGAAAAGCTAGAGTTGGTTTCTAATGTCAGGTAAAATAAAGTAATGATCTCGGTGTTTTGTATCAATTTATGCTTATTCTTTCAGTCCTGATACTTTAGTCCGTCAGTGTTTTAAACTTATGTCACGTGTGTGACCACTTTCTATCATAACCAGAGATCACATTGGATTTAACACCTTCATAACGTATACAATTTTAATCTAGAGGGTAATTATCTATTAAAAAACCAAAGTAAGCCATGGCGTGGATGGTGGATAAGGTTCAGCATACACATGCACTTGTGAGAAGTCAATGTGAGGTGCTTCACAATCGTGAAATGTGCAACTAAGAAGATTTACACTTTTTTTTTTTTTTTTTTTGATAGTAAGAAGATTTACACTTGGGATGAGTTTTTTGGGATAAAATTTGAGAAGTATTGTATTGCTCCTTGTATATCTATATAATAAAATAGTTTACAATTCAAATTTCAAAAAATACTTTAAAAAAAAAAATAGTTTTTAAAACCGTTCCACCACTACCTCTGCCACCACTACCACTGCCGCCGCCACCCCTCTGCCACAACAACAACCACCATCACCACCACCACCATTGTCACCACCACACCACCACCCCCCATCGCCCCATCACTATCACCACCACTGCCGCCGCCACTCCATCACCACTGTCGCCACTACCACTGCTGCCATCCCACCACCACCACCGTCACCTCTACACCACCACCACCACCCCTACTACCACTGCCACTGTTCTACCATTACCCCTACCACCACTACCCATACCGTCCCAGGACCACCCCCACGACCATCACCGCTACCATCACCACCATCGCCACTCCACCACCACTACCACCACTCACTCCCATAACAATTGGTGCTTAAATTATTTCTCTTTCCTCTATGTTTGTGATTTGATTTTAGGTGTGAATATAAATATATTTATTGTTTACCATTTTTTTTTATTAATTTGTGCCTTCAGGCACAAACAATAACTAGTTATTTTATATCAAAATTATAACATAACTCGATGACATTACTATTAAATCAGCTGAAATTATGATAAAAATAAGAAAGTTTGAGATTGACCCTTGCATATTATATAATTGATCCTAATATTTCACTTTTGAATAATAACTTTATTACGAATGAGTCAAAACTAACCCTATTTTATTCCTGATCATACCAGTAAAAATGGGTCATTAGCCCATACATCCGAACCAAGAGAACAGCCTAGTTCGACACAAGCTGGGCTGGGCTGGAAGGGCCCGAGCTGTCGAAACGAGGCCCAGGAGAAATTAAACCGCAGACGACTCATTGTAAGGGGTAAAAAGGAAAAGCCTATCCCAAAACTTACATAGAGCAGGAACACACCCATTCAGGAAGGCCATGTCAGCCACATGGCACCTAGAAGGAAAAGCTTCTGGTGGCCAAATCTTCTCCAAATATTCACTAGCAATTCGACTGAAGATTATAATGATTATTAGTATATAAATAGAAAGCATATTGGGCCTCCTTCTCTTTCCTAAGTAATATACAGTTAGTGAAACAAGAACGTCTATTACAATGGACTAACTCAACTCTTCAACTCCACAAGCACCTTATTTCTTTATCTTCTTAGTCCACACACTTGACATTCCACACCATTAGTTTATCCAGCTCATCACCTCACCCTTCACCATTTTTTGTACCATCAATTACAAATGAGGTATCTCTAGTCCAACTTGAGTCGAGACTTTCAGTATTCTTTATCATTCTCAGTACTTAGTAGCCACAGTCAACAATTCCGATTCCATGAAAGAATTGATTATTCTAAAAGCCAAAAATAAAGAAACAATCTCCAAAACAATGATATGAAATAACTATTCTTTATCATTTCATGTTTTCTAAAGTGTTCTCTAGCCTCTAGAGTCAGTGAGTTGGGTTGTTTACTCTTCTAAAGTTCATTCGGATTTCTCCCTCTCCTCCACTTAAAACACCAACATTACCAAGCTTGATCATCGGCTTCGCAAATTTCCTCCGAAACACCCTGGGTCCGGCCACGTACTCCGTAGCAATCGTTCGAGTAACATCAGTGAATGCAAGCTATTGATCCAAACTAAGAACTGCTTCCTCATTCAGCATTCCTTGGTAAAAAGAAGGGTCTAATTTGAAGGGTGTACTGTTGGTTGGGTTCATGAACACTTTTGGGTCAGTGCTTATGTTGAAGTTCTGTAACACAGTTCTTGGACAGCTCTTTGTGAGTGAATCAAGAAGACCTGTATCCATGTTTGGATCAGCTTGGCCAGAGCCTCTGAAATTATAGAGTCGTCCAGCGTAGAAGCCACAGTGACAAAAACCTATGGCATGAGCACCTAAAAAAACAAACACTTATTAATATCTATAACCAAAATGTGAAACATTTATTTTGTATATATACCTTTCTTTAGTTATAAGATTAGGGTAGTATACAATTTGCACCCTTCAAGTATGGGATAAATTTCGATTTGGTCCATAAAGTTTTAATCATAACAATCAAGTAATTAAAATTTTATGAGTTTCACTCAAACCCATTAATCCAAAATTTATTGTATTGATCTTACTGAATGCAACCACATGACTAACACGTGACTTATTCAAAAAGAAATGCTTGTCCCGACAAAAAAAAGAAAGCCAAAATCTTGCCCAATAGTTAAGGAACTCTTACTTATTGTCTTTGTAGCCCTCTATATATACTCTTTTATTTTCTATGAGACAAAACATATTCTTGAAATAATTCTAAAATTATGGCCCTCAAACTTTTTGTCATATGGTGGCGTGAGTGGCATACTCTAACTAAGGCAGACAAAATAACTCAATTGACACAATTAGAGAGTTTAGGGGTTCAATCGACATAAAAAAAAGTTTAGGGTCTTAATTGACACAAGAATTATAATTTGAAGGCTATATATGTAGTTTACTCCAATTCATTTGTGTCACGGGAGTGGTACACTTTGCCACTTTCAGCTAGAAAATCTAACGGAGGGTTTAATTAACACAATTGTAGGGTTCAAAGCTCAATTGACACAAAAAGAAAAAGAAAAAGTTAAGGGTTTCATGGACATAACAGTCATAGTTTGAAGGTCATATATGTAGTTTACTCTTAAAACTTTAGGTATAGACCCGTACTCATATAGGTATATATTCTCAATTACCCATGAGATCAGTAAATCTACCCTGCCTCTTTTACTACATTTTCATTCACAATCGAACAAAGCTCACTGGTATGTAAGTTTTACCTAGTAAAGTTGTGAGGTCATCTATGTCAAGACTAATGTTCTGGAAAGCTTTAAGAGCATCAGCAATAGAGGAAGAAGGGCTAGGAATATCAACATCACTGAAATTGGAAATTGTCCCGTCTCGCCGCCCGGTCTGCAGGTCATAAGCTGCTCCTCCAGCAAATGCAACACCATCTCGGGCGGCTAGTGCTAATATGTCTGCACAAGAAACAATCCCTTTGCATTGCTTCTCCAATTCCGCCTTTATCTCATCGATGACCTCAAATCCTCTCAAGGTTAGATTAGGTGGAGCTTCTTTTTCTGCTACATTTGCATGAGTACTGTCTATCAGAATAGATCCATCACAACCCTGCAATGAGAACAATGCCAAACTTAACCATGCTTATAGTCACTAAGGGCTCGGTTTTTTATGGAGCTAATCTTGATTGGAAATGCGAATCTCATTCCTAAAACACTGGATTAATAACTTTGGATGTACAACTGATTGCTAATCGAAAGTGAGCATAGGACCCCTAGTCAGTGTTGGTAATCTAATAGCCAAATTGATTGGAACTTGTGAAAAAAGAATAAAAGTCCGAATATCAAGCTTCCTTCCATCAAGCTACATCCTAAAAATCAAGTTCTCTTCGATTTTCGATACGCATATAAAAAACAACAACAATCATAAAATTGATATTAATTCCTGCTCAAGATTCCCAACTAGTATTACTTCCATCCAATTGGGCTAGGGTTACATTTAAAGTGTGATAGGAAGTAATGTCTAGTAAAGATGACTTCAAGATCCATTAGGGATTTACAGGTTGAATGGTTATCTATAATATAAAACAGAGCGGCTCAAATCTCAAGGCTTCAACATCCAACGGCCTCAAATCAATTTAGGCTTCAACATCCAACGGTCTAAAATCATTTGGGGCTTCAACATCCGACGGCCAAGAATTTATCTCTCAAAAATTCAAACGACCTTCAAAATTTCCCAATACAAAACGTTACTCTAAACCCAATACACAGCGCCTGACACACGCAACGTTACTCTACACGCAATACACAGACGCCTGACACACTTCAACCCCCTCCCTCTCTATGTGAAACCCATACCCCCATACCCTTTCTTTCTCTCTCTCAGAGCACACAAACGTAGAGGCCAGGGTGCCGCTCCGCCACAGCGCCAAACGCCACACGCCACACGCCACCGTAGCCACTCCTACCTCTATCTCAGCGCCATGGGCCTCTCATGCTCCTCCACCTCGGCACCGTGGCATCTGTGTTCTTCAGCTTCTGAGTAACAAAAGGGTTCAGTCCTTCGCTGCTCTGAGAGAAGAAGAAACATTCACTGCTCTGTTATCGTCGTCGTGGTCGTCATCGCCGGTGGATGTGGTCTGTAGGGTGGCTTTTGGGAGGAAGTACAGTGAAGGGGAAAGTGGGAATAGAGTGAGGGTGTTGTTGGGTAGTTTGAATTTTGGGGATTTTTTTCCATGGCTTTCATAGGTAAATCGAATTAATGGGTTTGATTCAAAATTGATGATTTCTTGGAGGGAGTGCTTCATGGAGAAGGCAGGGAGGACTTTGTTGATGGCAGGAAGATGTTACTGACATTTCCATTGATAGAGATAGCATCAAAGCTATCCTCTTGGTATAGGACACACTCTCTCTCTCTCTCCAGTAACACACCCACACACAAATTTTTGAAATTTGGGTTTTCAAATTGGGGGTTTTTGGAGTCACACACAGGGTCTTCTCTCTCTCTCTCTCTCTCTCTCTCTCTCTCTCTCTCACACACACACACACACACACACACTGTGATCTAGCCACAAGCTCCGGGAGGCACTGTAATTTGATGTTTTTGATTTGAAATTTTTCGAAATTGAAATTTTTAGCATGTGCTCCAATCCATAACTTTCTTGAAAAGCTTACATCGCTGAAGCAGAATTTTCAAAGCTCTGATATACTTAAAGTATGTTATTTGAAAGTATGTTATTTGAAAGTATTTGAAACTTGGGATTCTGATGTACAATCTGGGGTAGTAGCTTTTTTTTTTTTATCCCTAGCAACCTGAATTTTTTTCAGTTTCGCACCTCCAGTGGACTTGGTCCTTCATATGCTTGCCCACTCTTTTGCACTTCTTTATTGCTAATGTTTAGGAATCAAAGCAAAAGATGGGTTGGAGTTTTTCTAATGTTTCTCATTCTTCACGTCAGATTTTTGCCTTGGTATTTTTGTCTCCAGTCAAAGGTATGTTTATTTGGGTTTTATTTCTTTCTAAATGTTTCCTTTATCTTTGGTGGGTAGCTGAAAGCTTGGATCTTTTGCATTGGACAATCCTAAATCTTCAGCTCAGGTCTCATATTTTGTATTTTGTTTTTTTGTGGCCACTGTTCTATTGATTTAGATTGCATCATCTTTTTAAGTTTGGGGTTTTTGAAAATTTTTGGTCATTTTCATCGGATGATTTTTGTTTTTTTTACTTTATGGTTTATTTCTTGGGTCTTTCGTGATTCAAAGTTCAATGTTAGGTTTGTTCCTCTTCCATTCATTTAATTAATCATGCATTGAAAAAGGCTGCCTTTTTTGCTGGGTTTGTGCCTTTTTAATTAAATTCGTCTTTTAAAATTCTATTGGGGGACTACTGCTGTAGAATCTTACTGCTTGAGGGGGTATCAACTGTTTAAAAAGGCTGCCTGTTTATTTGCTTGGACTGCATTTAACAGTTGGCATCTGCATGATTTGTCATGTGCGTATTTGACTTTTCTTGGGTTTTACAAATCATTTTATTTCATCTCCTCCTTCCACGGTTCCATTCTGATTTTCTGAGGTATCAAGCTGCATTCAGTCTAATTTGCATGTTCAGGGATCCTATTCATGTTAAATTTGCCTGTCATGCCTACATGTTAAATTCTGATACTTTATTGCTTTTTTGAGTTTCCTATTCATGTTTCTTCATTTTTTTTTGGTCATGTGTACGAATTTTTTGATCGGTTGCTCAAAAGGTCAGTGAGCCTCTATTTTGTATTGTTCTCCATTTTTTTTAAAGGCAAGCTTAACTTAAAGAAGTTAGTAACAAAATTTCTAAGGGTCTGTTTTTAGTTGCATAGGTTTCATGGTATAAGTGATATCGAATTTCTAATGAATGTGTGAAAAAAGTAGGATACCATGATTTTTAATTTGTTGAATTTATAAGGGTCTGTTTTTATTACTGGATTGCTGTCAAATATGATTAATTGGGTAATACGTTCTCCATGTGTGCCATTGTTTGATTTTACTATATATGGTTGGTTTTACTAAAATTCCTTTGCAATTATAGTGCATGGAGATGAAGTGAACTTGCAAGAACTACTTATCCTGCAAGGTTTAATCATATTTTTTCCTTTGAGATCTAAAGTATTGGTTTTTGTTATTATTTATGGTACATTTTTTTTTCATATTCTTGATATTGCAAAAATATTTGAGGGGACAAAATAAAATGAACTCAATTATTTGAAATTATTTGAAGTGAACTTGCAAGAACTACTTATCCTACTGGGAAGTATAGTTTGGGCCTCATTACTTTTCAAATTGAATGTGATTATTTATATCTGAATGCAGAGCTTATGAAATTGGTTTCTTTATGTGGATGGACACATAAATTGAATGAATTGTGTGGTACTCACTGATGTTGTAGAAACCAGAACATTTAGCAGCTTGGATTTATGGTACTTGAGGTTTTAGTTGAGTCCTGATCAGAGAGGTGTTAGTCAAGTGAGATAGATGGAGTCTGCGAGGCGTTGGTTTGGTAAATTCCGATCAAAAGATAAGCAGAAGAGTTCAAAGAAAAAGGAAGCTACAAATAATGGAAAAGAAGGGTCAAAAGCACCGAGTGAGGAAATACCTTCAGACGCCACTAAGCAGAAGGTTGAAGCTGCCAAGCAGTATATAGAAAAGCATTATAAGGAGCAAATGAAGAACCTCCAAGAGCGGTATGATCTCTCAGCATAATTTCTGTAATTGGTCATTTTGGATTATACATTTTCCAATGAATGATTTTGTTGTCTGATTTGCCAACAATGCACAATCATGAGGTTCCATGCATTCCATCAAAAATTGTATTTTTGAAAAGCATTTCAACATTGTTTTCTTTAATATATAGATGCCTTACAATCTAGGAGTGCCATCAAGGAATCCTCTAAACCTATGGTTTTTTTTGCAACTTGGTGCTTCTCCACACTATTGGCAATACCTGTTCTGGCGTTCTTTTTCTTATATTGTCCTCATTGTATTGAATTTCAGCGATGATTTATAATACAATCACTGAACAACAAATTACAGTTGATGCCACGTCATGGGCGCATTAGTTGATACTTGCTAGATTATTGTGCTAATTCAATAGCATTATGGCATCTGGTGTACTTAAAAGGGTTGGTGCTTGGTAATTAAGACTAGAATTAGGATAGGTTCCAGTAGATTATGCATGCAGGTTATTGAGTCCATTATTTTTTTCATTACATTTGCGTCTGGACATCTTACAGAAACAAGTCCAATTTCCCACAATGAGTAAAAGAAGCCAACGTAACAAGAAGATTGACAAATTTTGAAAGAACTAAAAATTGCCTGGTGACAAGGGTTGCACCAAAAGAAGAATATGCCAAGAATTAAACTGCATGATATGTCAAGAAAGTTCTCACAAAGCGACGCATCTTGATAGACTTACGAATGAATAAAGCTTTGGGCGAAGTCCGGGGAACATGATTGGCATGACTCTCTGATTTAAAGCATCTCATGTCTGGGTATTTTTTGTAGTGGCGGTTGAATTTTTGAAATTGTGATCTTCTTGCTTTATACTCCTTGAACAGTCAAATTCCAATTGAGTTTGCTCTTTTTTCATTTGAGTATGCTCAAAGTTTTGTTAGTTTTCCTTTTTTGGGCTTGCTCACAAGATGTTTGAAAAAATGATCGACATGGATTGGTTTCTTGGTTTTATGTGGGTAATGGGTTGTATGATTTTTGCATAATTCATTCCTTGGATTTTGATTGTTTTTTCAGACTAATTTATAATTTAGTCAATTATTGTAAACTCCTTTTGGTTCAATACCATTTCAACCTACTTATTTTTGTCTGTTGTGTTATTACTTCACCAACATCCATTTTTATTTTTGCTTCTTAGCACCAATGTCCATTTGTTGATTATTTTGCGTTCAAATTCAATGTTCGATTTTTTTAGTTGCACCGTGCCTTCAGGCACGGGTTATCCCTAGTCAAGATACAAAATGAAAGCCTAATACAAACTACTAATTAGACTAATAATTGATTGAACAACTACTGAAACATAATGCTAATATATAGTTAATGAAAAGATTAATGTGCTCCATGAAGAAATGATGGATTCCGAAGCTTTAAAACAGTGTTGAAATAGATATTTAGGGAGGAGAGGGAGAGAGAGAGAGAGGGTGAAAAATTTACTCTAATGAAGCAGTCATGGAAATGGAGTCGAAGAAGGCCAGCTGGTAGAGATGGGTCAGTGCTGAAAGGTTGCTGCACTATTCTCTTGACCAGCAGTTCAGCTTGTGGGCATGAATTTCTGTAGAAATGCAGCTCTAGAGATTGAGCTTTGTTTACCAGCAAAACCAATGCAATTGGTAGAAAAGCTGGTAGCAAAACTGTCATGTGAGAAGGTTCTATCTCCTCAATCCTGATCAAGTCAGTGCATTCAAGGGTTTGCTAGCTACTAAATTGCTGTTATATGTTATGACTTGGGGAAGGCAAATCACCATTAAACTTTTCAAATGTTTGATTTTTTATCTTTGAAAAACTATTGAATTTCTCGAAATTTGCTTCTATGTTTCTCGAACGTTGGAGATTGGGAATCTAGTATTATTAAGCACATGGCTTTCTGGGATTTACACTGAAATTTATGTTGATAGAGCTAAAGTTATGAAAATAGCATTGAGATCAATTAAGAAAGAGCACTAGTCAACCTAATAGAGCCCCTCGCCCAAATAAATAACTCACCAGTCACCAACTGGTGGTGGTCTTCATAGAACCATTCCATCTGATTGGTCAAAACCACTAGTAATTACGCTCATTGGTGGTCGGTGGGAGGCCATCTCGATTTATGGCTTGGTCATTGGATCTTTTCACTGGTCCATCGGAATAAGAGTCTAGGTTAAGATTAGCAATGCGTTATGTTGTATCGTATCTTAGTCGTGCAAAATTTGTCTTATGTCATACCTAACCCTTTTCTAATTATGTAAAGAAGAGTTTATGTCATGTTTAACGTTGTTCATATTTACCCAATTATTTCGGTGGATTTAATGGGTCCACTCCTTTACTACTCATACCCACTGAAGTTTAAACTCAAACCACTAATTTTGTGTTTACTTAGTGTCAGGTTTACGAGTTGCGTCACGTATAAAAAAAAAAGGGTGAAATTACTTTCCTCTTCACTTTTTTTGAATGAAACCATCCTTTTTAGGAACACTATCTTATAGAAGGTGGGGCATTAGATTAGACTGAATTTTGTATCACACATGTTTGATTTTAACCCAGCTATTTTACTACAACGTCATACTTAATTACCCCAATAATGTTATGACTTCCACTGCAAGAGTAAGAGAGTTAACACCATGAAAAATATAGGAAAAATAAGACCACATGCATGATGGGATCATATTCTTTCCAAACTTGCATTGTAGGCTACTTCTATACCTCTCGTATACAACTAAAAGGAGCATCGTTTGCCTCTTTCATCACCATCTCTAATGCTTTTTCTTTCCTTTTCACATTGTCTTGTGGCCCATTACTTATGATCAGATGCATCTCATCAGATCCGTTGATCTTCACTTCATCTTGATTTTCGAGGCATCGTATGCATTGTGGGTAAAGACATCAAGATCATCCATACAAATGCGATGTACAATATCAAAGGGCATAAAATGACCTCTTGACGAAACAATGAGCTAGCTTATTCTTTTCTTTCCCATGCAAAAGACTCAAAGTTCCTTTAACGTCCCTTTGTGCCACGGCCACCTTGTTTTGCTACGTAGTATATAAACATATCCACCAACAATAGTATCTGTTCATCAATCTCCACCCTTAAAACTTCTCCGATTTATCACCGGAAAATGCATTCCAACCAAATACCGATTCACACCAACCCTGCAGGCCGCCCCATAAAGCGGCATCACACGGCCCGTTACTACGTCCACAGGGTCCATGAAAGTCTCTCCACTAGGCTCTCCAAGCTCGTGTGTTCAATATTTCTAACCCTTCTTTTAATTATGGGCATTATAACATTCATCTTATGGCTAAGTTTAAGGCCACACCGACCCCGAATTCATATCCGTGAATTTTCAATCCCAGCTTTGGCCCAAGGAAACGGGTTTGAAAATGCCCAATTAATCTTTAATGTCACAGCCCGAAATGCAAACCAGAATATTGGT
This sequence comes from Ilex aquifolium, assembly GCA_951799425.1. Classification (NCBI taxonomy): domain Eukaryota; kingdom Viridiplantae; phylum Streptophyta; class Magnoliopsida; order Aquifoliales; family Aquifoliaceae; genus Ilex; species Ilex aquifolium. The sequence goes on along the minus strand of OX637392.1, from coordinate 57,679,794 downwards.
ATTTATTATGATGCTATGCAGATAACTGTGTATTATGAAGATCGAAGTATCGGAAGTACCTCACTGTTATATCCATTTTTTCAAGAGCCAAAAAATACTACGGTGCTTTTTGCTACGTTGAGTGGGGCAACATTGACGGTGACTAGCGAACGCTGGTCGGCATTATTGGAAGATCGATCAAGGGGGACGGTGATTTTTCGCCTGGAAGTGACGGCATCCATCCGATTTAAGGTGTCAACATGGAGTAGTAAGCACCATAAGTTGCATGCTAATTGTCCGGTTGGTGTAGGCCCGGATGGCTTGATCTTGGCAAGTTATAAAGATAAGAGATGCCCAGTCTATTTCACCTAATGTGCATCCATCATAGGTGTTTTCAAGTGTCTAATATTTTCGTTATGTTTCCTTTGCCTTTAATTTTTGGTTTTTTTTTTAATTTCGGATTTGATTTGTATTTTGTATTCTTTGCTTCAACTCTTGTATATGGTTTAGAAATCATCATCTGATAAAGATTTCCAATTCTCTTGTGCTTTGTCTTTTCATTTTGCATTTTATTTTCACTTTTAGAGCACGTGAAAATAGTCTCTCTGCTTGTAGGGTAAGATTGCGTATATGTAAGAAAGAGAAATTTTTTAAAATTTTCATGTGTTTGGTTAGCATAAAAAGGAAAATGATAGAAAAAATAATTTTATTTCATCCTTGAATTTTCTCACAAATAACCAACTTTTTTTTCTTGTAAAAAACATAAGGAAATGCAAGAAAGTTGTGATCTATAACTAATTTTTCATTTTACCCCTATTTTTTAAAAAATATTTTATTAGTTAATTAATCACATAATTTGGTCTAAAGACTTTTGTGTTGGTGATTGTATTAGAATTAGGTTTCGAATCACTTTTTTAAAATTTTTTAACTTTCAATTGTAATTACATGTTTTTTTTTTAGACCGATTTAATATAATTAAGGATAATTTAGACAATTACAAAAAAATTCTTATAACTTTACTTTCTTTTAAACAATATAAAGAAATTGTTTTAAAACTTTTCCGTAAACTTTTCATTCTAACCAAATACATTCATGAAAATATATTTTCTATTATTTTCTTTTCTTTCACTTCATTTTCTATTATTTTCACTTTCCATCATTTTTTTTCTTTCTAACCAAATGGACCCTTAGAGATTAAAAAAAGTTTGCTCCATTTCTGGCTAACTAAAAGACCCCCATGGGTTCCATGATTTTTAGTACAAGGATTCGGTTGATATATATAGTAACATTTTGTTCTCCCATGATGCTGCCACATTTAATCCAGTGATCATGTGGTTGTATGAAAGGATTGCCACCTCTTTAAATTGCTAAGAAGATAAGCTTAAGAGTTTTTTTACCATACTTATGCAACATAATAAATATATTCTCGAATAGGAATAATTTTAAATTTATTTTTCAAACTAAGTCATTTTCGAACACTTCATCTTCTCTTAAAAACGTCATTCCATAATATGTGGCAATTACAAAACACATATTTGAAACTGAAGAGTCATAATAATTAGAGTTGATTTCATCTTCTCTTAAAAACGTTATTTGGAATGACGATTTCCAAATTGTCTGAGTTTGGAAATATTATCCCTATACAAAAAATAAAGTTCTTTATATTGAAAAACTCACTAGTTTAATGACTACACTTTCCGGGTAGATAAGAGGTAGCTTCCTCCAAGGTAGCTCACATATCATCATATGGCATATTCTTTGATCCCTGAAACCCATTTGGTCCTGGGACTTTACAAAAAGGAAGTCGACAACAAAGAAGAAAAGCATAACTTAGTCTAAAATCTACTTTTAGAATTGCATAAAACCTATATAGATTGGTAATCTAGAAGTAAACCTATGTGTCTCATTAGTTCCTGGAGTTCCAAATCAACTGACTTTGCTCACACATTGGTTCCTGAGTGTCAATATATATACTGGTTCAACGGTAAAAAATGTTCGAGTCAACTTGCGAGTACCTCGACTAGTCCCTTCACTGGTCCGGTCAAAAATAGGTCATCCATACCAGAACTAAGATATTCATGAGAGATAAATCCATCACTTCAATGAACTGTCAATTTTCCACAAATTTGAAAATTTTAAGAAACGTTTGAGACTTGGGACTCATGTTTTTTCACTTTTTACTTGGCTAGTGATCCGGCTTAATGTGTGCCTTTTTTTAGTTAATTCTTTTGAAAGAATAATATTAAAATGGTCAAAAATAAAACAAAATGATGTAGTATTGTAATAATGATATTTTTTATCTCGCTTTATTCATTTAAATTCAAGATTGCTTATCCTGTTAATTGACGTATCATTTAAACTTTAATTTTGGTTTCATTTTTTAATCAATCTAACACTTAAGCCTTCGAAACAATCATATGTGAATAACTGAGAACGATACTTCAAAGTTTTCTATCGGCAGAATTGTTACGACACGAAAAGAAAAGTCTAGATTACTAGACTAGATCCTTCACAGAGTTTAGTTTTGGTCTCCCATTAATTGTCTGTTTAGTTTGGAGGAAAAGTGGGTGGATGGAACATGGCATGGAAATGACACCTTTGTTTGGTACAGAAGAAAAATTGAGAGGAAAGAAAAATTATGTGAAAAATGTATCCTTTCTGCCCACCAGAAGAATGCAGCTGGTGCATCTTTAAAATTACCATTTTAGCCTTAAACTGGCAGATTTTAAAAGAACAATGTTATTGTCACCAAATTTATCAATCTAATTTGTTGACCTAATTTATTACTGTCATTGGATTGACTGTAGATCCTATCAAACATTAAAATTTGGTGTTAATATAATGATTATAATGAAGTCATATTATTATATCAATAAATTATGTCAAATCTTTAGATTTCAATAACATTATTCCTTTGAAAACACAAACTAGGGCAAAACATCTGCTACCTATTTTGTCACTTTCTATGTACAAGTATTAGTGGGATCCACACAAAGTCATTTGTTTCTTGAAAGTTATGGTAAATATCTTCCATTTATAGAAGGGCAATTATGGTAAATTTTTGATTATTTTTTTTAAGTTATCTATCTATTCCTCTTATTTTTTCATCATTCATACAAAAAAAAAATACTTTTCTTTCAAGGATAAAAAGTCTCTGTCTTCCACTCAGATTTTCCAAAATTTGAACTTTTCTACTGGCATAATTATGAAGGAATGTCTGGCCTTCAATTTTCTGATTTTTTTCTCGACCCACACACACCACTCTTCCACGAAACATCGATTTTGAGATTTGTCAAAGTTGTGGAACCCATATTAATTATGAGATGATTATAGTACCAAAAATAAATTTCAGTAGCCTACCTTCAAATTTTGTAACTTTAAGTGGTGTTTTTATCATTTTTGTGAGTCATTTTACAACAAATTTTTTTATAATTTTTGTGGATGATTTACAACTTTTATAGGGTTAGGATCAATCGCAAGGTACCCGATTTATATGTGACTCATAATATATATATTTTTAAAAATATAAATATTCATTCTGGTTAAGTAGGAAAATGAAATTTTTGTGAGTATTTCACATTCTTACTCGATTTTTTGCGAAATACCAAAAAGTCTTCTATTAGTCGGCCTATTTTTTGAGGAATCCGATCAATCGGGTAGGTTCAGAATAGGTCGGGTAAGCAGAAATTTGAACACCCTTAAGTAAGATAATTTCTAACCAATCAATTCATCTGGATTAAATGACTAAGCAATGCATTAGAAATGTTGTGCAAGAATAAGAAGAAGAGTTGGAGGGTTTTTCTTAATTTTCAAGAATCAAAAGTGTATTTGTGTATTTTGAAAGTGCATTTTCTATATACGAAGTCTCAAAGAAGGCTAATAAGTCACACTGCCAGTTACGTTAGACGGAAATTGTAACTTCGCCCTTTGGTTCATGAAAGGTTTATTTTTGAATTTGAGGCAAGTGAACTGCAAAAAGACATAACCATAGGAGGAGGAAGTGTAATTCAAAAAATGACATGCGATTCATGAATCGCACAATCATCTACTAGCATAATTATGAAGGAAAGTCTAGCCATCAATGTTTTGATCTTTTTTTTCTCAACCCACACACACCACAATTCCACGAAGCCTCGATTTAGAGATTTGTCAAAGTCGTGGAACACATATTCTTGTCTAGCTTGAATTTTGGATTATTCCTGTATCATCTGCAACCATTGTTGATGATGCACAAATTAACCTTGTGCACCACCGGTCAAGTAATTGAAAATAAATGCGTAATTAAAGTAGAAAAAGAGAAGACGAGAATTATAATAGTTCGGTCAATGTGACATACGTCCACTTCTGAATGGCTAGGGTCGCCGGAAACTTTATTAATTCGAGAGTGTAGGGAGAGCAGAGGGTAGAAGCTTAGGGAAAGAGAGGAGATATGTGCTCAGTTGAGTGTGATGCCCCCCAAGTGTTGGTGGGGCTTACAATTTATAGTCACCCCCTAACAGATTCGGGCGACTTAATAGCAACTACATAACTATTTTGGTGGAGCGGAAGACTTCTTCTCAACGGGCGAGGCAATTGAGGTGCTGTCCATGAGACTCAGTCAAGGATGAGATGAGAGTTGACTCTTTTCAAGGCGGCGAGAGTGAGGCTCCTGGATGCTCTCCTAATAACGTAGTCAAACTGATATAACTCCCTGCTGAGCTTGACTGGACTTGGACCACATTGGGCTTGGTGGGTTTTTATAAGATTGGGCTCTTAGTTAAAATTGGACTTTCAACAATGATTTGGGCTCTCAAGCTTGGTCCATCATTTGCTACGTCATTGTTCTCGTCCCTTGGATTAACAACATGGCAAAATTACACTTTAAATCTCTTAGTTATGGCCTCAGTCTTACATTGCCTCCCCTCAACTATCATATTTTTTACATTGTAAATACATTCAATTATGGTTATTAGTTTCAAGTTGTGGAACCCATAATTTGATTTCTTGTTTTATTTTACTCAACACCAACATAGTTTTGTTTTCCAAACGACAACGATTATTTGCGTAAAACCAATTCTTATAAAGCAACGCTATTGGGACTTAATTAACTATAGTCTTTGAATTGACTGTGGACCTCATTAAATCTTAAAACTTGATATTAATTCAACAATTTTAATAAAATTATATTATTAAATCAATAAATTATATCAAATTTATAATTCCAACAGTATTACTCATTCGTATAGGGTGTTGTGTCTTAACCAAGAAACAACTAGCATCAAACGATGTCTTTGGGGAGGTCCAGAATTGCTCCATTTGTCCAGGGGCAAAGCAGTCAATTTACTCCCATGATTTGACAGTACGCGGGAAAACAACTTCACTGTCACGTGTGATGTTGACTTTAAGTCAATCATCATCCCAGACTCAAAAATAAAAAAAAAAATTATATTAATGATCTTTAATATTTGACACTTATTGCACTTTTATTGGTAAATTTTTAATTTTATTAATTTTGCCTTTAATGTTAACATAGTGACTCCTTATTCTCAATGGCCGTCCAAATAATAGACGAAAAAATCATATGCTTGGCACATGAGGGTATTAAGGAACATTTTTGATATTTTATAACTATTTATGCATCCAAATACAATTATTTTTTATATGTATACATTAAACATGAACTCAAACACCCACTTTTTCTTCCTTTCTTTTTTCTCTTCTCTCTCCCTTACACACGCAGACATTATTCTCTCTCTTTCTCTCTCATTATTGCGTCTTCATACCCCAAATCCAACACATCTATCCCTCGGAAACTTTAACACAAACACAACACAAAACCACAAAATACACACCCACAACACGAATCCACAGTCATCCACACCCCACATGGATTTATAACTTGCAGTGGGCGATGCTTTTGAGTTCTGTGAGAGTGAGAGAGATAGAGAGAGAGTTGTACAGGAGTGATGTATTCTTTACCAGACACGGTGTGTAGAAGATCGAACTTGATAATTTGGAGTTGTTGGAGTTTTTGAACCAATTCAACGACATTCTGTTCTGATAAGCGGATGCTTGATTTGGCTTGTTGAGTAAACTCGAATTGCCTCTGTAATTCGAGCAGTTCTTCATCCATCTACGTGAGTGCGTGTATGTATTAAGAGAGAGAGAGAGAGAGGGTAGGGTTTATTTCAATTGGAGGGATAAACTTTGAGTCCTATGGGAGTTATAATTACCGGGTGCGAAGTATCGACGAACTGCCGACAGGGTTCAAGGGTTAGAGAATGGGGTGGGGTTGCTGGTTTAATCCTTGGTTTTTGTCTCAAGAGTTGTTTTTTCATTTCTGCCTCTTGTCTTTAGAAGTACAATGACAAAAATGTCCCTTAATATTCTCATGTGCCAAACACATGATATTTTTCATAGATTATTTGGACAACAGTTAGGGATAAAGACCAAAGTGAGTCAATGTGTTAACATGAATGATGAAATTTACGAAATTAGAATTTTATGGACGAAAGTGCAACAAGTGACAATTCTTAAAGACTATTGATACAATTTACTCAAAAACTAATTGTAGTCATCTATAATTAATCCCAATGAGCTTTCATATGTTAAAATTGTCGAATAATAGCTTCGTTATCGATGTCATAGAAAATATATTTCTCTATATTCACAATTATGTTGAGCATCTTTGAATTTCAGGTAATATTTCATGCACATATTTACTTAAAAAATTTATTGGGTAAATTATATTGTCATTTCTATTGTTTATGACAATAGACAGGGGATGGGGACCAGAGTACATTTCTCTCTCTCTTGATTTATTGGTCTTCTGACTTATTGATATAATAAATAACACATTGCACTCTGCATTGACCGGGAGCTCAAGTGGTACTTCATTTTATAGAAGCATCCACCGTGCTATTAATTTTTGACACGACACGTTAACACGACATAAATTAAACACAAAATTAATAGGTTGAATATGAAATTAAACGAGGCAATAGGTTAAAATGGGTTAACACGCTTAAATACGAAAAAAATTATGTCGGGTTCATATCAAAATTAAGTTAATCCGATTTTGACCTGATTAACCCGCATATTTTAAATGGATTGACATGATTCGGACACGAATCTGACTTGACCCATTGTAGACCCGTTTAACCCGTTATGACAGTATAGTTTGCCTATTATGTATGTCTGATGTGATCTTAACATTAATACTTATTAGTTCTTCCTTCTACTATGATAATTGATAGTATAATTCTTAACATTATTATAACAGTATACTAGTATAGTTCTTGTTTTAATTTTTGGATAGAAACTTGAATGCATTTTAGTTAATTTCATTGATAAAATGTGATATGTTATTTGTGAAAAAATTATTTAAAATTTTGGATGAATGATTGAATGGTGTATTTAATGGTAATGAACATATGTGAAAACATGTTATGTGTGATAAACATGTCTGTGTTATGTGTGTTAAACAGGTTAAACATATTATATTTTATGTGGTAACCTGAAAATAACATATTTATTAAACGTATCAAACAAGTCAAATTCAGGTAACCCCGTTGACGTGCGCTCAAATTGGACGTTCTCGCAATTCTTTCTACGCATGCTTATTAAAGGGCAAGACCAACTGAATGGTCAGAGTTTCAAACCATCCAACACGATTGACTGAATAGTATTCCCCACCAAAGCTTAGAAGGCAAAAGTCACGACCTTTACTTAGGTAGTCTTTGATTATGATTGGGGAGCATACCAATTTTCTTTTGCATTTATTATTTGTTTTGTGTCACGGTTAATTAACACTGGTACCAAACGTTTTGACTTTAAAATTCAAAATAAGAAAATATAATAAAATAAAACATAAAGATATATATGATTCAATAATACGTATTATTAACTAAAAAATTGCTAACTAAAAAATTACATCAATGTATTATTAACTGGTAGAGCCGACCCAATGAAAACTGAAGCCCCAAGTAAAAGTGTTAAATGGGGCACTGTCAAAATTTATTAGATATAAACATAATATATGATTAAAATTTTATTTAAAAACTATTCTTCTCGTTTTTTGTGATGCAAACTTTGTAATTAAATTTTTATATTCAAGTTTTGCTAGTATATCTTTTTCAATGGATGATATGGTTAATCCATTCAACATTTCTTGTGACATAGTTGATCCTGAATAGGATTTTATGAATTTTAATTTTGAAAAACTTCTTTCCGCAAAAATAACTGTTATGAGTATTGTCAATAATATTCTAAAAACAATAAATGCATTTGGAAAAGAATCTAATATTTTTATATAACTTTAACGCTTCTATTACTTGGGGTCATATATATTTATTAGAGCAGAATCCATTATTTTGTTAAGATTATCATTTTCTTCATTAATTAATTCACATTTTTTTAATTGTTTTTGATACTCATCATTATTTTCTTTATGAACTGTTTCATTATTTTCGAACTTTGTTAAAGGACTTGATTGTTTAATCATTAAACTCTCACTTGAAATTGTAATTTTTTTTTATTAAGAAATTTGTCAAGTACTCTTTTTTGAGATTGATTTAGTTCATCTAATTTTTTTTTTTTCGTATCCACTTTCATATCTGGTAATATGAGAAAATTAATCATTCGTGGGTAAACTAAAAAAATTTATATCTTTCAGGAGGAAAAATAAGATTTTTTCAAGATTTAACTATTAAAGTTTGAAAATTACAAAATTCTTGAAACTAAAAGAACAAAGAGAACGTCCACCAACTCTATTCTAATATTATAATATTTTTTGAATTAACAAAATAAAGGTGAAGTCGTCGACCACTTCCTTGTCAAGAGCAACCTGCTGAACACCTCTCCTAATTTTCAAGTTATTGGACAAAAGGAAAAGAATTCCTTACAAGGATTGGCACCACCAAAGTCAAAAGTCCAAGTTCAACCAGGATATAAATGCCTATTGATCTATCCAACCAAAAAACGTGTCTTGCATATTGCCCACCCCTGTTGGCGACCCTTACACAGGCATCTTTTGAAGTGGGGTTTTTGTTTTCTTTATGTACATTGATACCCCTAGCATACTTCGATTGGGGAGAGAGTTTGGAGACACCAAGTGACTAGGAAGATCAGACCCAAGTGCAAAAGCCTACCAAGATCAAACCCAAGGGAAAGTGAAAGTTATGTCCTCATTCAAAGTTTGCATTCGAGTCTTTATAATTACAGCAGTTTGTTGGTGTTAAATCTACTCTTCAGCTCTCACAGTACGCGATGAGATCTTAGCTTCGACCTCAACGTAAGTGTGATAGAGCACCTAGTAAATAGCTATGTGGTACTGCTCCCTGACATATATATGAAATGACCTATTTACATATTCATCTAAAGTATCACAAAAAAAACAAAGAATATTTAGCATTTAATTTTCACATAACCAATGTGTAGGGTCGAACTTTTCAGCATTGACAAAGTTGCAAGTTATCCTCCTGTATCTCAATCCTGTCCCCATCCATGTAATTACTCACTCATTTCATCCCACAAACAAAGAACATTCACTCCATCTTTCTCGGCTGAAAATCAAAGGAAGCTTCACAGGGGCGGCTTAACACTCTTGTTGAAAAAACTTCGTCTTTATCCCCTATTTTTAAAGAAAGCTCCAAATTTTTAGATATCACAAATAGTCTACATAAAAAAATTAAATTCATAAATACTTTAAGCCCAACAAAAAAAATCTTATAAAAACACAAGTCCAATCAAACAAAAATTTAACGCCTCACTTCTAGAAAGGCCCCATAATTTATAGGTATACAGTAATAACCCAAATAAAAAATTTAAATCAATTCCTAAACAAAATATTTCAATTTAAGTAGATTAAACCTATTAATTCACCCGTGAAATTAAAAGGCCCTAAAATTTATTTTTTATTTTTTGTGAAGAAAATAGAAAACAAACTAACAATAAAACTAAAGTTACTAAAAAGTCTGGTATTTAACCCCTCAAAAAGTCAAGTTTAAACTTACCATAATAATTTTTCAATTATTTTTTATCTCTCTTTCCTTCAAGTTCAAATATGGTAATCAAAGTTTGAATATAAATATTTAATTATATTTTGTATTTAAAAAATTAAAAATTAAATTTATTATTTACCTTAAAAATAAAAAAAATTTATTTATTATTTTCACTTTTAGACCGCAAAATATATCGGGCCGGCATTGAAGCGCTACAATATTGACTATTCTGGCGTCAACAAGTCCACGGAGCCATGACAGGGTTTTGCATCTGATTTAGATAAATTAAACACACTCAGAGGAAGAGTTTGATCACCATATGTAATAATGGCTTCCTTGAGAGTCTCTCGACTCCTTTTGTTTCTGTGCTTGCTTTGTTTCCTTGGCTTTTGGCTCAGCCCAAAAGTTAGTTCCCAACAACCTCTTCTCTATTTATGCTTAAATACATCTTTTTACAGCCCTTACAGCACCTATGAAAACAACCTGAATTCCCTCTTTTCGGCTATGACATCTGTTAATGCCTACCACAACAACGGATTCTTTAACTTCACTGCGGGCAGTGACCTTCCTGATATAGCCTACGGCCTGTTTCTCTGTCGCGGTGATATTACCACAAACGATTGTCAAGAATGTGTGGAGACTGCTACTAGGGAAATTCTACGGCGGTGCAACAGCCAGAAAGACGCCATAGTTTGGTATCTCAATTGCATGTTACGATACTCAAACCAATCTATCGTCTCCAATCTGGATCAATCAGTTAGACTTACGATGAATAATAGTGGAAATATCACAGAAGTAGACAGGTTTAGGCAGGTGTATCGAGAGATGATGGATGACATAGCCACTCGGGCTGCAAATGATCAATCGGGCAAGAAGTTTGCCACTAAAGAAGTAAATTTCACGGCATACGAAAATATCTATGGCCTTGGACAATGCATACCGGATCTATCCAGTTATGATTGTGATACCTGCCTTCGAGATGCAATCTCAAATCTCACAAGGTGCTGCGATGGAAGATCAGGGGGGGGCAGTTCTGTTTCCAAGCTGTCATATTAGGTACGAGTTGTACCCCTTCTACGGAGTCCATGCAAGCAGTAAAGGTAAGCTCCAGAGCCTTCCAATACTTGCATATTCATTTTTAATCGGATTAGTATTCAAATAATTACTTTCTCCAAAAGTTTTAAGTTGTTAAAGAAGGTATATTTTAAGTATTATATTTCAACATAGCCAGGCTGGCCCAATGAAAATTGAGGGCCTAAGCGAAAATTATAAATGAGGTCATTTAAAATTAATAATCTATATCTATATAATAAAGTAGCTTATAATTTAAATCTCAAAAAATAAACAAAATGACTTTTGCATTTCGCGGTTGAGATCGCTTTAAATTTTACTTTAAAATTAATCTAACGGCTAATATTAACACCCTAAATTTAATAGGAAAAATAAGCCCCTAAGGATGTGTTTGGAGTGATTTTTTAAAAGTACTTCTAGAAATTATTTCTCATAAATACTTTAAAAAAAATAATAGTGTTTGAAACTGTCCCACCACTACCACCCCCACCACCACCACTGCAGTCGTCGCCACCGCCACCACCACCACCACCACCATCCCCACAATCACCACCACCGCCACCGTCCCCGTCGTCGCCACCACCACCACCACTACCGTCGTCGCCACCACCACCACCACCCCTGCCACCGCCCCCCCCACCACCATCGTCGACGCCGCCACCACCACCACTGCTGCCGCCGCCATCACTGCCACCACGGTCATTGCCACCCACCACAACCATCACCGTCTCCTACCACCACAACTGCCGCCCACCACCTTTCACCCCCACTACAAATCGATATTTAAATTCATTTATCTCTTTTCTATGTTTGTGATTTGATTTAGATATAAATATAAATATGTTTATTGTTTACCATTTTTTATTATATTGTGCATTCAGGCACATACAATAACTAGTAAATATATAAAATATATGACTAAAATTTCATTAAAATTTATTGTTTTAGCTTTTCTGTGATGCAAAATTAATAATTAAGTTTTTATATTTAAATTTTGTTAATATATATTTTTTAGTTACTAATATGACTAACCTACTGCAATTTCTTTAGCATATTGTTAAAAATGAGATAAACCAATAGTAGTTGATAAATAAAGATTGTATATAAATTTTGATTCTTTGTTTGTATTTTAAATCATTTATTTAGTTTGACATTCGCCAATAAAAAAACAATGAAATTGAATTAAATTATATTATTAAAAATATAAAATAATTTAATAAAAGAAACTTAATGCCTTTGCAATCCAATATAAGGGTAGATGATCTATATGCGTATATTTGTTAATGGAGGGACGGAGAGATGACAAACTAGCTATCCCTAGGGTTTTTCCTTAGTAAAGTAAGTAATGCAAATTTTATTTTTTATTTTTACAGTTGTGTGGAGTTCAAATTATGGTATTCTGTAGAGAGAGAGAGAGAGAGAGGGAGAGACATAGGTTTTTTTTGGTGGTGTAGGTGTGTGCTACTTTTTATCACTAATGTTATTGAGATATAATTGAGGGACATAATGCATTGTAACCAACGAATTGATACTGAAATTATTTTTAAGGGCAGTGAAGTAGAGTCTAGGATTCAGATCCCATTAGGGACCTAATTTCATATAGTCATTGGATTAGTTATAAGTTCTAATGTCAAATGGAGCCTACTTTTAAGTCTCCAAATTTAAGTCCAAATAGTATTTTTCAAATTTTTTTCCATCATACTAGGAGCAGAAATAATAACAAATTTCATGCGACACCAATTTAAATCAATAACTCGTGTATGTTCATTGTCGTGTCCAACGTGCACTAGACTTAGGGCGAAGCTACCCTTTAATGTGTAGGAGCAGTTGCCTGCACTGACTCCTGGGGAAGACTTTAATATGTAGTATAAACAAAATATTATTGACGGGATCGAAAAAGAGATTAATCAAAATACGCATAAGTTGATCCTGAATACCTCTGACCGTTGAATAAAAAAAAAAATAAACAAATATCATTATATCCAATTTGGTTCATTGCCCCCTCAAAGTTTCCAAAAAATGTGTAATGACCCTTCTTTATTTCCTCGTGTTTTGGTGCATACAGGCAGTCCTCCAGCAGTTTGGCCAGAGGGGAGAAGGAGCTCGCCTGGTAAGTCAGTGTTTTATTTGCTCCCTAACCCTGAAAGGAATATTTATTTCATTATTGAGTAAAATAGATATGAAATGTCCCCACTCGTATATATTGAACAAATTTATTTGCTCCCTAACCCTGAAAGGAATATTTATTTCATTATTGAGTAAAATAGATATGAAATGTCCCCACTCGTATATATTGAACAAACACAATAGATTTGTTATTTAATACATTTTCTCTCATTTTTAACAAATAATTGTATAACTGTCTGTTGCTCCAAATAAAAACCTGTTTTTATCAGTGAAGGGGACTCAATCGACAGACAGTTCTCAGACGATTGCTTGTGATGAGTTCAACTGCCTTGTTTTAGGATTTCTTTGGATGAATTTTAAAGTGATAAACACAAAAAATCATTGAACTAATAAAAGAAAATTCATTTATTAATCAAGTCGAAGGGATTTCAGTTACCGAAAGACTAAACTACTTCTTAAAAACTAACTTAACACTACTATTAAAAATGCTCAAATCATGAGTCTTGTGGGGGGTTTGAATGTATCTTTTAGCTTCCTCATTCTCTGTCTTTTATAATCATTATCTTCGACGGTTATGTCTCCATCGACGGTTATGTGACTTATAACTCCCAGGCAATGATCTCCTTTCAAATAAGGTTGTGGCTGATTATCTCCCACCATTCTTCAAATTCTGCCATGTGGCATTTTTTAATGTCTTCCAATTCACTAGGTATTAGCACATCAAATATTCTTATAATTTTGTATTTTAAGTCCAAACATTGTCTCTAATTTTTTTTGATAAGTTCGTGACTCATAACTCCATAATATACAAATAAATGCAAATGATAAAATATACTAACCCAAAAAAGTTTTTGCTCTTCCAAAAAAATCTCAACCAAGCTATGCAACAATATAAAAATGATTTTGTACAAACTCTTTGATCGTGTTGTCTAAAAATAAACTACTAAAAGAAAATTACTAAAAAAAATTGGCATGGAACTAATCAAATAATAAAATGGCCTAACTACACCTTGCTGCAAAAAAGGCATTACCCTTAGAATCGTTGTCTTTATAATTAGGGAAACCGTTAGTCCAAATTATCATGAATTAGACAATAGTAATATCACTAACATGATACTTTGTGCAGGAAGGAAAATAAAAGAATACTTTGTAAATTTTGTTATTACAATATGTAGAATGGGTAGATCAATCTTATTTTCTGAAATGGTTATCTAAAAGCACTTGCGATCGAATTATTTACCAATTTGTGGTAATTTTGAAATAAAATTGTTGAACTAAGAAATTTTTGAACTTATTTATCAAACTACGATACTTTTTAAAAAACAGGGTCAACTACTTCGCTTTCCGCCAGATGCAAAAGGATGGTGTTAAGTCCAACAAACTTTTTAAAAAAATCGTAATTTGGTAAATACGTTCAAAAAATACCATAATTGGGTAATTTTGACATTGATCCAATTCTAACACAATCCAATTACTTTTAGAGTAATCCTATTTGGATCTAAAAATTTGACCTAATTTGTTGACATAATGATGTAGCTTCAGTGGAACAATTGGATCAATACAAAATTTCAATGTTTGATGGAACCCACAGTCAATCCAAAAGTTATAGTGAATTATGTCAGTAAATTAAGTTAGTAAATTAGGTCCCAATAGCATTGCTCTTACTTTTAAGGACAGTGAAGTAGAGTCTAGGATTCAGATCCCATTAGGGACCTAATTAGGACCTAATCTCATACGGTCATTGGGTTAGTTATAAGTTCTAATGTCAAATGGAGCCTACTTTTAATCCAATAGTTGTATTGAATTAAGTCCCCAAATTTAAGTCCAAACAGTATTTTCCCAATTTTTTTTCCATCATACTAGGAGCAAAAATAATAACAAATTCCATGTGACACCAATTTAAATCTATAACTCGTGTATGTTCATCGTCGTGTCCAACATGCACTAGACTCGGGGCGAAGCCACCCTTTAATGTGTAGAGGTAGTTGCCTGCACTGACTCTTGGGGAAGACTTTAATATGTTGTATAAACAAAATATCATTGATTGGACTGGAGAGGGGATTAGTGAAGGTGCGCGTAAGTTGGCCCCGGATACCCTTGACCATTGAATCAAAAAAAAAAAAACCAAACAAAATATCATTATATCCAATTTGGTTCATTGCCCCCTCAAAGTTTCCAAAAAATGTGTAATGACCCTTGTTTATTTCCTCGTGTTTTGGTGCATACAGGCAGTCCTCCAGAAGTTTCGCAAGAGGGGAAAAGGAGCTCGCCTGGTAAGTCAGTGTTTTATTTGTTCCCTAACCCTGAAAGGAATATTCATTTCATTACCGAGTAAAATAGATACGAAATGTCCCCACTCGTATATATTGAACAAACACAATAGATTTGTTATGTAATACAGTTTCTGTCATTTTAAACAAATAATTGTAAAACTGTCTGTTGCTCCAAATTAAAACCTGTTATTAATGAAAATGACTCAATCGACAGACAGTTCTCAGGCGATTACTTGTGATGGTTTCAATTGTCTTGTTTCAGGACTTTCTTGGATGAATTTTAAAGTGATAAACACACAAAATAATGAACAAATAAAAGAAAATTCATTTATTAATCAAGTCGAAGGGATTTCAGTTACAGAAAGACTAAACTACTTCCTAAAAAGTAACTTAACACTACTCCTAAAAATTATCAAATCATGGGTCTTGAGGGAGGTTTGGATGTATCCTTTAGCTTCCTTATTCTGTGCCTTTTATAGCCGTTATCTTCGACGGTTCCATCTCCATTGACGGTTATCTGATTTATAACTCCCAGACAATGATCTCCTTTCCAAACTGTGGCTGATTATCTCCCACCATTCTCATAAATTTGTCATGTGGCATTTCTTTAATGTCTTCCAATTCACTAGCTATCAGTGCATCAAATATTCTTATAATTTTGTATTTTAGGTCCAAACACTGTCTCTAATTCTTTTTTGATAAGTTAGTGACTCATAACTCCATAATATACAAATAAATGCAAATGATAAAATATACTAACCCAAAAAAGTTTTTGCTCTTCCAAAAAAATCTCAACCAAGCTATGCAACAATATAAAAATGATCATTACCCTTAGAATCGTTGTCTTTATAATTAGGGAAACCGTTGGTCCAAATTATCATGAATTAGACAATAGTAATATCACTAACATGATACTTTGTGCAGGAAGGAAAAGAATAGAACCTACATCAATTATTATCGGAGCCAGTGTATCAGGAGTGTTTGTAGTAGCACTACTTGGATGCCTTACGTACTATTCCTATATGATGAGAAGTAAAAGAAGAGAGCAAGGTACAGAATGATCTTCTTGTAGTTCAATACAATTCTACTACAATTGCTTCTTCAACTAAACCCTATGTGCCTTGTAGAGGAGCAAGATCATAGCCAAGAGGTTCAATTAATTCGTTTGGCGAGAGAAAACCTTTCAAATGACTACTCAAATGAGGATTTGATTGGAGAAAAGGGACAGAAATCCCAAGACTTTCCTTTGATAAGGTTAGATGTCATAAAGGCAGCTACACAACATTTTTCTGAAGATAATAAGCTCGGAGAAGGTGGATTTGGCCCAGTTTACAAGGTAATTATGATGCTAACCATAAATACATTGATATGGTGGTTAAGTGACTGGTTTATGATTTTAAAGGTTGGACTGCGGTACCAAGAGTTTTATTGGTACCATACCGGAGTTACTACAAAATATAGTTGACATTATGATTCAATCTGGTGAGGTCAAACTAAAATGGGATGATTGTTTGAACTCGATCCTAAAATTCTAGTATCGGTCCTCTTTTCTTTTTGTAAAATTGACTAGTTTTATTGTAACATGACATAAAAAAAATTGTAACCAGACCCGATTTAGTTGCAACTTTGGTACGATATCTCCTTCAGCACCATGTTGAATCCATAGGTTTAATATCCCCTGTTTTGTCTTTCTAATTGTTCTGCTTTGAAAACTGCTGCAGGGGACTCTAGCAGATGGGAAAGAAATTGCAGTTAAGAGACTCTCAAGAACTTCTGGTCAAGGGCTTCAAGAGTTGAAGAATGAAGTTACTTTAATTGCTAGATTACAACATAGAAACCTTGTGAGGCTATTAGGCTGCTGCCTAGAGGGAAATGAATTACTACTCATCTACGAGTTCATGCCCAACAAAAGCTTAGATGTCTTCCTCTTTGGTTTGATCCTTGAACCTTAGATGCTTGCTAATTATGACAAACATAGTACTTTGTTTGTATAATCTTTCTTTACTTGCAGATTCTACCAAGGGTGTCGTACTAGATTGGAAAAAACGCCTTAACATTATAAAAGGAATTGCTCGAGGAATTCTGTATCTGCACGAGGATTCTCGACTAAGAATCATTCATAGGGACCTCAAAGCTAGCAATGTTTTGCTGGATCATGAGATGAATCCAAAGATCTCAGACTTTGGAATGGCAAGGATTTTTTGTGGAAATCAAATTGAAGACAACACAAATAGAGTTGTTGGGACATAGTAAGCTCTGTTCCTTCGGTTATTATTTTTGCATTATGTGATTGCCTGATTGGCCTCTTGCCAATATCTCTATCTTAGAAATCTCCTTCTCTCTTTTTTAATCTAATATAGGGTAGCACATGATAGTCTACAAATGCTCTTGTTCAAGTTATTATAGTTTGTTGTAAAGGCAAAAAGATACTATTAATGTGGTTTTGAAAGTAGGATTGACATCAGTGAAACTAATCTTCTTTCACCATGTTTGATTCAAAACAGTGGATACATGGCCCCGGAGTATGCTATGGAAGGATTATTCTCTGTTAAATCAGATGTTTTCAGTTTTGGAGTTCTGCTCCTTGAGATAGTTAGTGGGAAGAAGAATAATCGCTTTCTCTCCCAAAATGGTCAAAGCCTCATTACTTATGTATGTCTCCTTTTTTCATCTCCTCAACGCTTTTTTTTACAAAAAAATAGAAAAAAACAGAAATCAGTGGTGACAATACTAATTCAAATCGGTACTTTTTACAATATCACAGGCATGGGAATTATGGTCTGAAGGACAAGGGTTGGAATTGATGGACCCATTACTAGCAGAGTCTAGTGTGCTAAATGAAGTGCTAAAATGCATCCACATCGGATTATTATGTGTCCAGGAAGATCCAGCAAATAGACCCACCATGTCATTTGTAGTTGCTACATTGGTAAGCGACACCATATCGCTCCCTCGACCAACACAACCAGCATTTTCTATTGGACGAGTTGTATTACGATCAACCCAAACTCCAACAGCTGATCAAATATGTTCTGTTAATGAAGTCACTCTTTCAGATTTATCACCCCGGTGATCGATTGATTGTTGCTTCTTTCTTTTTGTGCTTTCGAACATATTATGGACATGTTAACGATGTATGATGAATTGTTATACAGAAATTGTAGACAAAGTTCTACATAAATATGCATAGTTCTATTCACCACTTAATTGCAAAATGTAAGTTTCTTCATGCTCATCTATTTCAGAATATAGAACTAGTTATAGACACTACTTCACCATTTTCGAAAAAGAAATAAAACGGATAATGGCAACAACGCTTTCCTTATGGGGACTATAATTGGAGTGTAATCCAGATTATGTCCACTGCCACAATCAAGTATTCCGATTGATGAAAAATAGTTAAAAGTACAGATCAGATAATCACAAGATAAACTGAACAACCATTAGCATTTCAATCTACATTTGCTCCAGTTATTGACACCATTCTCCAGGTGGCAATTGTTGTTTTCACTTTCTACTTGGATCCTCTTGAGTAGTACTTTAAGCATAAGTTGTTCGTACTTAATGGAAAATTAAAAATATTTATGTAGTTGATGGTGCTGCTCTGGTGAATTAGTTGGATTGGCAAACTTTTCATGAATTTTTTTTACTCAAAACAGAGGAATTCAAGCACATGGTTCTGAAACTGATTTTCTTCAGTATTCAAACTCCAAGTGCAAAAGGTTTTGGTGCAATCCTTTCTTAAGGTCCTTGTAAAGCTAAACAAGGAAAACTTTTTAGTGACAACGAGGATATTGCAATAAAAGATCCTGATTTCAAAAAAGAATCAAACGCAATAACCAAGCTAGGATTTGCGCCTTGATTGCCTACGAAAACCGTAGCCCAAACATCAAAATAACTAGGTCAATGACACTTCCAGGTTAAACTGTCTATTATAGTCACAAGTGTTTAGACTCTAAATATGATCAACTACAACCAACTCTCTTTGGGGATTCTATTGTACTCTTTTTATCCTTCGCTTTAAGGGTTGTACTATGCTCTTCTTTCGGACTTGTAAATCAGTCATATTTCATTGCAGTAATCATATAATGTATTAGTAGTGATCCATCGTTACATATAAAAATGAGATTTATAATAAAATGGGATTATTGGAATCGAGTGTTAGGATTGGTCCTAACTTCCTTTGTTGTAACTTAACCCCATTAATTGTAACTAAACCTAAAAAAAACTGTAGTCATCTACAATTAATCCCAATGAGCTTTCATGCACTAAAATTGCCGAATAATAACTTCGTTATCGATGTCATAGAAAATATATTTCTCTATATTCACAATTATGTTGAACATCTTTGAATTTGAGGTAATATTTCATGCACATATATTTACTTAAAAATTTTATTGGGTAAATTATATTGGGTAAATTATATTGTCATTTCTATGGTTTATGACAATAGACAGGGGATGGGGACAAGTAGATTTAGAGTAGTTTGTAGAGGACTATTGGTTCATTCATTAAAATTCGGCTCATTAATTTTAATGTTGAAGGTAATGTCTGTTTTCAATTTACCTCTCTTGAACCCCCATTTTTATCATTTTTCTGTAGGGGCGAATTGCACTTTGCAGCCCTAAAAGATGTAAGAATTTTTATTTTATATTCTCAAGGATTAAATTTTTTATATTGTATATTCAATATATTAAAAGTATTGCAATGTGACCCTTTAACTTCGAGGAATTAGACTCTCAAATTAGGTCTAGATAATATTGTTCAATTTTTGCTAATGACAATAATTGATTTCTTATGTTTTTCTATGCAGATTATATTTTGCTGTCATATATCTACTTTAGAGGTAGTGATTCTTTCAGATTTCATTGCAAAAATGATATATCGTACTTTTAGTGACCCATGTTATATACATTAAAAAAAAGGGTTAATAATATTTTTGATTTTTAAATTATGTATTTTTTATTAATTTTGTCCTCATTATATCAATTTTGTCAATTTAATTCCTAAAATATTCAATTCGTATTATTTTGGTTCATAATCAGACAATCCGTTAAGTTTTTTGTTGGTGTAATTGTATAAATTGAGAAGCAAAATATAATATAATAAAAACTTGATATGAAACAACTCTGGCGGAGGCACGGATATCTCGCTCTCTTTGAGGATATTCAAGCCCTTTGTAGATGACAAAATCCTAATTTGATGCAGTAGACATTCTCATATGACTTGACCCCTCCAGGATACAACAATCCGACAGTTTCGTCGTATGACTTTAAATAACATTGCACAAGTGGTTAAGTTCAAAGTTCCACCATAGAAACACCATTCTTTAGTCTGAACTCTCAAGTATGTTGTGAAGTGTTATAATGTGTTGTTTGATGTTACATAAATGTTCAAATGCCCAACTTAAAAGTCCTATTTAGAGGCTTTGAGAATCTTCTAGAGTTTATGTATCCAAGTCATACATATATTCACAAAGTACATGTATGTATTAATAGTTAATTCATACATATAAGTCATACATGAATGTGCATGGATAAAGTTTTTTTTTTTTTGAGAAACGTGCATGGATAAAGTTCATGAACATAGTTTATACATGTATCTAATAAATATGGTTCATGTATAGAAGTTAATAAGAGATACATGTATGCATCAACTTCGTGTCTATGCATTATATATTCATTTCATAAATATTATTCATGCATAAGAGTAAGTATGATACATGAATCAATATTATACATTGTACACCAAGTTTCAAGTACATATATTATATACTAGTACAATAAATTATATATAATATTAAAATTTGCTACCATTTTTTTACGAAAATAATCACGTGTTATTTTTTTAGACGGTATCACATATCAAACACGTGATCATTTCGTAAAAAACTTAACGGTCTATCTATGTAAGGACTAAAATGACACAAATTGAATATTTTAGAGACAAAATTGATATAATGAGGACGAAACTGACAAAAAATGCATATTTTAAAGACCAAAAATGCTATTTTTGGTTTAAGTTTAATAGTTTAAACTTAAGGGGTCTAAGTATTATATATGCTTACAAACTTCAGAGGATCTAAGTATAATTTATTAACGGATATATTTACAGCAGAGGGTCTAAATGTTATGCGTATCCAAAACTCAGGGGGTCTGTATTTAATATTTCAAATGTCAAGGGGTCTGAGTGATTAAATGACAAACCTCAGGAGGTCTGAGTGTAATTCTCCCCCAAAAAAAAAAACCAACTCCTACCTTCATTGAAATCTTATCTCTCTCTCTCTCTCTCTCGATTTATTGGTATTTTGGTTTATTGATATAATAAATAACACATTGCACTCTGCATTGACTGGGAGCTCAAGTGGTACTTCATTTTATAGAAGCACTGCCCTCAAATTGGGCGTTCTCACAATTCTTTCTACGCGTGCTTATTAAAGGGCAAGACCAACTGAATGGTCAGAGTTTCAAACCATCCAACACGATTGAATGAATAGTATTCCCAACCAAAGCTTAGAAGGCAAAAGTCACGACCTTTACTTTGGTTGTCTTTGATTATGATCGGGGAGCATACGAATTTTCTCTTTGCATTTATTATTTGTTTTGTGTCACAGTTAATTAACACCGGTACCAATCGTTTTGACTTTAGAATTCAAAATAGGAAAATATAATAAAATAAAACATAAAGATATATATGATTCAAGAATACATATTCACATCAGTACACCGTACCTACGTTCGCTAACTAAAAAATTGCATCGATGTATTATTAATTGGCAAGGCCGACCCAATGAAAACTGAAGCCCCAAGTAAAACTGTTAAATGGGGCACTGTCAAAATTTATTAGATATAAATATAATATATGATTAAAATTTTATTTAAAAACTATTCTTCTTGCTTTTTGTGATGCAAACTTTGTAATTAAATTTTTATATTCAAGTATTGTTAGTTTATCTTTTTCAATGGATAATATGGTTAATCCATTCAACTTTTCTTGTGACATAGTTGATCCTGAATAGGATTTTATGAGTTTTAATTTTGAAAAAAAATTTCCGCAAAAATAATTGTATTGAGAATATTCTATAAACAATAAACACATTTGGAAAATAATCTAGTCTTTTTATATAACTTTAACGCTTCTATTACTCGGGGTCATATATATTTATCCGAGCAGAATCCATTATTTTGTTAAGATTGTCATTTTCTTCATTAATTAATTCATATTTTTTTAATTGTTCTTGATGCTCATCATTATTTTCTTTATCAAGTGTTTCACTATTTTCAAACTTTGTTAAAGGGCTTGATTGTTTAATCATCAAACTCTCACTTGAAATTGCCATTTTTTTTTTATTCAGAAATTTATCAAGTGCTCTTTTTTGAGATTGATTTAGTTCATCTAATTTTCTCTTCTTTTTTTTTTCGTACCACTTTCATATCTACTACTTTACATATTTTAAACTAAAAATTCTTGTGAACAAAATAAAATTTAAAATAATAATTAACTATACTAAGAGAACAATCTAATATATTATAAAAGTTAATAAGAATGAAACAATAGCACGTGATAAATAGAAATTATATAAGTTTTGACTGACAATTTGTCCGCCTCCCAACACTTGCTTCTATTATTGGGATGTTCGTCATATGAACTCAATACGTATGTTTAGAACTCAAATATCATCTTTGTGAAACAAGAGAATAAATAATTTACAAATATATATTGCTTTTGTGTATATTACCATATATATGAAAATGTTGATTTATAGTATAAGAGAGTAGTGAGGTTTCCTAATTTAACCGGTGTAAGACAAAGTTATAAACATATAAACATTAACAATCTTAAAAGTTTATGCGTATAGATTAGTGAGTCAAAGCAATATATTACAGCTCTTTTACTGCTTTCCCTTCTGATATAGGCTTGCCACACGCGAGATATCTCAACATCACCATTGCCCTAACTCTGTCACAAGATTCATTCTAGCTAGGCATGGTCCATCCACCCAGCAGGCATATCCTGCTGTTTATGCCTGGAAAGTGGAAACTGATAGCATCGCAACAGTAAAAATTGATTAATATTGTGACATCTTTGATATACTAAGTCCTGTCGGCTGTTCCTATCCAACCGATCAATTATTTTCTTCTCAAAATTTCTACAAAAAATAGTCACTCGTAAACTTTTCAATTCTCCAAGTCAAGAGTCGAGCTGTAGAAAAGATGACGACATTGACCTTGTAAACATTCAGTTGAGACTTGAGATTATTCCTATATGCTTAGATCATAACTAAACTGTGTATTATGAAGATCGAAGTATTGGAAGTACCTCACTGTTATTTCCATTTTTTCAACAGCCAAAAAATACTACGGTGCTTTTTGGTACACTAGCAATGCAACACGTGCGTTGCACGTGAATAATTTTTGTATACAAAATATTAATAAAAAATATTAGGTATATGTGTACCTACATTAAATATTGAAGGGGTCGATAAATTCTGATCATCATCTAACAATTAGACTTGGACACGTAGCAGGTTGCACGTGCTGAAAAGAGTTATTTGTAATGACCCTACTATGACCGAGCAGATAACTAGGCTATTCGGGCCGAACTAAAGTTAGTCCAACCGAGCAGAGCAGATAGCTAGGCTATCCGGCCGAGCCAAAATTGGCCCGACCTAGTAGAGAATAAAACTCGACCGAATAGACAGCTAGGTTGTTCCGGCCGAGCCGAGGCTAAGATCCGACCGAGCTGTCATCAAATAGCAACCAAGCTGATCATAAAGCTCGAAAAGGAAGGAATTGTTCACGACCGAACTGATCACAACCGAACTGTTACGACCGAGCTGTTTAAATAGTGAACGTGGTGCTAAAAAGATGCCTGTAATTTAGGCATTATGATTGAACTAATAAGCATGATTATAGGCTCAACGGAAGGAATTGCTGGAGAGATCTCAGCAACTTCCTGAATAGAATCAACCAATTGAAGGAAGGTGTGCCACCTTGAATCGAAAATCATGGAAACCCTAACTGAACAGGGATCTATAAAAAGGCAAAGGAACCAAGGTGAAAGGTACGCTGAACTCTCCTTGTCTTCTTGCAATTTACTCAGTATCATTACTGACTTAAACATCGGAGTGCTTTCGATCGAAACACTTCGATCTTGGGCAGTTTGTTCATTTTTGCAGGCAAAGGAGATTGGAAAATCAAGTTCAGAAGCACATCAATCTTTCAATTCTTGTAGGAGGTACTCTCAATTTTTTGCCTCTTACATTTGGCGCCGTCTGTGGAAAACGATTGTCTTCGTTTCTCCTTTGAATATGAATTTTCTATATTCCTGAGATGGATGGTCTTGACGAGAAGTATGAATCGAAATCCCAAAAATCAGCCACGAGCTCCAACCCCACCAGCGAATCTGCCTCTAGAGAAAGAGCCGAAAGCCTACCAAGAAACCATATTGCTAAGGCAAAACAAACAGATCCATGGTGCAAACAAACTGCAAGAACATATTTGCCTGAGGTCAGATGCGGCCCACTCGAAGCTAAGGACCGAGCTCTCAACAAGGAAAGCCTCCTTTAAACGGGTTCTATTTCGTCCTCACATTTATCTATGCATTACACACTTCTGATATTAAAGTCCTGCGCGTACTATTGCTCTGCAGAAAAAAAAAAAAAAAAAGAGAGAGAGAGGGGTAATAGAGGAGTGGTTTACTAAAAAGTGGTCGTCCACTCCTCCGTTGAAAAAACTCACTGATTTTTGTTCACCAATTTGGCTTCATTTTTATAATGTCCAATTATAATAACTTGTTTGCCAGTGGAAAGTAGAATAAGGATAAGGACTGACCCATACCAAGGAAATAATGGAGGCTGCCATAGCTTTTCGCAGCCTTTTTTATTTAGCTTTCCACCAAACGACACGCCCACTATTCTACCCATAAGTCTATGTATAAGCATGACCTTTGGCCTGATCTCTGTTAATATCATCGTAATCTACCTATGGCCTTGAACTCGGTTAAACTGACCAGTGGTCGGCAACTCACCAAATCGAACTGACCCTCACCAAATGTCTGTCCTACCTTGGCTCGTGAAAACAAGACTAGAGCACAGTGGACCCGTAATCGACAATACGACCAGTCACATCAACTAAAAAAAAATGCTCAGGATCAAAATTAGGTCCAAGTGCTATAAAACAATAATTAACAGGACAGAGCCGAGCCGAACAACATCCTAGTGGCACACCCTCGCCTTGAGTCTTAGGACACGAGACTCGCATCACTAGGAATTTATAGTAATCTTTGTATCACCTCGGCCCGTCAAACGAGTCATGCTCAATAAAGGTAGCCGAGCCACCCTCTAGCACAGCCGTTTGTTGCCCAGGTCTCGACTTGAACCGAGCTCAATAAAAGCCCAAAAGCAGAGTTACCGAGCAAACAAAACTGACGTATAAGATGTCAGGACTAAACTCCTTCCAAGACAAGGAAAAGAGTAGGAGCTGATCCCATCAGTTGGTCTTCACTAAAAATATATATATATATAAAATAAAAAATAAAAATTTGATGCAGGCCTAAATGATCGTTATACAGCAATACGGATGAGTCATAGAAAGGCCCTTCTAGCTACTATTATCAAGGACTTGACTTTTCTCTGATCTCAAAATATAAACGAGCCAAACCCAAAATTTGGAATACGAGCTTACCCAAACTTTATCTGAACCAAACCAATTGCAATTGTGTTGGCCAAGAAAATTGACGAGAATTCCACTTTATGTAACCAAATACTCAGGCTCATTTAAAGAGCAAAATAGCGACTTACAAAAATAAGGATAAAGAGGTCGGTAACTCATAAGACCGAGCTCACAAAAGGCTCCCCACAACGAGTCTTGCCATGGCCCTTTGAGAATGACCCGTGCCGAGCTAATCTCACCATATAATTGTGTACCACAAGCTTTAGAGCTCTTACACTGCTACAAAAATATTTTCAAGGCTAGTTTACTTATGATATGAGACTAGTTAATTTGTGGTTGGGCATTATTGGGCGTGGTTGGCCTGCATGATGATACATAATGTCTTTAACATAGTTGAATTATCTCGATAATATAACAAAGAGTCCCAAGAGGGTCAATTATTTGATACTGTAAAAAGACCCAAGAGGGACAATTACTCGAACTAACATAGGTGTCAACTAATAAAAATTAAATGTGATGACTCTATGAAGAATCAAAGTGTACCACTTAATTTCCAGTAATTAGGACTTACATGAGTAGAGATTGACTCTCTATTAGAATCTGAGCCCCAAGAATTCAGCTATCTTAACATACGAACCATGAGGGAAGCATTCCCTTTGGCATAGTCGAGGTGAACATTGGCGAAAATCATGCTTGATCGACGAGTAATATTAGACACACTGAAGATCACTTATGGTCACATGATTCCAGTAAAGAACCTTTCATAGAAAGCCAAATACCCTTTATTTGGGTCCCATAGAGTCAACACCAGGTGAAAGAATTTATATATATGTTGATTTATTTCATAAACATGTTCGGCATTAATATCGCACATGGAAGATGTAATACAAATGGTGCCTTTTAGATGATTTAATTTTTATAATGGTTTGTGACCAATCTTGATCCAAACACGAGGAAGTACTTGACTAATAGAGTCGGCCTACGAGAAAGAGACCCAAGAGGGTCAATTACTTAATTGATATTCAACCGAAGAGGTCAATCAATGAGAATTATATAAGATGACTATAAAGAGGGATCCAAGTGTGCCACTTGATTCATTGATTCCTAGTAGACAGGACATACATAAATAGAGACTAACTCTCTACCAAATTGGTGGTTTTGGTATTGAACCAAGTACTCACAGTCTGCATGAGAAATTAGTGGAGTATGGCTCCCTCGTTAGAGTGAGTAATTAATACCGCAAAGATGGTTGCGATCAAAATCTATTGTGTATTAGACATCTATGGAGATAAAAGGAAGTTGGATCTCTTCATATAAGCCCTACGCGGCTACCCCATGGTATGAGAATCCTTTGACTTGACTTTGCATATTTGACATGCTCATAATCTGAGGAGTGTGCATATGTGTGATGAATGGGTGACACCCATAATCTGGCATGCTTTGATGGGTAAGAGATCTAAGAGAAAAATATGAATTTTTCCGGAAATAATTTGATTGTTATGATATTTGATTTTTTCCATTTTGCTATATTATGTTTCGGAGATAACTCTATTATTTATGCTATAAATAATGACACATGGAGTCTTTGAGATGATCCAATTTTTTTGATGGAGTTGGCCAATGAGAAAGAGATCCAAGAAGACGTAGAAATCGATATGACAGAGATCCAAGAGGATCAATTATTTGATACCGAAAGAAATTCAAGAGGGTGAATTGCTTGATATTTGACTTGAAGTGTCAATCAATGAGAATTAAATTTTATGAATTCGAGGCAAGTTAGAGTGTACCACTCAATTCCTAATATGAAGGATCTACATGAGTAGAAATTAACTCTCTATGGACATCGGTGAAACTCTCTATGGACATTGATGAGACTCAAGAATTTATTTACACATGATCTCGTTGGAAGTAAGCAACATCCATTGTCGGTGTAGTGTTCCACTATGCCCGATGAACATTGGCTCAAGATCAAGCTTCTCCTAAATGGAATATTACTCAAGTTACAAATCTGTGGAGATATATTGTTATGGTTCTACATTTCCAAATAAACTCTCTTGTGGCTTCAAGAGTTTAAAGGGTCTTCTCTTAGCCCACCGGATTATGAACTATGAAGAATTCTTAGAAAGCTTTGGTTTGATTATCTATTTGAGCTTGCATCACACATGGATCATGGGTCAGAATCTCATAACAGATTTATTAAAGCCATCTGCTTATCGCAATGACGAAGGAGGATTAATCAATTAGAAAAAGACCCCCAAGGGATACAATATTTGGCAAGGACTTTTTATGTATTGCAGAGTAACCAAGAGCATAGCTTGTCCGTATATGTTAGAGTTTCAGAGACTATCTTGAATAAAGCAAAACAGGTGAAAACTTAGTGGAGTTTTGACAACCTGAGTTGTTTCCACAAGAGATCAGCAACAAGGGGTGCTTGCAACAAGACTTTTGTAAAATGTATGTACTATTGCCAAAACTAGTCATGCGACAGAACCATTGAGGCATTTGGACGAATACCAGCAGCCCGCCTCTCGTGCTAGTGCCCATGACTTCCATTAGTCCTGAAAATCCTTTCAAAGCATCCTGAAACTTTTACCCCGACACCAACAATTGGAGATAGGTCGAGAGGACATCTGGACCAGAGGAGGAGGTCGAAAGATCAAAGATAAATAGGCGACACGAAGCCCGAGCAATCATGATTCTATTGTTGATATTGAAGAAATTTTTATGAGGCTTCATGTTACACAAGCACTTATAATTCTTATCTACCACAAAAACAAGTTGACATGGGGGCCGAGATCCTCAAGTACGGAATAATTAAGGGTTGGGTCGTACCGTGCACAACCCCTCTATTTGGACCAAACAACCGATACAAGCCAAAATAAGAATCAACATTCTTTTATGATATGCTTGAGCTCTTGAGTTGGGATAACTGATGTCATATCACTTCAGCGGAGTACCTCCCGCGAATTGATAAGATTGAGTTTTAGAGCTAATCTTTGTGGAGTACCTGCCACATGAAAGACATCTAACAACGGAGTACCTCCCGCGAATTGATAAGATTGAGCTTCAGAGCTAATCTTTTTATGGACTACCTACCACAGGAAAGATGTCTAACGGCGGAGTACCTCCCGCGAATGGATAAGATTGAGCTTCAAAGCTAATCCTTTTGTGGAGTACCTACCACATGAACGACTCGAGAAGGCTCGGGCATAAGACAACCTACTGCTAAGGCAGGGAGGAAAAAATCCTGACAGAGGCAGGGACCTAGCTCAGGTGCAGCCATCCGATCAAACTTAAGCCCACGGCTAGGCATGACGGTGTAAGCCAAACGGGTAAAGGTTGAAGACCGATTAGATCGGCGGATCGGTGCAAGGGTCACAATAAGTGGCCAAGAACTGATGCCCGAACCATTCAAAGAGGCAGGTCCTCTTGGCTAGGGGAAGGGGGCCATGATTGAAAATTTTAAGTATTGAACTCTCAAGCCTTTCATTGAGGTAACACCTCTTTGCTACGGGAAAAGGACACAAAAAAGCATCTTTTCATAACGAATGATGCAAGGCAATTAATGAGAGAGGATTGTAAACATAGAATATCTTCCAGTGTGCCACATGAAAAATATTCTCTGGGGGCAAATGAAGGGGTCGATAAATTCTGATCATCATCTGACAATTAGACTTGGACACGTGGCAGGTTGCACGTGCTGAAAAGAGTTATTTGTAATGACCCTACTATGACCGAGCAGATAGCTAGGCTATTCAGGCCGAGCTAAAGTTAGTCCAACCGAGTATAGCAGATAGCTAGGCTATCCGGGCCGAGCTAAAGTTAGTCCAACCAAGCAGAGCAGATAGCTAGGCTATCCGGCCGAGCCAAAATTGGCCCGACCTAGTAGAGAATAAAACTCGACCGAACAGACAGCTAGGTTGTTCCGGCCGAGCCGAGGCTAAGATCCGACCGAGCTGTCATCAAATAGCAACCAAGCTGATCATAAAGCTCGAAAAGGAAGGAATTGTTCACGACCGAACTGATCACAACCGAACTGTTACGACCGAGCTGTTTAAATAGTGAACGTGGTGCTAAAAAGATGCCTGTAATTTAGGCATTATGATTGAACTAATAAGCATGATTATAGGCTCAACGGAAGGAATTGCTGGAGAGATCTCAGCAACTTCCTGAATAGAATCAACCAATTGAAGGAAGGTGTGTCACCTTGAATCGAAAATCATGGAAACCCTAACTGAACAGGGATCTGTAAAAAGCCAAAGGAACCAAGGTGAAAGGTACGCTGAACTCTCATTGTCTTCTTGCAATTTACTCAGTACCATTACTGACTTAAGCATCGGAGTGCCTTCGATCGAAACACTTCGATCTTGGACAGTTTGTTCATTTTGCAGGCAAAAGAGATTGGAAAATCAAGTTCAGAAGCACATCAATCTTTCAATTCCTGTAGGAGGTACTCTCAATTTTTTGCCTCTTACAAATATCATCTCAAATCTATCAAAATTATATTTTTATCGTTTGTATTATACTATAAAATTTGAAAAATATTGTCTTTTCTTGTTTTAACTATAAGAAAAAAGATACTAATAATTAGGAATTAGATAGAACAATAGGATAAAATATAGGGTTAATAATACTTTAGGTCTCTTAAGTATGTGTTTTTTGTCAATTTCGTCCTCAATATATAAATTTTGTCAATTTGATCTATAAACTATTCAATTCTTGTTTAAATGGTCCCTAACCAAACGGTCCATTAAATTTTTTTGATGGAAATAACCATGTTTCATTCCGTCAAATAGTATCACGTGACCATCACTTCTACCAAAAACTTAACAGATTGTCTGTGTATAGATCGTTTAAACACTAACTAAATACTTTAGAGACCAAACTGATAAAACATGCATATTTCAGGAACTAAAAATGTTATTACCCTAAAATATAATATACTACTCTATAATATATATTTTAAAAGAATATTAAAATTCTAAAATTCCAGTTTTATGTAAAAATATACTATAATTTTTTTATTTAAACTCTTAATAAAACATGAAAATTTTATTGTGATTGAAGAATTATGTTGATTTAACATAAATTATTTAAAAAAAAAACTACATAAAAGATTAATTTTTATCTTAAAAATGAAATGGTTGAAATTTTGGATAAAAAAATACACAAATATAAGTATAATGTTATCTTTATATTTGAAATGAGTAATGTTAGATTGATAAAATTTTTAAATATTTTTTGAACATTTTATTGAAAATTATAGTATGTATATATTTTTTAAGGGTAACGTAGTCAATTAAAAAATTCCATAGACTCTAATACTTAAATATACTGAATAGATAATTAAATGAGATGTTAGGGGTAATTTGGAGCTTTAAACACATAAGTATATGATGGTAATTTGGATATTCAACTATGGAAGAATAGTATGGTATTTAAAATTCTTTATGAGAGTAAAACAATGAATCAAATTTTTTTCATTCTAAGGTACTTTTATTAGTAATATAAATTATTAGTAGTATAGATGAAAAAAAAAAAATATATATATATATAGACATAATTTTTTTTTATTTGAAAAGAGTAATGATTTATTGATAGATTTTTTGAACACGTTATTGCAAATAATGATGCTTATATTTTTTTAAGGGTTGCGTAGTCAATTAATTTTTTTTATAAATATTGATATTTATACAAAGATAATAGAGAATTAAAATAGATGTTAGAGAGTAATTTAAAGATTTAAATACATAAGGTTGTGATTGTAATTTAAATATTTAACTATGAAAAGATAATGTGGTATTTACAATTCTTTATAAGGGTAAAATAGTGAATCAAAAGTTTTTCACTTAAGGTACTTTTATTAGTAGTATAGATTGAGTGGAGCAACATTGATGGTGACTAGCGAACGCTGGTCGGCATTATTGGCAGATCGATCGATGGGGACGGTGATTTTTTGCCTGGAAGTGACGGCATCAATCCGATTTAAGGTGTCGACATGGAGTAGCAAGCACCATAAGTTGCATGCTAATTGTCCGGTTGGTGTAGGACCGGATGGCTTGATCTTGGCAAGTTATAAAGATAAGAGATGCCCAGTGTATTTCACCTAATGTGCATCCATCATAGGTGTTTTCAAGTGTCTAATATTTTCGTTATGTTTCCTTTGCCTTCAATTTTTGGTTTTTTTTTTTTAATTTCGGATTTGATTTGTATTTTGTATTCTTTGCTTCAACTTTTGTATAAGGTTTAGAAATCATCATCCGATGAAGATTTCCAATTCTCTTGTGCTTTGTCATTTCATTTTACATTTTATTTTCACTTGTAGAGCACGCAAAAATAGTTTATTTGTTTGCAGGATAAGATTGCGTATATATAACCCTTCTTAAACCCTGCAATAGTTGGAGTCTCGTATATTGGGTACGCTCTTTATTTTCACTCGTAGGGCAATTCATTGGGTGGCATCAACAAAGATACCAAGTTCTCTCCATGAAAATATTGAACATATTGCCAACACACAGAATTAAAGGAGATTTTGTGTAAAGTTCTTTTGAAGTTCCTTATTTAGTGTTTACAGATTAAAAAAAGCTTGCTCCATTTCTGGCTAACAAGAGGACTCCCCATGGGTTCCATGATTTTTAGTACAAGGATGCTGTTGATATATATAGTAACATCTTGTTCTCCCATGATGCTGCCACATTTAATCTAGTGATCATGTGGTTGTATGAAAGGATTGCCACCTCTTTAAATTGCTAAGAAGATAAGCTTAAGAGTTTTTTTTTTAAGTCATTTTAAATTTACTTTTCAAACTAAGTCATTTTCGAACACTTCATCTTCTCTTGAAAACGTCATTCCATAATATGTGGAAATTACATAACACATATTTGGAACTGAAGAGTCATAATAATTAGAGTTGATTTCATCCTCTTAAAAACGTTATTTATATTGAAAAACTCACGAGTTTAATGACTACACTTTCCGGGTAGATAAGAGGTAGCTTCCTCCTATGTAGCTCACATATCATCATATGACATATTCTTTGATGCCTGAAACCCATTTGGTCTTTAGGACTTTACAAAAAGGAAGTCGACAACAAAGAAGAAAAGCATAACTTATTAGTCTAAAATCTACTTTTAGAATTGGATAAAACCTTTATGGATTGGTAATCCTAGAAGTAAACCTATGTGTCTCATTAGTTCCTGAAGTTCCAAATCAACCGACTTTGCTCACACATTGGTTCTTTACTGTCAATATATATATTGGTTTAACGGTCAGAAGTGTCCGGGTCAGTTTGTGTATACTTTGATTAATCCCCTCACTGGTCCGGTCAAAAGGCAGACCATCTATGCTAGAACTAAGATATTCATAAGAGATAAATCCATCACTTCAATCAACTGTCAATTTTCCACAAATGTGAAAATTTTAAGAGAAGTTTGAAACTTGGGACTCATGTTTTTTCACTGTTTACTTGGCTAGTGATCCGGCTTAATGTGTGCCTTTTTTTAGTTAATTCTTTTGAAAGAATAATGTTAAATTGACCAAAAATAAAATGAAATGATGTGGTATTGTAATAATGATATTTTTTATCTCGCTTTATTCATTTAAATTCAAGATTACTAAGTCCTGTTAATTGACGTATCATTTAAACTTTAATTTTGGTTTCATTTTTTAATCAATCAAACATTTCAGTCTTCGAAACAATCATATGTGAATAACTGAAAACAATACTTCAAAGTTTTCTATCGGCAGAATTATTACGACACGAAAAGAAAAGTCTAGATGACTAGACTGGATCCTTCACAGAGTTCAGTTTTGGTCCCTCATTAATTGTCCGTTTAGTTTGGTGGAAAAGTGGGTGGATGGAAAATGGCATGCAAAATGACACCTTTGTTTGGTACAGAAGAAAATTTGAGAGGAAAGAAAAAGTCAGTGAAAAATGTATCATTTCTGCCCATCATTTTTAATTACTCCAACAATGGGCA
Organism: Ilex aquifolium; assembly: GCA_951799425.1. Lineage (NCBI taxonomy): Eukaryota > Viridiplantae > Streptophyta > Magnoliopsida > Aquifoliales > Aquifoliaceae > Ilex > Ilex aquifolium. The sequence continues at coordinate 57,645,712 of OX637392.1, read as the reverse complement.
GAAGAAGGTGGCTGGTGCAAAAGTTCTTTGAAATTACCATTTTAACCTTAAAGTGGTAGATTTTAAAATCGTAATGTTATTGTGATCAAATTTATTGATCTAATGTGTTGACCTAATTTATTACCGCCATTGGATTGACGGTAGGTCCTATCAAACATTAAAGCTTGATATTAATCAAATGGTTACAATGAAGTCCCATTATTAATTAGTAGATTAGATTAAATTTGCATGTCTCAATTTTCTGATTTTTTTTCTCCAACCCACACACACCACTCTTCCACGAAACATCGATTTTGAGATTTTTCAAAGTTGTGGAACCCATACTAATTATGAGATGATTATAATACCAAAAATAAATTTCATTACCCTACCTTCAAATTTTATAATTTTAAGTGGTGTTTTTATAATTTTGGTGGGTCATTTTATAACAAATATTTTTATAATTTTTGTGGATGATTTACAACTTTTGTAGGGTTAGGATAAATTGCAAGGCACCCGATTTATATGTGACTCATAATATATATATTTTTAAAAATACAAATATTCATGCTGGTTAAGTGGGAAAATGGAATTTTTGTGAGTATTTCACATTCTTACTCGGTTTTTTACAAAATACCAAAAAGTCTTCTATTAGCCGACCTATTTTTTGAGGAAGCCGATCAATCGGGTAGGGTCGGAATAGGTTGGGTAAGCAGAAATTTGACACCCTAGGTAAGATAATTTCTAACCAAATTCATTATACATGGGATGACTAATCAATTCATCTGGATTAAATGACTAAGCAATGCATTAGAAATGTTGTGCAAGAAGAAGAAGAGATGGAGGGTTTTTTTTTTTTAATCAAAAGTGTATTTGTGTATTTTGAAAGTGCATTTTCTATATACGAAGCCTCAAAGAAGGCTAATAAGTCACATTGCCAGTTACCTTAGACGGAAATTGTAACTTTGCCCTTTGATTCATGAAAGGTTTATTTTTGAATTCGAGGCAAGTGAACTGCAAAAAGACATAACCATAGGAGTAGGAAGTGTAATTCAAACAATGACATGCGATTCATGAATCGCATAATAATCTACTAGCATAATTATGAAGGAAAGTCTAGCCATCAATGTTTTGATCCTTTTTTTTCTCAACCCACACACACCATTATTCCACGAAGCCTCGATTTAGAGATTTGTCAAAGTCGTGGAACCCATATTAATTGAAGCCTGTCTGCAACCATTGCTACGGCATTGTTCCCGTCCCTTTGATTAACAACATGGCAAAATTACACTTTAAATCTCTTAGTTATGGCCTCAGTCTTACATTACCCCTCTCAACTATCATATTTTTCACATTGCACATACATTCGATTATGGTTATTAGTTTCAAGTTGTGGAACCCATAATTTGATTTCTTGTTTTATTTTACTCAACGCCAACAATGTTTTTTTTCCAAACGACAACGATTGTTTGTGTAAAACCAATTTGATATTAATTCAACAATTTCAATAAAATTATATTATTAAATTAATAAATTAGATCAAAATTTTAGCTTCCAAGAGTATTACTCATTCGTATTGGGTGTTGTGTCTTCACCAAGAAACAACTAGCATCAAACGATGTCTTTGGGGAGGTCTAGAATTACTCCATTTGTACAGGGGCAAAGCAGTCAATTTACTCCTCGGTGCCAGGTTTTTGTCTCAAGAGTTGTTTTTTCATTTGTGCCCCTTGTATTTAGAAGTACAATAACAAAAACGTCTCTTAATATCCTCATGTGCCAAGCACATGATATTTTCCATCTATTATTTAGGGACAAAAGTGCAACAAGTGGAAAATTTCAAGGACTATTGGTACAATTTACGAAAAAAAAAAAAAAGAGTCAATTTTGATTTTTAATTTTTTTGGTCTGTGAGGGATGGTTATGTTGTATTAACATCTATGGACCGCCATCTTTGAATTGGAGGATTATATCTTTCTTTCTGCGCCAATTTTCTTCTGTCTGTAGAATATATCAGCAAGACAATAAATCCAGAAATGATGCCCAGAGGTGGTGCTGTGCTTGCCTCAAGAACTCTGATTCTCCTGATTTCTTCTCTACTCCTTGTTTTGTCACACAGCCTGATCAATGCACAAGCTACCCTCTCTTTTTTAGGCTCAGTGTGCTCAAATAGTACTGGTAATAATTACGCTGCTGGTGACAAATTCCAGAAAAACCTCAATCTCCTTCTCGTCCGGAAACTTTACAATGGTGGTGGTGATTCCATCTCCGCTAACGAAACCGAAGGTGAATACCCGGATAGAGTTTATGGTATCTTCCTCTGCAGAGGCGACGTTGCGCACGAAGCCTGCCAGAAATGTATTGACGCAGCAAGTGCCCAGATTGTAGAGCAATGCCCCTCCAGCAAAAAGGCAACCATATGGTATGATCAGTGTTTCATTCGCTACTCCAATAGCGATATTTTCCCGTCTACTTTGGAGACAGGACCATATTTTTTTATGTGCAAAACACAAAATGCAACGGAGCCAGATCGACTCAATCATGCAATAGGATACATGTTTGATGATCTAAGAGTTCAAGCAATCAACAATACTTCTATCCGCAATTATGCAAGAGGTCAAGCAAACATCACCAGTACCGGAACTTTGTATAGTATGGTGCAGTGTTTGGGGGATTTATCACCAGCGGATTGCAGCAGTTGTCTCGATTTTGCTGCTTCTGAAATTCAAATTTGTACAGCTGGAAATGGGGGAGGGAGTAGGACATTCCTAAAGAGTTTGCTTTGTTCATATCCCTTTCAATCAATATTATTGATGAGAGGTCTTGGTCTTTGTTCATATCCCTTTCAATCAACATTATTGATTGAGAGGTCTTGGTCGTTATTATATATATATAGAGATAAATATAGGAAGAGTCTATGGTACCGCCTAAGGAAAAAGTGGTATCATATCACCAAAAATGAGTGGCTGTAAATTTTTTGTCATTAAATATTATTTAAATGTGTGGTTTTGAATTTTTTGTCATTAAATATTACTCACTAAAAGTGATAATTTTGCCTATAAATGTAATAACATTACCTTAAAAGGTTGTAAACCCACATCAAAAGATTGTAAGTTCACCTCACATCTAGAGGTGGTACTTTTACCTTTAGTACTTATAACCTAACCTTAAATAGTTATAATTTCATATCCAAATGTAATAATTTTACCATAAATAATCATAACCTCACATCAAAAAGTTGTAATCCAACATTTAAAGGTGGTAATTTTACCAATATAGAATGTAATTTATTCTCAAATGATTATAACCTTACTTTCAAATATAATAATTTTACTTTCAAATGTTGTAAACTTACCTAAAGAGTTTGTATCTCACCTTTAAAGGTGATAACTTTATCTCAAGAGTAATAATTTTGTCTTTACAAGCAGTAACATTACATTTAATAGTCATGATCGATTATGATTATCTAGGATCAATCCCAATGCCAAATTAAATTTTTTTTTTTGCGATTTCACTCAATTAGGATCGATCATGACTATATGAGATCGATCTTAATGCATTTGATGGTCCAAAAAATGGGACCAAACTAAATTTCTGGTGGTTCCAATTAAATAGGATCCATCATGACTAGCCGAAATTTTTTTTTTTCCTGAATTGGTCCCGATCCTATATTTAGTTACATTAAATTGACATGTAATTTTATTAAATTAAATATTATGAAATTTATTAATTTTATTCTTTTTGGGTAATTCTGAATTTACAGGGTCAAAATAAGAGATTTTCACAACTTTAGAGTGAAAAGAAATTTTCACACATATTATAGACTACATAGGCTCTTCACTTGAGGGTGTGGGGCATATTTTTTTTCACTGCTCAGCTTTCACATATAGAGAGAGCTGGATGATGGAGCATCAATAAAATATATCCCATTTTCATCTTTTCAACCTTTAACATTATTTTCTTCTCTTTTATTTTGGTCCACAAGTGAAGTATCTATTTGGAAGGTGCAAAATATATTTGCTTTGGTTAGATCCTTCAACCATTTCATCACTGTTTTTAGAGACCCAAAAGGCTTATCTCAAAATTATGGCAGAGATTGCTGTATCATTTCTACTTGACCAGTTAATACCTTTCCTGCTCAAAGAAGCAAGGCTTTTAGGTGGTGTTCGGAAAGAAATTGTGCACATCAAAGATGAATTGAAACAAATGCAGGCCTTCCTGAGTTGCCCACATAAAAAAAGATGAGTAATGCTATGTATTCCAAATTTCTAACCCAAATTTTCATCACAAATCAAAGGAGACTATTGGATCAGTGGGTCCCAAAAAATAAGTTGATGAGACCCACTCATCCAATGGTCTTCCATCATTTGGGATGAAAATTTAGGTTAGAGATTTGGGATACATAATATTTTCCAAAAAAAAGACTTATCCACAACTCAAAGTTTGGGTGGAGCAAGTTCAAGATTTTGCTTACGATCCCAAAGATGCTCCGATTGGGGTATGCTCATGGGGATGGATTCCATGGGTTTCTTCGAAATAGTCCTAATAAACCATTGATAGGTTTATTAGTGATCTAATTAAATAAAAAAAATTTAATATACTATGAATAGATATATTATATATATAATAAGAAACATAAAGTTAAGTACGGTGTACTAAGAGGATATGTTGTATTAAACTACTTCATATGTTTGTGTCATTATTTTATTATTTTTTCTATCTTTAAATTTCTATCTTTTAACTTATAATATCGAAGTTAATTACGTTGTGCAAAACCAACACCTCTCACAAAGAGACCACCAGAGCAGAGAGCATCTTTAAGGTGGTTTTTTTTTTTAATCACACCATTACAAGAAAGGAGAAGTGAAGAGTCAAACCTGTTAAAGCTTCAGTAAATAAGAGAAAAGGACACCGACAGAGACACATTGGACACCATAAATTGTGAGACTATTTCAACCACTCCATACACTTTTGCAACCAATGTTTCGGCCATTTCTCTTCTGTATCTATCATGCCATCAATGAAGGACCCAGGCAGAAAGCAACCCTGTCGGTGTGGTGGCTGAGTGGGGGAGGGGAGGGGGGGCTAGGACCATGTATGGGGCAGATTTTAATTCCAATTTGAGTTATATTTAACTGGATATAAATTAATATTTTAATTTATTTATTCGAATCCGAATCAGATTAATTTTTTTAAAATAATTTTGAATTTAGATACATATAAATTCGAGTCTATAAACATATATATTTTATTGAGAGAAAGTATTATATATATACATGCATACTTAATTAGATTATTAATAAGATTGATATGAAATTAAATAGAAATTATTGAATAGAATGATTAGTTGATTAAATTAGGTTGAAGGTTAACTTAAATGTGATAAAATTATTAATTTTTTATGAAATTTTGTTTGAATTCAATTTTGAAATCTGGTCAGATATTCGATTATTAACGGATGTCGGTGTGAATTAAGATTTTGAAATTCGTCGGATAAACGAATCGAATTTGAAACTTTATATTTTTATCGAATTCGAATTTGACCACACACTTCATTCAAAATCAAAACAGTTAACAAGTTTGAAAGCTTTTGTTTATTTTTCTTTTTCTTTCTTCAAATTGCAGAAAAGACTTTTCTTTTCTTTTTATTTTTCGTTTTTCTTTTTCTTTCTTCAAATTGCAGAATGAAGGGTCTCAAAAAGTTGTACCAAGTTAGCATGTTTGGTTCAAGTGCAAATAAAAGATGAGATTGGACAATTAATTTTCATCCTATTCATAAAATAGTGTTAATAATAGTACTATTTAATCTTATTATTGTATAATAAATTTGGATCCCATCAAGGTTGAAATAATATATAAATCTATAATTATAAAAGTAAATCAATTTCATTAAAACAGTTAAGTAAAGAAAAAAATAGTGGGTGTCAATATAATATAAATAGTGCTTTCAAATTTATGTGTATATTAATAAATTTTCTCTTAAGATTATTTTTCAACCATCTCGAAGGTGCAAAAATTTAAAAATCTTACATTCGTCCATTGATGGTACACAGAGGTATGACAAAATTGAAAAAGGTTACTCCAATTAATTAAAATATTTCTTATTCTTCCAAAATTTCATATTTTACACTGGACCAACTCATCTTTCAATATTAAATACATTTGCTCTGGTTGGAGAATGATCATCTTTAACATTTCATTTAGCTCTGTCCTTCAACCATTTTCCTCAAACCATCTGAGAGACCAAAAATCATCTTAAGAAAAGTGAAGAGAGGGAGATGGCAGAGTTAGCTGTATCTTTTCTACTCGACCAGCTAAAACCCTTGTTGCAAGCAGAGGCAAGACTTTTAGGTGGTGTTGGGAAAGAAGTTAAGCACATCAGAGATGAATTGGAGAAAATGAAGGACTTCTTGAGATATGTAGATGTGAAAAAAGAGACTGATGAACAACTCCGAAAACAGGTGCTGCAAGTCCAAGATGTTGCAAACGATATCGAAGATGTTCTTGACGAATTCATGCTTCGGTTGGAGAATGATCATGGGGATGGTTGCTATGGTTTTCTATGTAAGATGGTTGGCTTTTTTTTGGAACCTAAAAGCTCGCCACCAAATTGCTTCTGAACTAAGAAAACTCAAGTCCAGAGTCGAAGATCTTTCTAAGGAAGTTCCTGTGGGATATCGAATCCCAGAGCAAGGCTCAAGCTCTACCGTCATTAGCAACACATGTTATGATGGTCGAGGTGATGCACGTCTAATAGAAGAAGCTGAGCTTGTTGGCATCCAGAAGCCCAAACAACGACTCATTAGTTGGCTTCTTGACGGCGATTCTCCACTCAAGCTCGTTTCAGTGGTGGGGATGGGAGGAATGGGCAAAACCACACTGATAAACAGAGTCTTCGAGGAAGTGAAGATACAATTCCAAATCCATGCTTGGGTCACTGTTTCACAATCACCTGACGTTGTCAAGCTCCTGAAGAACCTCGCTGAACAACTATATGATGAAAGAAACCAAGAAGGACCTCAAACACGGGAAAACATGAATGATAATGACTTAAAAGCAGTCATCAAAAAATTCCTCAATGAACGAAGGTACGTGGTTGTGTTAGATGATGTGTGGAGCATAAATGCATGGGATGCCATCAAATATGCATTGCCTGATGGTAATTGTGGTAGTCATGTACTGCTCACAACTCGTGTAGTTTCTGTAGCTAATGTTTCCCGCTTTGACTCTCGAGGTTACATGTATGAAATGGAGGCCTTGTCTGATGAAGAGTCTTGGACTCTCTTCTGTAATAAAACATTTGAAGACAAGCGTTGCCCTCAACATCTTGAAGTACTCACACGAAATGTATTGAGAAAATGCGAGGGTTTGCCACTTGCGATTGTTGCAATTGGTGGTGTATTGTCTTTAAAGAATGGCATAAACGAGTGGGATATGGTTCTGCGAGACCTTAGTGATGAAGTTGAAGGTAAGGACAAAATTGACAGAATGAATAAAATATTGTGTCTGAGTTATAATGATCTGCCTTACCATCTCAAAATTTGCTTCATTTACTTGAGCATTTTTCCTGAGGATTATGGAATTGAGAGGAAGAAAGTTATTCGCTTGTGGACCTCGCTACGATTGGTGCAAGAAAGTCAAATAAAGACTCCAACAGAAGTTGCCGACAACTATTTCAATCAACTTCTCAACAGAAGCTTAATTCAATTGGTAAGTTCAAGAACGGAGATAAGACCCAACGAATTTCATATCCAGAATCTTCTCCGTGACTTTATACTTTCCAAGTCGAGAGAGCAGAATATTGTAACTGTGGCCAGGGAACAAGATGTGAATTATTTGCTGGATAAAGTTCGACACTTGGCACTTCACCAATTTAAAGGTCTACAACAACAACACATGCATTTTCTTCCACTTCGCTCTCTACTCATGTTTGATGCGGTTAATCCAGAATCCGTGTTAAGTATATTTCCGCTCTTATTTGGTTGTTGTAAGTTGCTGAAGGCTATAGATTTAAGTTATGGTTGCGGGATACTCCCAGATGATGTTTCTAAACTACATCACCTCAAGTATCTACGCATCACATCTAGGCTGAAAACCATTCCAAAATTTATTGGAGAGCTTCGGAACCTAGAGATCTTGGATTTGAGTGAGAACACTTTGTCTTGTTTGCCTGTGGAAATAGGAAACCTTGGGAAGCTCAAAATATTGGATCTGTCTTTTAATGATGATCTTGAATTGCCAGTCGAAATAGGAAAGCTTCAGAAACTTAGAAATCTCTATGTGGGTAATAATTTTGGGGGGTCTCTTACAATCCCACCAGAAATAAAAAATCTGTCATCCCTGCAAAAGTTACGTACAATCAGTGCATACAAGAAGAATGGCAACATTATAACTGGAGAGATAGAGAAGCTTATTCAACTAAAGACTTTACGCATTGCAAAATTGAGAAGAGAATATGGAGTGACCTTATGCTCGGCCCTACGAAGGTTGACCAACACTACAATAACAATGACTTTTATCGGCATTTAATAAACGCCGCTAAATGTAAATAAACGCCGCAAAATTTTATTATTGACGTTTTGTGTTAACATCGTCGAAACCTCCGTCGGAAAAATTACCGGCGTATAATTAAACGCCACAAAAACTAAAGTGACGTTTACCAAACGCTAAAACGGCGTTTATTTAATCGACGACTTTATTGAATTTTACCAGAGTTATTTTACGGCGTTTATTTAAACGCCAGTAATTATTATTTCTGAGTAACAATTTTCCGGCGTTTATTTAAACGCCGGTAAATTTTTTTTTTTTTTTTTTTTTTAAATACAAATTTCATTATAGCTGTAAAATCTCAGCCTGCAATCATCAATCAGTCTAAAGACTTCATTATAGTTGCCCTCCTCCTTCCAAAAATGCAAACAAATCAACACTACCCAAGCCAAAACGCATTAGCCTTTATCATCAACCAAAACAAGCAGATTCAACATAGATCGAAGATACCAAAACATGCAAAGATACCAGTAGCCGCCTTACAAAACAACAAAATAAAATTACATGACCATGTCTTCCACTTTCTTGCATTGAGCCACTATGTTCCATTCTTCTGGTTTAATAGGCAGCAAAATTCACTGGCAACAAAACAACAATCTCCCTTTTAGCATCACAACATGGAAATGAATATGAGCAAAAACTATTCAACAACTCTACATTATCCATTGGAATCATCAAACCCTCCATTTGCAAAGATTACCTTTGAGCCAAGTTGTTTTTGGAAAAAATAACAAATTATATTGACATCTCTTAGTTTTCCATGAAGTCGAGAAAATTGTGAATTGCTTGTTCATATAGTTGTCGCTCTTCAACTATTCATTAGCAAAACTTCTCCTAATAAAAGAAATTAAGAGAAAAAAAAAAAATTACTGGCATAGAAGAGGGAGAGTCACTTGGGCGGGAATGTCGCTGCATTGTTATTAACATGCTTCAATTTTGCTCTTTTTTGTCAATGAGCCTAACATTTAATATAAATTAACACATGAATTCCACATAAAACAATAAAATTAACATATGTGTATTTCCAATAACACAAATTCAATACAAATAAAAAAACCCAACAAGCATAAAAAATCCATCAAACTCAAACCAAACATAAAACCCAACAAGCATAGATATTTAACTAACAAGAAAAGATACTAGTCAACAAACTCATGTAATATTTGAGCTACTATTTCATTTATTGACTCACCTGACCAAATGAAGATGCTCTAGAATGACCTCGAAACTCTGTGTCTCGCACTGCCGGACTTCTTGACTCCCTCCTCATCGATGATCGATGAGAGTTTATATTATGAGTACTAGATGCATCAGATACCTTTTAAGATTGCAAATACTTAATATTCATGGAGAAAAATAATACAATAATACAATAACTCTTCTAACTCAAAATATAAGTTGCTGAAGTTTTTATTACCTTTTCAACTTGAAGTGAATTTGTGTTTTTGCGAGCTGGTTTGGGAATAGGCATACCCATTGCACGCATTTGAACGAGAAAAACCTCAAACTGTTTTTTTGTTGAGCCTCAAACTTAGCTTCCATCTGACTCATTTGCTTCTCCATTTGTGTCTGTTGAGCCTCCATCTCTAACTGCTTAGACTCCATCTCTGCCTTATGTCTACTCAATTGCTCATCTAGTTGGGACTGCATTGCTTGCATCTCTTCTGATTTTTTATGTCCAAACACATCTCTCGGAGATGGTCCAAAACCATATGTTCTAACACGTCCAGGTCGCTCCGGTCCCATGACTTGAGTGAAAACTTCATCTACTGCAGCTGAAGATTGCATAGAAGACTCTGGCATTTGTGATACAAGTTCATCCATGTCTGACTGCATCAAAAAATAATTTGAAATAAATATGAAACATAGGCGAAATATGAATGGATAAATAGTGAACATATTTCTTGCCAATATTACATACCAAGGCTTGTGCAACAGCATCATTAACTGGTTGACCATCTTTATTTGAATATGCAACCTTAAAAAATTCAATACGACTCATTTTATTCCCATTATTCTTTTTCTTTTCCTACAGTTAAAATAGACACAATAAATAAACTTGAATAAAAGTCTCTTATAAAACACATTTATTTTCTAACAAACCCTTTCCATAACACATGCAAAGCTTGTTCGGCCAGTGGTGTGATGAAATTTTTTCTTTCTCCGAATGAGTTTGTTCCTCTCACTTTTTTCCTATTACATGCCAAAAGCAATTATCATAAAAATTTGAAGAAAAAGAGCAATGAATTCTGTTAGAATTGACAAGATTTACACTTGCATATTTGTACCTGTGCCTTCGAAGTGCTCTAATAATAGACCAAGGCCCTCCATTGTGATTCCTCCACTCGGTCAGGCTTGTGAGCTAATCTTTCTACATCAGTTCAACAGTGCCATCAAATGACAATTTATCTTTACGAAATCCATGATCTTGACCCAACCAACGTCGATGCCCCATGTAACAAAGCTTTTTTCCATTTGCCAGCCAACGAAAACGGGTGTGCTTATGACAACAAGGACAAGCTAAATTACCTTTTGTGCTCCATCCCGAAAAATTGGCATAAGCCGTAAAATCATTGATTGTCCATAATAGCATTGCCCGCATTTGAAACATCTGGTTTTTACATGCATCAAACGTATTAACACCAATCTCCCACAACTCTCTCAATTCATCCACTACAAGGCGCAAGTATACATCAATGTCATTCCCGGGAGCACAAGGACCATCAATAATCAGTGTTAACATCATATAAGGTTGTTTCTTGCACAACCATGGCGGCAAGTTGTATGGCATTAAAATAACAGGCCATGTGCTATGAGAAATACTCATTGTCCTGTATGGATTGAACCCATCAGACGCTAATCCAAGTCTAACATTGCGTGCATCATTAGCAAAATCGGGATACAACTGGTCAAGAGTTTTCCAAGCAAGAGAATCAGCTGGATGTCTTGGTACTCCATCATTTGTTCGATCTGTTGCATGCCATTTCATCAATGATGCTGTTTTTGATGACATAAACAATCTCTGAAGTCTCGGTATTAAAGGAAAATACCTTACAACTTTTTGCGGGATTTTTTGCCCTCCAATATTTGTTTCATCTCATTGACCATCAATTTGTTTATATCTAGATGTTTGACATTTCTGGCAGTCATTCCTAGCAGTTGTCTCCTTCCAATATAGCATGCAATCATTGGGACATGCATGTACCTTAATACAATCTAGACCTAACTCTTTAATCAACTGCCTAGTTGCATAAAATGAAGTGGGCAACGTGTTACCCTCGGGTAACATATCCTTTAGTACTTGAAGTAACATTGTGAATGACTTGTCGCTCCATCCATTAAGACACTTGATGTGCATCAATTGAATAACAGATGACAGTGTCGAAAACTTGGTACATCCCGGATATAACTTTCGTTCAGCTTCACTCAACAGTTTGAAAAACTTTTCTGTCGCCTGATCTGGCCCTTCTCTACTATCCCTTTCAGGTTCGTCACTACTCATTCCACAAACTGGACTTGGAGGTAGAATCCCAAATGCATCATGCAACATTTCTTGAATTTCATCTCCCGAACTAGAGTCACTTGATTCATTATCTCTAGAAACCGAAGCAAATGAACTTTCCCCATGAAAAATCCAACGAATGTAACTCTCAAGAAACCCATCTACAATCAAATGCTCTTCCAAAAGTTCCACTTTTACCAATCTAACATTACGACATTTTTTGCATGGGCACGTGAGTTCCAGTGCATTTGGTTTATTGTCACATGCAAACTTGATAAAATTCTTAACTCCTTGTTCGTACAACGGGTCCACAGTATGTAAATGTATCCAACTCTTATCCATAAACGTATTCCAATATGATATGTTTGCAAATCTGAACCATCAAACATATGCGGTTTCAAGATATTAAAATAATCGAACACAAAAAAAACAAGGAAAAAAGGGAGTTGGAAACTCGCCAATCCTATATATATATGCCTTACGGATAATTTCATTGGATGTATGCCTTACGACCTTTTATGGACAAAGTAAGATTATGGACAGAACATCATGGACTTTTAGGGTGAAATCATACAAACACCAATATGCATCATCATGGATGAAGTAAAACAGCATTTTAAAATTAAGTTTAGTGTTTTAAAAGAGCATGCTATAGATGTAGATGATGTAAGAAATAACCTTATAGATGCTGCAGAGATAATTTCATCCCCCCTCTCTAAAACAGATCTGGCCCTTCTCTACTATCCCTTTCAGGTTCGTCACTACTCATTCCACAAACTGGACTTGGAGGTAGAATCCCAAATGCATCATGCAACATTTCTTGAATTTCATCTCCCGAACTAGAGTCACTTGATTCATTATCTCTAGAAACCGAAGCAAATGAACTTTCCCCATGAAAAATCCAACGAATGTAACTCTCAAGAAACCCATCTACAATCAAATGCTCTTCCAAAAGTTCCACTTTTACCAATCTAACATTACGACATTTTTTGCATGGGCACGTGAGTTCCAGTGCATTTGGTTTATTGTCACATGCAAACTTGATAAAATTCTTAACTCCTTGTTCGTACAACGGGTCCACAGTATGTAAATGTATCCAACTCTTATCCATAAACGTATTCCAATATGATATGTTTGCAAATCTGAACCATCAAACATATGCGGTTTCAAGATATTAAAATAATCGAACACAAAAAAAACAAGGAAAAAAGGGAGTTGGAAACTCGCCAATCCTATATATATATGCCTTACGGATAATTTCATTGGATGTATGCCTTACGACCTTTTATGGACAAAGTAAGATTATGGACAGAACATCATGGACTTTTAGGGTGAAATCATACAAACACCAATATGCATCATCATGGATGAAGTAAAACAGCATTTTAAAATTAAGTTTAGTGTTTTAAAAGAGCATGCTATAGATGTAGATGATGTAAGAAATAACCTTATAGATGCTGCAGAGATAATTTCATCCCCCCTCTCTAAAACAGTCGTGTAGAAGCCACTGTGATTCAGCCGCCTAAAGTTTGGCCTGGGAACAATTTTCAAAAAGTAACCACGATATTATAGAATCAGAATTTATCTTTATGCTGATTTTGTTCTCAAATGTTAATGCAATAATCCAATCAACTAATTAGAAAAATGATCTCACTAAGCTTAATAGAGTGGTGTGGATGTCAGTGTTTTCTCGAATTTCCAGTAAACAGAAATCTATAGCCAAAAAAAAAAAAAAAAGACCTGTTGATTCAGGGAATGGGGCCTTGCTAGCAGAAGAGGATCAGGAGAATGCTGATAAAATACAGTTGTTGAAACAAAAGATTTTTATTTTATGCATCAAAAAGTTTGAAATATTAGACTAAATCTATAAAATTAATATTTTATATACGTTTGTCCTTGGTTTAGTCATTCAACTTTTACTTCGTAGATACTCAATTTAAGTTTCACAACAATTTTGTTTATATTATTCTTACATTAGCTATATGGATATATATAGCAAAAGAAAATCAACTATGATTAAATCCTGGTTCAGCAAGCGAATATTATTCACTGTCCAAATTGTCATCAATAGAATCTAACTCGGTCTTCTAGAAATATAAACAAATGGTGACATCTCGGCAAAAACGAAAAGGAAAGTAGTCACATAATGCATACATGTATTGATGTATAAAATGTCCTAATGATAAATTCAAGCTGATAAAATATTAAAAATAACAGAATGAAATCGATTTCTCACATGATTGCATTTTTTTTCGTATTCAAGAAAAATTAGAACTGAACGAATTTTAGAGAAAGTACTTCACTTGAATTCGGCTTCGATTAAGTACTTGATTCCGCAAAAGAGCAGGAAACGGAGCTGCAAAGGCATTTCAGGACTTCACATGAGTGTGATCACTGCTGGAGAGTGATCCACGGTGAAGGAGAGTCATGAATCCCTAGCTATATGATTCTGCTATCCCTAGCGTTTCACGGCGAAGGCATTTTGAACATCAAATGGTGATGCAGAGGAAAATTCAAGGTAGAGAGAGAGGGGGAGGGAGTATCCTTAGTGACACTTGAAGGAACAGCGAGATTTTGAAGTGTTGGATCCTTAGCGAGCTTAATAGAGAGAGAGAAGTCGTCTGAATGAATTGGGGGAAAATTTAGGTTTATGTTGGGGGAGAAAAAAAAAAGTTTTTTATTATTTTTAATTAAAAATTTGTGGCGTTTAACTTAAACGTCGGAAAATTAAGCGGGAAAAAAAAAATTTATTAATAATTTGTGGCATTTGAATTAAACGCCGCAAAATTAAGCCAAAAAAAAATTTATTATTTTTTATTAATAATTACTAACGTTTAAGTTAAACGTCGGAAATTAAATGCCGGATTTTCCCATCTTTCTTGTAGTGCAAGCTTGGCTCACTATCTGTTCGGTCAAAGTATGGTGACATCATTGATCTATCATCTTTTCCTTCGAGTCCTCCACTTCTACGAAAGCTAGCTTTACGTGGAAGTCTTGAGAGGGCACCGCATTGGATATCTTCTCTATATAACTTTCCAATATACCAACTTGGAGGATGACCCACTGCAATGCCTACAAGATTTGCCAAATCTTCAATATCTTGATTTGATTCGGGCATTTAGTGGAGAGGAATTGTGCTTCAAGGCTGGAGGGTTTTCTAGCCTCAAAAAATTATTGATTTTGGGTTCAAAAAAGTTGAGAAGGGTGAAAATAGAGCAAGGCGTCATGCCGGATCTTGCAAGGATGTGCATTATCTATTGTAACCAATTAGAAAAGGTGCCATCGGGAATCGAACATCTAAACAAGCTTGGAGAGCTTAGACTACAGGGTATGTTTGAGAGCTTATCGTATCAATTTAGAGAAATAGGACATCACTCGAAACTTGCACACATCCCTCACGTGAGTATCGAATAAGATATAGATGGAGGTGGTTATGTGTCCATTACTGGATCAAGAAAGAAAGAGAGAGTCCTTACCACTTTCTTCGTTATCGCCAATTGTAGAAGTGCTAATTGGTCTCCCCCTTGTCATCTGTTACCAGAATTTTTACCTGTCTTCTCCTCATCGATCGTTGTCAGCCATGGGATTTGCTGCTTCTTTTTTCTGGTGTGCTTTTTCTTCTTCTTCTTTTTTTTTTTTTTTTGTTAATAGCACTTTTTGGTTTGTAAAGTATGTCCGTTTTATCAGTTTGTTCTTCATTGTATTAATTTTATCAATTTAGTCCCTAAGTTTTAATTTGTGTCATTTTGATCCCTAATCAAATAATTCGTTAAGTTTTTTGACGGAAGTGAACACGTATCATTCTTTCAAACGGTATCATGATACCAACACATTATCATTCCAGGAAAAACTTAACGGTCCGTCTGTGTAGGGATTATTTAAATACTTTAGTGATCAAATTAACAAAATTGATATTTTATGGACAAAACTGATAAAACATGAATACTTTAGAGATCAAAAGTGCAATTAACTTTTCTTTTCTTTTCTTTTTCATTTTCTACTAGTTTTTAGGCGTGGCCAACTCAGTTGTAATGCTGCCCCCATTGTCAGAAAAATCTTGGGTTGTTTAGTAAAGGAAATGAAAATGGGGTTTTGGCCAAAAAAAAAAAATTTGCTATGCGTTGTTATTTGTTTGTAACTTCTCTCTCTGGTTATAACTATCTTGAAAAGTCAAAAAAAAGAAAAAAAATTGATTTTCGTTTTTATTTATACCTATTTTTTCTTAGTTTATTAATTTAATTTGATGCCCTATTTCATTAATGTTATTAGATTGATTGTGAATTTCAGCAAATGTAATGCTCGATGACTCTTAATGTTTACTATTTATTTATGTTAAGGATTTCGAATAATTCATTACTCGAGGAGAAGATCGCAAGGCCATGAATCAAAGTGGAGCTGCCCTTGTCAAGATACAAAAAAATGAGTGGTCATGTTGTACGATGTAGAAAAGATTAGATTTATGTAATCACATCATCAAGGATGAAATCAAAATTTTATCTTGAGAGGGGCCAACAATAACATTGGCAATAGTGGTTCATGTCATCATAAAAATTTATTCCTGATGATCTCCTCTTTTTTTTTTCTTGTTTATAATGTAACATTATGTCTATAAATAAATTAAGGTCGCAAATAATAGTTTCCATATGATACCATAATAAAAATGAATTATAGTCAACCAACTGCTATTGATATAAACCATATTGTATCCCAATTTTTTATTTTTTATTTTTAAAAAGTCACTTGTTTTTTCTCTACATCATTAAAATAATCAAATAAGTGTTTTTGTCAGTACAAGCGACATTCATTCATGTGATTACATCCTAAATGATTACTAAATATTAATTCATTGATTTCTTTGAATACACTAAGTGATGTACTTATATAATGGGTATTTAAAAGTTAGAGGTTAACAATAAAACCTTTTAAAAATATAGGGGATATGATGTTCTTATTTTTTCACATATTTGATCATCCGATTTAGCATATCATCTATCTACATATTCTTCTTCGATTCTTCGGATTCGGTGCAACATACTACACATTAGACCTCTAACGTCAAAGTTGTGCAACACTTTACGATAAAACTCACTCAAAGATGATTAATTACATGAGATGTTTGTTATCATAAAAAACTTTACATAAAAAAAGCATAGGGTAAACAAAAGCTTGGTTGATCGCATGAATTAGCCTTTGATTAATTGTATTATGAGGTAGGACATCAACTTTATTGTTGGGTATGTCATGAGACATCAAATAAAGTTATTAACCTTTATGCTCTATTACTTTGAAATGCCGTTTGAGAATACTGAAAATAAGACTCGGCAAACGACATACGACGACTAGACCGGCATGAAAGCCCAACGGCCAATTAGCCCGATTTGGATAGTTCCTTGGGCCTTCCATTTTGGCCCACCTGAGTTCGATAGGTAGACTTGTTCGAGTCCAAGAAGGTGACCCACCTGAATGGCCAAACAACAACAGGTCGTCAGAGGCGATACACTATGACATCACAATGTGACATTAAAAAATAAGTTGGTTATACATTGAAGCATGTTAAGAAGAGTTTATTCAGGAAAAAATGTACATGATCACAATGACATTACACGTATCGTACATGTAAACATAAGAAAAAAAAATTGACAAAACTAGGCTCGTAGCGTTATACACTACCAATTTCAAAAGAGGGTTAAGTCGTTATATTAAATGTATTTGAATTATATTAGTTGTACACTACCAATTTCACAAGAATGGTAATCGTTACATTAACATCAAACATACATATCCAAACTTGAAGTGAAGTACACGATATACGTTCGAGAAAACGAAGAATATTAGACGTTAATGTGCTAAAATAAAACCAAGCGTTCAACTATATCTATTGACGAAGAACAGTAAGCCTTGACGAGGAAGGGAGAAAATTCGAAGTTGAGAATTTACACTGGCCGTTAAATTATGATCCATATGATTTAAGTTTCAAATTCAAATATGCTGATATTTTAAAATAGAAAACTATTAATATAATAAATTAAATCCCATAAAAAATAAGACTGCCAATCTAAACAGCCCAATAAATATGAAAAAAAGTATTGTAGTAAAGAAAAAATCTAAAAATCGCCAATGTATACCTAAATACAATACATTTCAAATTAAGGATACTTATCTACAAAAGATTTTAATCAAGGTATTTTCTCATAATTAAATAATTTAAAAGGTACCTCTTTAAAATTTTCCGTTTAAATAAAATGTAAAATTCAATTGTGAGTTGGCCCGATGGACTGAATGTGGGTCGTCATATCAAATAGTGGCCCAACGACTTTGCCCACGGGCATGCAAAGAGTAGGAGCCTGGTGGGCTTACTTGGCCCGACTTGACTCTATGTTAAGTCTGTCAAAGTCCGACACGACACGATTAATCGACACGAATCGGCACAAATTAAGCAGGTTTGAGTGGTAAACGGGTTGACCCGTATAACACGTTTAATAAACGGGTCGTATTCGGGTGATTCATGTCAACCCGTTTATCACTCGTTTAAATAAAATTAATATAATAATAAAATAATAATTATTTTAAAAAAATAGGCAGATTTTTTTTAATGACAACCACAATATATATATATATATATATTATTTTTAGTGATAGCCACATAATTTTTTTTTTAATTTAGTGACAGTCACAAAAAAATATAATAATAAATTAAAACTAAACGGGTAAAACGAGTCGTGTCATGTTACTCGTTTATTAAATGGTTCGTATTCGTGTTGAGGTTTTTCACCTGTTTATTAAACGGGTCGTATATGGTTTTACACGTTTTTCACCCGTCACCCGTTTAACCCGACACGTAATCGTTTAACTCACACGTTTGACACCCCTACTCTATGTTGACCTTAATTAAAAGTGGGGAAATTTGGATACTGGTCCCCCTAAATGGATTTATTTGAACTAACATGAAACATTGAAAAAAAATAAGGGATTATTTATTAAAAAAAATAAAAATAAAATTGGGGATCAAACTAATAATATATTGAGCAAGTTTTTCAACATTTTTTTTCCGAAAATTAACGACATAGAAGTTCATGATGACTAGAACACAGTAGAAGATATGGTAGTTGTTGATGATGTTCCAAACTCTACTGATTTTGATGCTATGGAGTAAAAAATGATATCTAAAGAGAAATATTTGTTGTACTAGAGTGATGATCTTCTTCTAGAGAGAGAGAAAGATAATATAAATTTCAATTTCAATTTAAGAGTGAATTAAGGAGTAATAATTTCTAATTTAAGAAATTAATTTAAAACTATTTTCAATGTTTTTAAGGTTTCTATAATTGAACAGAATAACACTGTTAAGGATATTATTGATATTTAAAAAAATAGTGGACTTAAGTGCTTATTAGTAAGATAAAAAATGAACTTATCAGCAAATAAGTTTTTTTGACTAACTCAAGTCATTATAAGTCAATCCAAGAAGATTCGACCCCAATTTTCACTTAAAAGTGTACCATTAGCATTAGTGATTGGTATAAAATTAATCATCGATGTGTGGAGTAGTTCAAACACTTTTTTCACTTACTGGTGTAATGAAATGCCTCCTTTTGAATGATGACTATTTAGTATGGAGCTTAAAATATTTCAATCTTTTTCCTCGTAATTTAACAATCGCGTGGGGTGAATGAGGACAACTAGTTTTCAACAAAATCAGTTAAAAAAAAGTTTGAAAACTTTTGTTTATTCATCTATTCTCGGATTGTTGCTCAGAGTTCACATGTAGTAGTGATGCTTTGTGTCGGGTTTTATGGTTTCCAGAAGAGAGAGAGCATTTTATAGTTTTGTGTCGGGTTTTATGCTTTGTATCGGGTTTTATAGTTTTGTGTCGGGTTTTATATTCTGATCTTTTTTATTCGTAATTTTCTTGTATAGTAAATGAGGACAACCAATTTTCTCGAAAATCAAAAAATTTAAAAAGTCTAAAAGTTTTTGTTTAATCATCTCTTCTCGGATGTAGTAATGTTCACATGTAGTAATGTTTTGTGTCGGGTTTTATGGTTGAGAGAACTTAGAATGGGACAACTAGCTTTCATCAAACTCAAAAACAGGGTACAATACAAGTGTGAAAGCTTTTGATTATACAGGGCTACATCAAAGAGATCTGCAGAGTGAAAGAGAATTATTTTTGCTCATTGCTCAGCTTTCACATGTTGTGATGCTTTGTGTCGGTTTTTTTTTTTAGTTTGGACAGGACAGAGAAAATAGATCTTTAAAGGATTTCTCATTTTCATCTTCTGAACCTTTAAGATTAAAAATCCATCTTGACCCATGTAATTTGTCATATATTCAAGGACGACTTGTACTTTAATATCCCGAAAAATTTAAGAATTCTCACTTTACACTCTGAAAAATTAGATTTCTCACATTACACCCCCAATGTATTAAAAGTATTGTAATGTGATCCTTCTGTTAACTTTTGTGACTCATTCCGTCAACTTGAATGATGTGTGCTTTGACAGATTAAGTAACGGAGGTAACGGGATCACATTTCAACATTTTTAATATATTGAAGGTATAATATGAGGAAACTTAAATCTTTTGGGGTACAAGATGAGATTCCCCCTATATTCAAAATCACTCCTTGTATTATTTCAAATTTCACTGACACCTACTCTAAGATTCTGTTGATTAACTTTGTTAACATTAAATGTTGTTTTACAAAAATTCCCCACGTATTATTTATTAATTGGCTTAAAAATTTCTAATTAAAATGTCCATCCTAAACATAATTTTTGGCTCCGTCCCCAGGGAGTATACACCCTAGTCCCAACGTGGCTTCCTATGGACTATTATCAATGTTGTTCTTAGAATTATCGACGAAAATAGTTGCTTTCTTCCTTTCTTTTTTTTTTTTTAATACTCGGTGAATGTATGTGGTTCCTAGTTTTTTTCCCTTTAATAATGAAAAATCAAAAAAAACAAAGAATGAAAATTGCAATTAAAAAAAACAGGGACCACACCACACGCAATAAGGGATGGCAACCACAAAGTCAAAAAAGTTTGATCACGCTCTTTTAGTAATAACACAAAATACTTTTGTCAAAAAACAAATAATATTTAATTATTATTGTGAAAAAAATGATCAAAATTAAACTTTTATATATGTTCATTGTATATTAAAATACTAATCATTGCCCATACCTGAAAACACTATGTAACAAACAAAAAAATCGCAAGTAATTGCCCAAATTCAAAAGCAATGGCTGGAAAACATTCATACTAATTATGCTTTTAAAATCGCCTAAAATATATCATCGACCATATCCTCTATATAATGAACCAAAAACTCGTTTGAACAACATTAAATATACAAATACCTCAAAAAAAAAAAAAATACTGACAGAACGTAATAAATAACAATCTTTAAGAAATAAATAACGATTTTAGCATTTGTCACAATTCTTTACCGAATTTAGAATCATTGTGAATTAGAGTAATAAATACATGAAAACACCACATGTAATTAAAACATGCACAATAGATATTTAAAATTGATGATGCACAAAATGGCTTTGCACACCATCTGTTAAGTGTGAGTAATAAATGCAGTAATTAAGAGTAAAGAAAGATGGAGGAGACAAGATTTATAGTGGTTCGGTCAACGTGACCTACGTCCACTCTTGAATGGCTTTGGTCGCCGAGTACTTTATTAACTCAAGTGTGCAAGGAGTAGAGAGTTACAAGCTGAGAGGGAGAGGATAGTGGTATGCTCTATTGAGTGTCATGCCCCCCAAGTGTTAGTGGGGCTTACAATTTATAGGCACCCCTAACAAGTTGGGGCGACTTTACAGCAACTAAATAACTATTTCGATGGAGCTCACAACTTTTTCCCAACGTGCAAGGTGGTTGAGATGCTCTCCATGAGATTCGGTCCAAGATGAGATGAGGGTGGACTGTTTCCAAGGTGGTGGAGGTGAGGCTCCTCCTGAGGAGGAGGGTTGGGCGCCTGATGAGGAGACCTGGGCGCCTGAGGAGGAGGGCAGGGCGCCTAGCGTGATGGCCTGGACGCTTAGGATGGTCTGGGCGCCTAGTTTGGGCGCCAGGGGGTCTTGGATGACCTTGTGTGCTCCCTGCTAATGTAGCTCCTTGAGCTTGACCGGGTTGACCATATTGGGCTGGATTTGCTGGATCTTTTGGAGTTGGCCCCTTGGGCTTGTAACATGAGTTCGGCCCTTGGGCTTGGCCCATCATTTGCCCCCCAATGCCCTGTGTCCAATGGAACTTGGGGAGGAGGGCATTCGGTTGAATTTGAATTTTTGGCTGACCGACATAATTGGAAGAACTTCGGGAGGCCAAAACAACTGTTTCTGAGCCTTTTTTGGACTTTTTACAGCATCACTCACTGCCACAGACAGTGAGTTTTGTAGGGCTCGTTGAGAGCTTTGATTTGATATATTATAAGCCCTGTTTGGAGTACCTTGGGCGAGCCTGGGGGGTCTGGGTGTCATCCTGAGCTCTAGAGGGGGTCTGGGCGCCTGTTTCATCTCCGGAGGGGTTCTGGGCGCCTGCTTCAGCTCCGGAGGAGGTCTGGGCGCCAACTTCATCTCCGGAGGGGGTCTGGACGCCAGCTTCAGCTCCGGAGGGGGTCTGGGGCGCCAGCTTCATCTCCGGAGGGGGTCTGGGCGCCAGCTTCATCTCCGGAGGGGGTCTGAGCGCCAACTTCATTTCCGGAGGGGGTCTAGGCGCCAGTCTGGGGCTGCCTTGGGAGCTTTGGCAAGCATGAAGCCTTTTGGGGAGCTTGGGTGAGCTTGGGACTTGGCGAGCTCCCTTGGGCAAGCTCCACTGAAGTAGGTGGCATTTTGGCGAGGAAGCCTGCGTAGAGGGCGTGCAAAGGCTGATCTGGGTGACCAGGGCGGCCAGACAGCTAGGTACGCTGATCTAATGTAGTCCCTCGGGTTGCAGATGACCTAAGTTTCAAGATCCTGCCTAGAGATGGCAAAAATAATGTTATTCGAAACATTAAAATATTTAACATGATTACCTGGAGGGAGAGGCAGGTTGCTTGCGCGAAAGCAAATGCAAAGTTTGAGGACTGCTCGTGAGAGAGCTACACTTTTTGAGACCGAGCTTTTGGCGACCCATGAGATAGTCTTTAAGCTGGAGGTATGGGCTGTTTGCTTGAGAGCAGTGCAGAGGTAGGTGGGCTGCCTGCTTGAGAGTAGTGCAGCGATAGGCTGTCTGCTTAAGAGCAGAGCAGAGATATGCCAGGCTTTTTTGACGACCCACGAGAGAGCCGCTAAGTTGGAGATAGGCTGCCTACTTAAGAGCAGTGCAGAGATAGGCTGCCTGCTTAAGAGCAGAGCAGGGATATGCCAAGCTTTTTTGGCGACCCGTAAGATAGCCGCTAAGTTGGAGATAGGCTGTCTGCTTAAGAGCAGTGCAGAGATAGACTGCCTACTTAAGAGCAGAGCAGAGATATGACAAGCTTTTTGGCGACCCACAAGAGAGCCGCTAAGCTGGAGATAGGCTGCCTGTTTGAGAACAGTGCAGAGACAAAGTTTTTTTGGCGACCCGCGAGAGAGCCGCTAAGTCGGAGATAGGCTGCCTGTTTGAGAACAATGCAGAGGCCAAGCTTTTTTGGCGACCCGCGAGAGAGCCGCTAAGCTGGAGATAGGCTGCCTGTTTGAGACAGTGCAGAGGCAGGGATATGACAAGCTTTTTGGCGACCCGCGAGAGAGCTGCTAAGCTGGAGATAGGCTGCCTGTTTGAGAACAGTGCAGAGGCAGGTCAAGCTTTTGGCGATCCGCGAAATGATTCACCTCGCCTAGACCTGTTGATTTCCTCAGCATTCATATATTTTTGAGTTTTTGCCAATAGTTCTGGCATGCTCTTTGGTGGGCGTTTCATCACGGAGAAAAGGAAGCTCGATGATGGGAGGCCTCCCAGGAAGGCGGTCATGCTGACTTTTTCATCGGGCTCTTCGACCTAAAGGACCCCCTCGTTAAAACGAGTGAGGTAGCTTCTCAGGCTCTCATCTTGGTCCTGCTTTATGCTGAGCAGATGGGTGACAGGCTTCTGCTGGCGGCGTCCACCAATGAACTGTGTCACAAAGGATCTACTCAGTTCGGCGAAGGAGCCTATGGAGGCCGGGGTGAGTTTGGCGAACCGTTGTCGCGCTGATCCCTTCAAGGTGGTTGGGAACGCCCTACACATGATCTCGTCGGGGACATTGTGCAGTTGCATTAGAGTTTTGTAAGTTTCGAGGTGGTCTAGTGGATCCTTCGTTCCGTTAAAGGTCTCCACGGATGGCATTTTAAACTTTTGAGGAAGGGGGTAGTTCGCCACGTCTGACTTGAAATGTGTGTTTGTTCGCCTTACGAGGTAGTCCACTGTCTCGGGTCCCTGCACCTTCATGGCTTTGAAGACGTCACCCAGTTGATTTTGTACCTCCTTAATTTTCTCATCCCAATGGTTGGGAGCTCCTCTGGAATGATCATGGAAATGGCTCCCATGCTCCATGCTTTGGTTTTCACCCTCATCCTCTTAGAGACAAGGGTCTTCACCATGTGGTGCAAGAGCTGGAGGAGGAGGAGGTGGAGGTCCCTCATGGGGAGCTCTCCCATGCTGGGAGCCCAAAGGGTCTCCCATGGGTGGGGTGCCCAAATGGGCTCCAAAGGTGGCGCCCAGAGGGTGAGCACCCATGTGGGGAGCTCCTTGACGCGCAAGGCGTGGAGCTCATCTCACTTGAGGTCCAGGTTGTGCTCCTCCTTGCGCAACGAGCATTAGCTAAAGGATCTGCTGATTCTGGGCCACAAGCTCCTGCATGGTCTCCAGCATCTGCTGCGTACTTGGGACAAGATTGGTTGGGGGAGGAGCAACCTCCTCTTCTCTTGGTTGGTTATCCTCAGGTTGATTCATCGATCTGGTAGTGATCGTCATAGGTTCAACAGAAGGAGTGATTAGAAGTGAGAAGTTTGTCGTTTCCCACAGACGGCGCCAAACTGATGATGCACAAAATGGCTTTGCACACCACCTGTTAAGTGTGAGTAATAAATGCAGTAATTAAGAGTAAAGAAAGATGGAGGAGACAAGATTTATAGTGGTTCGGTCAACGTGACCTACGTCCACTCTTGAATGGCTTTGGTCGCCGAGTACTTTATTAACTCAAGTGTGCAAGGAGCAGAGAGTTACAAGCTGAGAGGGAGAGGAGAGTGGTATGCTCTGTTGAGTGTCATGCCCCCCAAGTGTTGGTGGGCTTACAATTTATAGGCACCCCCTAACAGGTTAGGGCGACTTTACAGCAACTAAACAACTATTTTGGTGGAGCTCACAACTTTTTCCCAACGTGCAAGGTGGTTGAGATGCTCTCCATGAGATTTGGTCCAAGATGAGATGAGGGTGGACTGTTTCCAAGGTGGTGCAGGTGAGGCTCCGCCTGAGGAAGAGGGTTGGGCGCCTGATGAGGAGACCTGGGCGCCTGAGGAGGAGGGCAGGGCGCCTGGCGTGATGGCCTGGACGCCTGGGATGGTCTGGGCGCCCAGTTTGGGCGCCAGGGGGTCTTGGATGACCTTGTGTGCTCCCTGCTAATGTAGCTCCTTGAGCTTGACCGGGTTGACCATATTTGGCTGGATTTGCTGGATCTGTTAGAGTTGGTCCCTTGGGCTTGTAACATGAGTTGGACCCTTGGGCTAGGCCCATCAAAAATCTATATGTTCAACTCAATATAGATATTCAAACATGCAACACATAAGATATAAAAAATATTGGAAAAAATTGAAATTAAAAATAAAGAAAATCAGTGGAAAAAACTGAAACTGAAGACAATAGTAGATAAACTTAGGTGATACTAAATTCTAAACCATAAACAAATTTGGACTATGTTGAGGTGGGACTTGATTTGCGTATGTGTTCATACTTGGACTATGAATTGAAGTTTCAAATGTATAAACAAATCAATCACATAAATGAATATTTTAGTGATAGTAGATATAATTGAAACAATAGTAGATAATCTGGGAAAAAATGAAACAAATGACACCAAAAACTTCAAGGAGTGAGCAATTTTCACACAGTAAATTTCTTTGTATACGCACAGACAGTGATATAGGGAGAGATAAGAGATTTTGGGAGAGAGAGTAGATTTGAGTTTTACAGAGTATGGATGGAGAAAACAGGTTTTGGAAAGTCATTAGGGCATGAATTGGGGGATTCTGAGTCTGGTATGGAAAGGAGGTCATCCTAGAAGGGAAAGAGAGCAACAAAGGGAATCACTAAATTGAATGTGGATGGGAATTTTGGGATTTTAGATTGGGTTAATTGCATTTTACTTCCTTATGGTTTCAGGTAGAAACACCTTACTTACTTAACGTTTAAAATTATGCACATTACCTCCTTGTAGTTATGTATTAAAGTGAAATGGTTACTTTTATCATCCAAGTTAACGGAGAGTGTACTCCACATGTCCAAAATATGTTATGAGATTTGTTTCCATTGTTTTCCTCCAAAAAAATATTGTTTAAGTGCCTAAAATACCTTGTATAATATATGGTATAATACTCAAATAGGTAGGACATTGATCCAGATCAAAATACATGTAAAAAAAACACATAAGTGATTTTTGGCCTCGGATCAAAATCTTACTTGAGGGAAACAGAGACTCGGCATGTTTGATTGAAATGTGTTGGTTTGTTGTCATGTTCCATTAGTTTTATAATCAAGAGTAAATCAGACGAAAAATCTAATTTTAAAACGTGGATATTATGGTAATTTTTTAATTCTGTTAACAACGTCAATTACTTTACTTTGGTTCATAACTATAAGGGGGTAATGTGCATAATTTTAAACATCAAGTAAGTAAGGTGCTTTTAGCCGAAACCACAAGGGGATAAAAAACAATTAACCTTTTTAGATTTGGATGGAAAAAATAAGAATATAGTTGGTAATTTAGAGCGTTGGATCAATTTTTTTGAAATGATCTCAGTCGTCAGTAGCTTGAGATAAGTTGAGATAATCTAGTCCATCAGATGACCATTTGTTTTATCTTGAAACGATTTGAACCGCTCTTTGTCTTTGGTTAAAACCAGCTCTACTTTATTATATAGATTAGAGGTAACCCGTGCTTGAAGGCACTATAAGATATAAATAGTTTTGAGAGAGATGTTAGTGTCGTTGAATGAATCTATTTGAGACCGTCGAATAGACTTATTGAAATTTATCATGTTTTATATTATAGATATAAATATTAAAATTATTTATACTGAAATTATTTTCAAAAGTGTGAAAACTCCAAAGCTACCCTTGGACTAGAATAAAATAAGTAAGAATTTGAACCGCATCACGCATACATTGTCATAACTTCAAAGGTATCCCTTATTTTATCTGAAATATTATTGGCATCTTTTGTCAGATTTTCTTTGTTAATATTATTTTACAAAATGACCCATAAGATATTTATATATATATATACAAATTAACAATGAATATATATGGTTTTGGTTGAATGGGTCTTCCCAATTGTTTATCGGATTTAAAGGGCTCCCTCCCCAAAGTAGGGGTGCAACTCGGGTTGAGAGATCAACCTTAATTCAACTCTAGGTATATAATTTTCAATCATAACCCTAATCCTAACCCTAACCCTAACCCGACCTTAACCCGAGGTACTCAACCCGAGTTTAATTCGGGTGAGCTCGGATTGAATTCGGATTACTTAATTCGGGCTGATTTCGGGTTAAAAATCGAGCTGGACTCGGGTTATTTAATTTGGGTTAATAAAATAGAGAAGAGTGAGGGAGGGAGGCTGAGAGTCCGAGACAAGACTCAGACGAGTGAGAGAGGGAGACTGAGAGTCTGCGACCAAATAAAAAACGAGTGACGAGTGATAGAGAGATCTGAGAGTGATGGAGGGGCAGGGGTGAAAGACTTGAAGTGAATTGAAAGTCTGGACTTGGAAGAGTGAAAATAAATACTAACCCTAGTTAAATATATTTATATATTTTTGTATATTCGGGTTCTACCCCATTTTAATATTCGGGTTGAACCTGACAACTTGATGCCTCAACCTGAGATTTGTCCAAATTCAATTCGGATTGAGATTTTTTTACCCAGGCCTAACCCAAGTATTAAAAATTCTAACTCAAGCTCTGTTTTTTAGGATTGAATTCGGGTTGGCCTAGCTAAATTGCACTTCTACCCCAAAGGCAGAATGGGAATGCCAAGTCCTGTAAATTTAAGGATAGATCCAAGTAAAACAAGGTTTAGTGTACTGCTTAATATGATTTATCTTTGTCCTTGTTTAATTAACCAAAACTGTAAACAAAAAAAAATATTGTAGTTTTTTAAATGAATAAAAAATTAAAAAAAAGGGAGAAAGATTATATACAACGAATGGTATCTATTACAAAAAGATTATGGGGTGTCATACATCTGAATCACTTCTTGGCTTCATCTCTATTGATATTGACGAAATGAGTACCGGAAAGTAATGGAAGGACAACATTATAATAGTTTTAATATATTAAAAGTGTAATATAAAAAATTTAATCTTTGAAGATACAACATATAATGGAACCCATTGATCCAATGATCCCCTTCATTTGTGATGTAAATTTGGATTTCAAATTTGGGTTACATAACATCACCCTAATATTAAACAAACCCCAATAGATTAGGCACTTCATACACATCTCAAAGCAACGGTGCTCGTGTCACCACGACGCATAGTAAAAATCAAATGCGATTATAAAAATGAAAGGATAAACACGCATTCATCAGTTGCGAGGACATATATATATATACAACCAGTGTCGGTGGGTAGGGGTTATCATTCATCAAACTCAAAAAGGGTTACAGATCTGAAAGCTTTTGTTTATGCAAAGTTTAGGGGGCTACAGCAAAGAGATATGCAGAGTGAAAAATAATATTTTGTTAATTGCTCAGCATTCACATGTTGTGATGCTCTGTGTCGGGTTTCTTAGTTTCGACGGGAGAGAGGATGGATCTTTAAAGGATTTCCCAATCTCATCTTCTAAACCTTTAAGATTAAAAATTCATCTTGACCCAAGACGAATCATATTTTACATTCTAAAATATTTCAGAATTTTTATTTTATACCCTTAAAAATTAAATAAATATCAAACAGTGAAAGTAAGTTGGTGCATAAAAATAAGGGTTAATTGTAAAAATACCTTTGAACTTAGGGGCAAAAGAAAATGACATTCCTCGACTTTAAAGTTTTACAATAAACTCCCTAAACTCGTGACCAAAAATACAAAAGTGGAGGTTCGTTACAGAAACTATAAAAGTACTAAAATATCCTCTCATCGTTTCGTTCAAGAGTTAAAATTAAGGAGGTATATGAATTTCGAGAAAAGAAAAAAAAATTAAGGAAAAATTATCAATAAGTATTATTTTTTTTTACAAAAGTTTATTAAGTCATATCATTATTGTTTTATATCAATGATATCCTATTTTTGATATTTTATTTCAATTAAGTCTAAATTTCATTACATTCCAATTTTATCCTTCCATTTAATTACCAAAACCCTTTCATTCTTTTGCATTCTTAAAACTAATTAAGAGGACAAAAATTCCTTACTTACAAAATTAACATCGAAACACCAAAAAAAAAAACTTAGTTAACATAAACTTCATTATAGGACCCAAAGAAAATTTACATTTTCTTATTTCTTATCTCATTAGGGCACCTAATCTTAAAAATTAGAAAATAATGGAATTAAGACTTAATTAAAATAAAATATTAAAAATAAGAATTCATTGATATAAAACAAAAATAATAGTACTTATTGTAAGAAAAAATTATAATTTTCTCAAAAACCAACTAGTGTCGGTGGGTGGGGAATGAGTAGGGATGTCAGTGGACTGAAGCGGGGGGTATAGTCTTCATCCCTGTACCCGCTTAGAAAAACTTCGTCCATCCCCGTCCAAACCCTTTAACGGGGATAATTTTCATCCCCATCCCCGCCCGTGGGTAAATTTGTAATCCCCGCCCCCATCCCCGCTTTCCCTGTACCCACCCAAGCCCAAACCCAAACCCAAGCCCAAGCCCAAGCCCAAACCCAAACCCAAACCCAAGTCAACATAATTAAAAATTCTAAATAAATCCAATATTTTAAATAATCCAACAACATTTTAAATAATCTAACATTTTAAATACCATGTTAATAAAGATGTGTGGACGTGGTGGTAGATTTGTTGAGGTTGCTAATTATTTGGTTGAGATGACGGAGTTGAATTTGTCGCCCATGTCGCGAAACTTTGACATGGTTACTGATGGATTAAAGAATTGTGGGAAACATGATCTAGCTAAAAAAATAGAGCAGCTGTAAATATCTCTTCAGGGTTATGGAATATGTTTTCTCTCTTTTGTAAATGTACTTCACAAAGACCCAGGGTGAGACTAAACCAGTGAACTTTTGGTTTCAACCAGTGCCTAATGCTTGATTGGTATGTTTGTATTTGTTTCTCACCCCCATTATCTAGTGATTTTGTATCTAATCAAAATTTGAAAGTTTTTGCACTCATCGCAGTATAATTATAAATATTAGTCGTGCTAGGTGGCTTCCCTTTGCTGTCTAACACGAAGGCTACCTCACATTGCTATTTTCTTTACCATATCCATTGTTGGTATGATTATTGTTTTGGATTTCTCCTATTTGCTTGATTATTGCATTAACCAGCCTTATACACTTATTTGGATTTAAAATGAACTTAACTTTTCCCATTACATTGCCACATGTGTAGGTTAGAAAAGTTGAAACTAGAAAAGAGTGCCCAGTAGACATCTATAAGACACAGCAAGGAAGCAATAATAAGTAATAAGGTGCTATGTTTAACGGGTATAACGGGGACGGGACGGGGGTAAGGGTAAGTCCATTCCCGCCTTCATCCTCGCACGGGTTTATACGGGTATCCCTGTATACGTCCACCGTCCAATACGTATAGTCCATTCCCGGTCCAAACGGGACGGGTTTGGATGAATACCCGTTTTTTCCCAATTCACTGTCATCCCTAGGAATGAGGACAACTAGCTTTCATCAAAATCAAGAGTCAAAAGTCCAAAACTTTTGTTTATTCATCTTTTCTGGAATTGCTACTAATATAACTACCAAGCTTGCACATGTAGTGATGCTTTGTGTCGGGTTTTATAGATGAGAGAGAGAGAGGGGGAGGGGGGAGGGGAGAGAGAGAGGATAAAAAATATTTTTTTCTTTCTCTAATTATATGAATTTTTATCTTATTTAAAAACAATTTTTTTTTCAAAATACAAGACTTTAAAAAAAATATCAATATGTGTACACTATAATATAATATGGTGTATAATACGTGTAAAAAGTTTCGTGAATAATTTTGTTAAATATTTCTGGTAAAATTGCTAATACATAAAATATGCAGCAACCGTAGTAAAATTTATTAAAATAGAAGTATGTATCTTTTGACACTTTATAAGAGATGTAGCTAAAAATGTTCCTTAATTATATATATTTTTGTGATTAGGAGTATAAACATAAACATATTAATCCTGTTAGCATCTGTTAAACAACAAACACGAAATTTTAGGTAATATGAGGGTGTCTTTAAATTATTCTGTTTTTGGTCCACGATTCAACATGCATTTTATTTTTTACAATGGAAAAGTTAAATTGAACCACTAAGATTCAAGCAGGTGGAATGTGCAGAAATTTCCAAATTTTGTCTATCTCCATTGAAGCTTTCCTTCCGAAAAGGTTTATTGTACAGAAAGATGGGTAATTAATAAAATTGAAAAAGGTTAACTTCAGTTTAAATATTTCAAAATTTTCTTATTTTGCACTTGAACAGCTAGCTCCTTTTTTAATATTAAATACATTTGCTTTGGTTAGTTTCATGTTGTCATCGGCTTTCATATTTCATTTACCACTGTCCTTCAACTATTGCATCAAACCTAGTCTGTCACTAGCTTGAAATAAGTTGAGATAACGTAGTTCGTCACATGATCATTTGTTTTATCTTGAAATGATTTGAATCACTCTTTATTTTTGGTTCAAAAACAACTCTATTTTATTATATAGATATTAAATTTTTTTATAACGAAATTACTTTCAAAAGTGTAAGAACTCCAAAGCTACCCTTAGATTTGAATAAAATAAGTAAGAATTTGAACCACATCACCCATAAAATTGCCATAACTTCAAAGGTATCCCTTATTTTATCTGAAATATTATTGGCATCTTTTGTCAGATTTTCTTTGTTAATTCTATTAACACTAAATATTATTTAACAAAATGACCCATAATATATTTATATATATATACAAATTAACAATGAATATATAAATGGTTTTGGTTGAATGGGTCTTCCGGTCCCAATTGCTTATCGGATTAATAGGGCTCCCTCCCCAAAGGCAGAATGGGAATGACAAGTAGGGATGGCAGTGGACCAGGGGAAAACGGGTATTCGTCCAAACCCGTCCCGTTTGGACAGGGGATGGACTATACGTATTGGACGGTGGACGTATACGGGGATACCCGTATAAACCCGTGCGGGGATGAAGGCGGGGATGGACTTATCCTTACCCTCGCCCCCGCCTCCGCTACCCGTTAAAAATATATATATTAGTATCGATTAAATCCATTACTACAACGGTCCAAGCAAAGCTGTAGAGATCCATTACTGCAACAAGTTTCACCAGCTAATAGGCTCAGTAGAGGACATTAAGCTTCTTACTGTGGGTTAAGTAGAGAAAAGAGAATGATTAGCTATATCATGATCTTGGCATGAAGTGTAGTAGTTAATAGATGATGGAGAATTGGTTGTAGTATTAGGGTGAGATTTAACTAAATTAGATATTATAGGGTTGGGTATAATTTTTCTTAATACTGGTTCAATGCTATAATGTTCAATAATACCATATATATAGTATCTGACGAGCCCGAAATTGACTGGGCCAAGCCCAACTTGAACGGACCAAGAAAGCCCAAAGAAAATCTCGGAGTTGAATAGCCCAAGTCACAGAGGGCATAAAGGGAAACCAAAAGTACGGCTGCCAATGGATACAGAGCACAAAATCAAAGCCCATGGACCAAGGGGTGACCACCCATGAGAGAGGCACCTTGGCCACGCCCAAGGGGGCGCCTAGGAGGCTGGCCACGCCCTAGTGGGCGCCTGCCCAGTCCTGGCCTCCTCCTCCTTCCTGCCTTGGTCTCCTCCTCCCTTGCCTACTGATTCCAATGAAGCCTCTTACGACTCAAGCCTAGCTCCCTCCAACTCAAGCCTGGTCCATCTCAGGACCATCTCCAAATCAAGCTTAGTCCATCTCAACACCAACTCCAAATCAAGTTTAGTCCATCTCAGCACCACCTCCGATGGAATAGGGGCACGAGGGAGAAAATGTCGGGATACGCACCGGAGATCAAATCCTACCATACTTGTACTTACCAAAGTGGTGGAATTCTACCATAACTACACTTACCAAAATAGTGGTGACCGCCTCAACTCACCGCCTTAGTAAACCTATATAATGTAAGCTCTCTCCACTTGGAGAGGCATCTCATGATTTACACACACCACACCTCCTTGAGACCTCTACACCAAGTCTCTCTCCCTCTCTCCACCGAGAGCTTTGTCTCTCTACACCAAGCCTCTCTCTCAAAGCTCTGTAACTCTCCGGAGTACCATTATTCATCAATAAAGAACACCAGGCCACCGCTGTCGTTCCCGAGAGTGGACGTAGGTCAACCGGACCGAACCACTATAAATCCCTGTGTTAATTCTCTGTTTATGGTTTTGATTCATTGATTGCCATTGATTGCTCGTTAATTACTCATTAATTGCATCACTATTTATACTTGACTGTTGATCTTGCACAAAGACAATTTTGTGCATCATCAGTTTGGCGCCGTCTGTGGGAAACGAGTAAGTTTCTATTACTCAACCTCTTCACTCGTTGAATCCATGGCAATCACTACGAGATCAAGGTCTCAACAACCTGGGGACAACAACCCGGCTCACCGGGAAGAGGCTCCACCTCCTCCTGCGCCCCCGGGACCTTCTGCAACGGCGACTCCCGCCGCCGTCGGACAACAACAACTCTTGCAGACCATGCAGCTGCTGGTTGAACAGAACCAGCAGATCATCCAGTTGATGCTCAACCAAGGAGGCGTCGCCCCTCACCCTGTAGGAGGAGCACCACTCCCTCCAACAGTAGAGGACCAGCAACCCTTTCCTTCTGGGCAGACAGCCCCTTACCATGAGGGCCCTCGCCAGAATGCCCCAAGGCCATATCAGGGCGCACCTCGCCCAACAGTCCCTCCTCAGCGTGCAGGGGGTTCACGTATACCCCCTCCCAACATACCTACTCAGGAGCACGAAGATGGAAAAAGCCAATATGGAGACCATGATAGCCAGTACCACCATCCGGCTGAGGAGGTCCCCAACCATTGGGATGAAAAGATTAAGGAGGTGCAAAACCAACTTGGTGATGCCCTCAACGCCATCAAGGCGCAGGCACCTGAAACAGTGGACTACCTGGTAAGACGCACTGACACTCCGTTTATTGCTGATATTGTCAATTACCCACTGCCTTCAAAGTTCAAGATGCCCAACATCGAGATCTTCGATGGCACCAAAAACCCCCTTGACCACCTCGATACGTACAAATCTCTCATGCAACTCCACAACGTGCCTAAGGAGATTATGTGCAAGGCTAAAACTCCGGAAATGAAAAATGCCAAAATAGCAGAGCCTTCCCGACCACCCTGAAGGGGTCTGCTCGCCAGTGGTTCTCCAAACTCAGGCCCTCCTCCATTCGCTCCTTCGCAGAGCTTAGCAGAGCCTTTGTCTCCCACTTCATTGGGGGACAACGGCATCAGAAACCAGTGACCCACCTGCTCACCATCAAGTAGGACAGGGATGAAAGCCTCAGAGACTACCTCACCCGTTTCAATGAGGAGGTTCTCCAGATTGAGGAGCCAGATGACAAGGTAGCCTTGGCCGCCTTTATCGCTGGCCTTCGCTCCTCCAGCTTCATGTTCTCCGTCCTCAAGAAGCCGCCCTCTAGCATGCCTGAGCTACTATCAAGGGCACAGAAATACATAAACGCCGAGGAGGTCACCAAGGCCCATAGAGGTGAGTCCTCCAGAGGAGGGGAGAAAAAGAAGGACACTCGCGAGGACAGGTGGGAGGTAGAGAACAAAAGAAGTAGGACGGAGGGAATCTCTGTCAAGGACCGCCTTGGTCCCCCATCTCTGAGAGAGCGACAACCTTTCACGCCACTCAATGCCTCGGTGGAACACATCCTTTTCCAGATACAGGATGACCCCACACTTCGTTGGCCCGAAAAAATGAAGTCCGCTCCGAACCGCAGAAATCCCAGCAGGTACTGTCGTTTCCACCGCGACCATGGCCACGACACTGACGACTGCTTTGATCTTAAAAAGCAGATTGAGGAGCTTATACAACGTGGCCACTTGAGGCAGTACGTTGC
Organism: Ilex aquifolium; assembly: GCA_951799425.1. Lineage (NCBI taxonomy): Eukaryota > Viridiplantae > Streptophyta > Magnoliopsida > Aquifoliales > Aquifoliaceae > Ilex > Ilex aquifolium. Next base: position 57,610,223 of record OX637392.1, on the reverse strand, counting down.
TGGCAGAGGACAAGCCCCCCCACCTGGTCGGGACCAGGATGACAGAGAACGCCAGCAACCCTTCGGAGAAATCCAGATGATCGCCTAAGGGCTAGGAGGAGGTGACTCCAACTCCACCAGGAAAATCTTGGCCCACCTATGGGACACCGAACACCTGAAGATTTTATCTATCCTTTATTATTTCAGTCAATTTATCTTGTTATTTGTTATTTTATGAAATAAAACTCTACCAAGATTATTGTGTCCAGAATTGTTGTGCTTTCCTAAAATTTACAGACAGTTTACAAAAGTCTGAACTGGGCCTCACAACAAGGTAGACAAAAGGCGAACATCACCAAGTGCCCAACAGCAGCAGGCGTCCAACCTCAGCGCCCAAAGGCGCCCAGTCTCAGGCACCCAGCGCCTCAGGCGCCCAATCTCAGGCGCCCTCAGTAGTAGATACCGACGAAGGGTCTCGCCCTCTCCACCTTGGGCGCCTCCCACGATGCCGCCCAGACAAGGGGTCTCACCCTCTCTACCTTGGGCGCCCCCATGGTGCCTGGACAAGGGGTTTCACTCTCTCCACCTTGGGCTCCCCATGGTGCCTGGACAAGGGGTCTCACCCTCTCCACCTTGGGCTCCCCATAATGCCAACGAGGGGTCTCGCCCCCTCTCACTAGGCACTCAGCACCAGGCGCCCAATCTCAGGCGTCCAGCAATAGGCGCCCTGTTTCAGGTGCCCAATCTCAGGCGCCCAGCGCCCAACAGCAGGCGCCCCATACCAGGCACCCAGCAGCAGGTGCCCAGCACCAGGCGCCCAATCTCAGGAGCCCCACACCAGGCGCCCAGCAGCAGTAGGGGCCCACCAGGCACCCAGCTCCTCAGCATCATCTCTCATCTCTTCCATCTCTATGGAGTGAGCCTCTGGCCTAGTAGCTCTCTCAAGTGCTACTCAAAGGTCAGCCTCAAGTTGAGCAGCCCTTTCATGTGCTAGCCTCAACTTCTCAGCGGCATCCTCTCGTGCCTGCCGCTCGAGCCTTAACAGTTTCACGGCATCCTCTCGTGCCTGCCGTGCAAGCTATGCGACATCCTCTCGTGCCTGTCGCTCAAACCATTAACTGCTCTTCAGCAGCGTCATGTGTCCGCCTCTCCGCTGCCTGGCCATCAATTACCTCTCTGATCTTCAGCGTATCTGTAAACAGGCAGTGCAAAACAACAGCCACCTATAGGCATTCAAAGCCAAAAATATAAAGGAAGAAAGCCAAAGAGAAGTGCGGGACACACCTTATAAGCCTCTGCTACGGCAGCCATCTCCCGAGACTATACGTAGCTCGGCCTCTATGACTCTGCTCTCGTGCACGTAGTCACCAAGTAAGCCTCTGCTACGGCAGCCATCTCCCGAGACTATACGTAGCTCGACCCCTATGACTCTGCTCTCGTGCACGTAGTCACCAAGTAAACCTCTGCTATGGCAGCCATCACCCGAGACTATACGTAGCTCGGCCTATGACTTTGCTCTCGCGCAAGTAGTCACCTAGTAAGCCTCTGCCACGACAGCCATCTCCCGAGACTATACGTAGCTCGGCCTATATAGTCTGCCACGACAGCCATCCTCCGAGACTAAAAGTAGCTCGGCCTCAGCTCATGCGGCCCTCCTACGGGACATCTACAATGACTTTGCTCTCATGCAAATATCATGCCTCTCTCTCCAGGTAATCATGTTAAATATTTGAATATTGGGATAACATTGTTTTTGCCAGGCACACTTTTGAAGCTCAGGCTGCAGTCTCCGTAGCAAGACCGCATTGGAGTCTCAACTCCTATAGTAGTACAACAGTTAGCTCTGGTACACACATGAGCCACAATCTGAGAAAGAGTGGGGGTACCACCGGATCCTATCTCCCGGGAAGCAACCCAGCAATCGGACCCTAACCAAGAAGCATTGGGGGCATAAAACCATGGTCTCTTGAGAAGAGGGAAAAAATCTACTCTAAAAAGCAAAGGGAGCCTCCACTGTTGCCCATGCATGCCAGACAGCACCAACCAGTGCCCAATCTCCTCCTGGCGCCGCCCAGTTCTCCCTCTCGCCCAAAGGAGGCGCCCAAAGTCCCTTGCAATGCTCCTTCCTCGCTTGTCAAGCTAGCGTCGCCCACCAAGCCTCCCTTTACATTTGGTGCCATACCAGGGTCTGCAGCAAAGAAGGCGTTGACGTCGCCCACACTGCCCAGGGAGCCCACGCCCAAGCCAAAGCAAGGAAAGGAAAAAAAAAGAGAGGAAGGAGAGTCTCCACGCCCAAGAGGGCGGCGCCCAGCACAAAGCAAAGAAAAAAAAAAAAAAGGAAGAAGCCCACGCCCAAGCCAAGGGAAAGAAGAAGAAAAAAAAAAAAAAAAGAGGGAAGAAGCCCACGCCCAAGAGGGCAGCGCCCAAGCCAGGGGAAGGAAGAAAAAAAAAAAAAATGAAGACTATTAGCCCACGCCCAAGAGAAGAAAGAAAAAAAAAAGAGAGAGGTGAAGACTATTAGCCCACGCCCAGTGTCCACGCCCAAGCCAGGGGAAGAAAAAAGAAAAAAAAAAAAGAGAAGGAGAGTCAGGTGGCGCCTAAGCCAAGAGAAAAGAAGAAAAAAAAAAAAAAAAGTTGAAAAGTCAAAAATAGTGGCTATGTATCTCTATATATAAAAAATGTATGTATCTCTACATATGTATATATATATCTCTACATATATATATATATATATATATATATATTCTTTATCTGATATCAAAAAATTTAGTGAGTCTCCCGAAGACGAAGGAGTTCCGTGGGGAGCAAAGAAAGACCTACCCGAGCAAAGGCAGAGTACATGCCCACAACCTCTTCCTCCCATAGAAGTCAGAAGCTTGGAGTATGGGGGGCAAATGACGAGCCCGAAATTGACTGGGCCAAGCCCAACTTGAACGGACCAAGAAAGCCCAAAGAAAATCCCGGAGTTGAATAGCCCAAGTCATAGAGGGCATAAAGGGAAACCAAAAGTACGGCTGCCAATGGATACGGAGCACAAAATCCAAGCCCATGGACCAAGGGGTGACCACCCATGAGAGAGGCACCTTGGCCACGCCCAAGGGGGCGCCTAGGAGGCTGGCCACGCCCTAGTGGGCGCTTGCCCAGTCCTGGCCTCCTCCTCCTTCCTGCCTTGGTCTCCTCCTCCCTTGCCTCCTGATTCCAATGAAGCCTCTTACGACTCAAGCCTAGCTCCCTCCAACTCAAGCCTGGTCCATCTCAGGACCATCTCCAAATCAAGCTTAGTCCATCTCAACACCAACTCCAAATCAAGTTTAGTCCATCTCAGCACCACCTCCGATGGAATAGGGGCACGAGGGAGAAAATGTCGGGATACGCACCGGAGATCAAATCCTACCATACTTGTACTTACCAAAGTGGTGGAATTCTACCATAACTACACTTACCAAAATAGTGGTGACCGCCTCAACTCACCGCCTTAGTAAACCTATATAATGTAAGCTCTCTCCACTTGGAGAGGCATCTCATGATTTACACACACCACACCTCCTTGAGACCTCTACACCAAGTCTCTCTCCCTCTCTCCACCGAGAGCTTTGTCTCTCTACACCAAGCCTCTCTCTCAAAGCTCTGTAACTCTCCGGAGTACCATTATTCATCAATAAAGAACACCAGGCCACCGCTGTCGTTCCCGAGAGTGGACGTAGGTCAACCGGACCGAACCACTATAAATCCCTGTGTTAATTCTCTGTTTATGGTTTTGATTCATTGATTGCCATTGATTGCTCGTTAATTACTCATTAATTGCATCACTATTTATACTTGACTGTTGATCTTGCACAAAGACAATTTTGTGCATCATCAGTATCGATTAAATCTATGTGATAGGTGGTATAAAATTAGTCTTGCTTTAAAATATTGGATTTATTTAAAATTTTGGATTATGTTGGTTTGAGTTTGGGCTTGGGCTTGGACTTGGGCTTGGGCTTGAGTGGGTACGGGGAAAGCGGGTACGGGGACGGGGATTAAAAATTTACCCTCAAACGGGGATGGGGATGAAAACTATACCCGTTAACGGGGGTGGACCGGGGATGGACGAAGTTTTTTTAAGCCGGTACGGGGATGGAGACTACACCCCCCCGCCCCCGCTTCGGTCCATTGACATCCCTAATGCCAAGTCCTGTAAATTAAAGCTTAAATCCAAGTAAGACAAGGTTTAGTGTACTGCTTAATATGATTTATCTTTGTCCTTGTTTAATGAGTAATACTATTTGGATCTAAAAATCTGACCTAATTTGCTGACACCAAGTTCCAATGTTTAATGGGGTCTACAGTGAATCCAAAGGTCACAGTGAATTAGGTCAGCAAATTATGCCAGTAAATTAGGTTGCAATAACATTGCTCTTGTTTAATTTACCAAAATTGTAAACAAAAAAAATATTTTAGTTTTTTCAATGAATCAAAAATTTAAAAAAGGGAGAAAGATTATATACAACGAATGGTATCTACTACAAAAAGATTATGTGGTGCCATACATCTGGTTCACTTCTTGGCTTCGTCTCGATTGATATTGACAGAATGAGTATCGAAAAGTAATGGAAGTGTCAAATTACAAAATTTAATCATTGAAGGTACAAAATAAAAATTAATTTTTAAAGATGTAAAGTACAATTCACCACAAAATAAAAGTAAAATAACTACTCAGCTTAATAAAATTACAACAACATATGATTATTTGTGATTAGTTTTAAATATTAGAGTCTATCTTAATATTTGGTATCGATCTCAAAATATTCTAATCTTTATTACTCGTTATTCTAATCATCTAGCTTTCACCAAAATCAAAAACATTAAAAATCTTAAAGTTTTTGTTTATTCATCTCTTTTCAGATTGATGCTCAGCGTTCACATGAAGTGATGCTTTGTGTCGGGTTTTATGGGGAAGAGAGAGAGAGGGAGAGAGAGAGAGAGAGAGAATGGATACTTTAACCCTTAAGATTAGAGTCTGACCCCAAAAAAAAAAAAAAAAAACTTTAAGATTAAAAAATAATTTATCTAGACCCATGTTAGCTTGTAATTTAATCTCATTGTATTATAACAAGTATTTTTCTAATTACAACTTAATGCTAAATTTATGTACGTTATCCAATAGATTAGGCATTTCTTAAACATCTCAAAGCCAAAGGTACTCGTGTCACGATGCATAGAGAAAGCAAATGAATTTTTTAGACCAGTACAGATAGTCAGACACTGCATCTGTAGAATGGTTAGATCAATCTTATTTTCTGAAATGGTTATCTAAAATCACTTGCGAATTATTTACCAATTTGCGGTAATTTTAAAATAAAGTTACGAAACTACGAAATTTTTTGAACTTATTTATCAAATTACAATACTTCTTAAAAAACAGGGTCAACAACTCCGCTTTCAGTCAGATGCAAAAAGATGGTGTTAACTCCAACGAAAAGGATGGTGTTAACTCTAATGAACTTTTTACAAAAACGTAATTTGGTAAATAAATTCAAAAAAAATACTATAATTGGGTAATTTTGACACTCTAATCCAATCCTAACGAAATCCAATAGCTTTTAAGGGCAGTGAAATAGAGTCTAGGATTCAGATCCCATTAGGGACCTAATCAAGACCTAATTTTATACTGTCATTGGGTTAGTTATAAGTTTTAATGTCAAATGGTGTCTACTTTTAATTCAATAGTTGTATTAAATTAAGTTTCCAAATTTAAGTTCAAACAGTTTTTTTCAAAAAATTTTCCATCATCCTAGGAGCAAAAATAATAACAAATTCCATCCGACACCAATTTAAATCTATAACCCGTGTATGTTCAACGTCGTGTCCAACACGCACTAGGCTCAAGGCGAAGCTACCCTTTAATGTGTAGGAGTAGTTGCCCGCACTAACTCCAGGGGAAGACTTTAATATATAGTATAAACAAAATATCATTGATCGGACTGGAGATGACATTAGTCGAAGTACGCGTAAGTTAGTCCCGGATACCCCTGACCATTGAAATAAAAAAAATAAAAAAACCAAACAAAATATCATTATATCCATTTTGGTTCATCGCCCCCTCAAAGTTTCCAAAAATGTGTAATGACCCTTCTTTATTAAATATCTATTGAACAAACACAATACATTTGTTATGTAATACAATTTCTCTCATTTTTAACAAATAATTGTATAACTATCTGTTGCTCCAAATAAAAACCTAATGTTATCAATGAAGGGGACTCAATTGACATACAGTTCTCAGGCGATTGATTGTGATGGGTTCAATTGCCTTGTTTCAGGACTTCATTCGATGAATTTTAAAGTGATAAACACACAAAACAATGAACTAATAAAAGAAAATTCATTTATTAATCAAGTCGAAGGGATTTCAGTTACAGAAAGACTAAACTATTTCTTAAAAACTAACTTAACACTACTCATAAAAATGCTCAAATCATGGGTCTTGTGGGGGGGGTTTGGATGTATCCTTTAGCTTCCTCATTCTCTGCCGTTTATAACCACTATCTTCGACGGTTCTGTCTCCATAGACGATTATCTGACTTATAACTCCCAAGCAATTATCTCCTTTTCAAATAAGGTTGTGGCTAATTATCTCCCACCATTCTCCAAATTCTGCCATGTGGCATTTCTTTAATGTCTTCCAATTCACCAGATATCCACATCAAATATTCTTATAATTTTATATTTTCGGTCCAAACACTGTTTCTAATTCTTTTTTTTGTAAGTTAGGGACTCATAACTCCATAATATATAAATAAATGCAAATGATAAAATATACTAACCCAAAAAAGTTTTTGCTCTTCCAAAAAAATCTCAACCAAGCTATGCAACAAAATAAAAATGATTTTGTACAAACTCTTTGATCGTGTTGTCTAAAAATAAACTACTAAAAGCAAATTTCTAAAAAAATTGGCATGGAACTAATCAAATAATAAAATGATAGTAATATCACTAACATGATACTTTGTGCAGGAAGGAAAAGAAAAGAACCTACATCAATTATTATCGGAGCCAGTGTACTGTTCCTATATGATGAGAAGTAAAAGAAGAGAGCAAGGTATAGAATGATCTTCTTGTAGTTCAATACAATTCTATTCCAATTGCTTCTTCAACTAAACCCTATGTGCCTTGTAGGGGAACAAGAACATAGCCAAGAGTAGGGGTGGTCAAAAAATCCGATTACCCGCTTCTCCGATCCGAAACCGACCCTACCGACTGCAAACGGGCGGTTTTTAATGCATCCGGTTCAGTTTTCGGAATTAAATACTAATTACCCGAAAAAATCGGTTCGGTTGATCGGAAGCTCCGTCTGAAGACCCGACTCCCCGAACCGTCCGCCTATTAAACATATATAATATATATAATATAAAACATATATCTCAAATCTGAACACCCACTCCCTCTCTCTAGAAGTTGATCGATGCTCCTCTCTTTCTCTCTAGAAGCTATCCTCAATCTTCATCTTCTCAACTGCCTCACACGGTGTGATCAGATCTTGGTAGAAGCTGATCAGATCTTGGTAGATCAGATCTTGGTAGAAGCTGATTAGAGCACACCTGCAAGTCTCTTAGAGCATCAGATCTGGGTAGAAGCTGTCCTCAATCCTCATCTTCTCAACTGCCTTACACCTGCAAGTCTCTTATAGCATCAGATCTGATCAGATCAGACCTGCAAGTCGTAGATCAAATCTTCTTCGTAGCACATTCTCTCGGAGGGATTGGAACGATTAAAACTTAATTTTTGTTAATCTGTTTTTCGTATGTGTTCTCTTCTTTTGGATCTGATTTCTTTTTCTGATTTGTGCATATTTTAAATAGATGAATCTGAATCCTTTTTTAGATCTAATTATTGAATGTTTTAAGCTTTTGAATCTGAATTTTTTTCTGATCTGATTTGGGCATGTGTTGATTTGTTGAATCTGAATTTTTTTTCTGATTTTTGTTCATATTTGACTCGTAATTTTTTTATATATTGAAAATCCTTGAATTCAAATCTCTCTTTTTTTTTTTTTTCTAGATTTGATTCAAAAGTGTGGGCTCATTCCACCCGATGACCGAACCGAAAACCGACCGACACATAGGGTCGATTGTCGGCTCGGTTGGTTGTGTAGTTCGGTTCGGTTTATCATTCCCACTTCCGACTGCTTACGGATCGGCTTGCGGAAGTTGACACTTCTGACCCAATTTGTCGGTTGAACACCCCTAGCCAAGAGGTTCAATTAATTCACTGGGCGGGAGAAAACCTTTCAAATGACTACTCAAATGAGGATTTGATTCGAGAAAAGGGAGAGAAATCCCAAGACTTTCCTTTGATAAGGTTAGATGTGATCAAGGCTGCTACACAACATTTTTCTGAAGATAATAAGCTCGGGGAAGGTGGATTTGGCCCAGTTTACAAGGTAATTATGATGCTGATAATAAATCTATATAATAAAATACAATACAATTCAAATCTCAAAAGATAAACAAAATGACTTTTGTTTTTCGCGGTTAAGATTTATTTAAATTTTACTTCAAAATTAATCTGACGACTAATATTAACACCCCAAATTTAATAGAAAAAATAAGTCCATAAATGTATGTTTGGAGTGATTTTCTAAAAGTGTCTCTAAAACTTATAATTTCTTATAATTACTTTTAAAAAAAAAGTAATGTTTGAAACCATCCCACCACCACCACTATCACAACCACGCCCACCGACCACCGCTCCACCACCATCATCACTATCACCACCACCGCCACCCCACCACCACAACCATGACCGACCCAACAGTATGGAAAAAAAGTATGGGCTTTTAGGCTCCAAATTTTTAGAAGGCCTCATAATTTTAGGTATTTCACTAGCTCACAAAAAAAAATTAAATTCATTAAATTTTAAGCTCTACAAAAAAGCCCTAAAAAATTAAATCCAATCAAAATTTTATTTCAATAATTTAGGCTTGTAATCCAATCCATAACATTAAAAACTTAGAAATTAAAAAAATAAAAAAATACTCAAAAATCAACTCATATTTACTCCCACCCACTTTCTCTCTCTCTCTCTCTGGTAAAAAAAAATAAAAAACAAAAACAAAAGTTGAAATTAAACACTCTCTCCCTTTCTGTGGTAAAAAACAAAAATAGAAGTTGAAATCTCTTTATCGACAATATTAACACATCTTTCTTTTGTTTCCCTCTCACATAGAAAATTAGAAATAAATTAATTTTTTTAAAAATAATACTAAAAATAAAAATGCCTCAATTTAATGTTTCCGTTTTAGACCTCAAATTGGCTTGAGCCACCCCTGACCACAACCGTCACCACCACTTCCATTGCCACCCCACCACCTCCACCGTTGCCACCACCCTACCCCCATCACCATCACCACCTTACTCCCACCACCACCTCCATCACCATCACCACGACCCCCCCCCCCCCCACCACCACTACCGTTGCCGCCACCATCTCCACTACCACCACCACCCCCATCGCCCCACCACCACCACTGTCACTCCACCACCACAACAACCACCACCGTCGTTGCCGCTACCCTACCACCGCCGTCATTGTCCTACCATCACCTCTACCACCCCCACCCCCACCACCACCAATGCCACCCCACCATCGTCGCCACCCCCCACCACCAATTGCTACCACTATCGTCCATCGCCACCACCTACCACCATCGTTATCTCATTCTTATATTTATTACAACAACTACTATCATTCCACTACCACGTCGCCCACTTTCAATACCCACCACCACTCACTACCATGACCCACCACCATTCGTTGTTGCTCACCATTGTCGTCAGCCACTGTCACCCACCACCACCTCCGTTGTCACCCCCCCACTACCACTGACAACCATCATCACCATCGCCCACCACCACTCACACCCATCACCACCACCGTCACCCAAGACTACTACTACCACCATCGTCACCCAAAAACCACCACCATCACCGTTCCCACCCACGACTGCCACGACCACCACGGTTGTCACCACCCACCACAACCATCACCGTCTCCTACCACCTCCAATACCACTGCTCACCTCCACTACAACCATTGTTTAAATTTTTTCATATATTCTCTATGTTTGTGATTTGGTTTTGGGTGTGAATACAAATATGTTTATTATTGACCATTTTTCTTATTACTCCGTGCCTTCAGGCACGGGAAATAACTAGTACATTGATATGGTGGTTAAGTGATTGGGTTATAATTTTAAAGGTTGGACTGCGGTACCAAGAGTTTTATTGGTACCATACCGGAGTTACTACAAAATATAGTTGACATTACGATTCAATCTGGTGAGGTCAAACTAAAATGGGATGATTGTTTGAACTCGATCCTAAAATTCTCGTTTCGGTCCTCTTTTCTTTTTGTAAAATTGACTAGTTTAATTGTAACATGACATAACAAAAATTGTAACCAGACCCGATTTAGTTGCAACTTTGGTACGATATCTCCTTCAGCACCATGTTGAATCCATAGGTTTAATATCCTATGTTTTTTCTTTCTAATTGTTCTGCTTTGAAAACTGCTGCAGGGGACTCTAGCAGATGGGAAAGAAATTGCAGTTAAGAGACTCTCAAGAACTTCTGGTCAAGGGCTTCAAGAGTTCAAGAACGAAGTTACTTTAATTGCTAGACTACAACATAGAAACCTTGTGAGGCTATTAGGCTGCTGCTTAGAGGGAAATGAATTACTACTCATCTACGAGTTCATGCCCAACAAAAGCTTAGATGTCTTCCTCTTTGGTTTGATCCTTGAACCTTAGATGCTTGCTAATTATGACAAACATAGTACTTTGTTTGTATAATCTTTCTTTACTTGCATATTCAACCAAGGGTGTCGTACTAGATTGGAAAAAACGCCTTAACATTATAAAAGGAATTGCTCGGGGAATTCTGTATCTGCACGAGGATTCTCGACTAAGAATCATTCACAGGGACCTCAAAGCTAGCAATGTTTTGCTGGATCATGAGATGAATCCAAAGATCTCAGACTTTGGAATGGCAAGGATTTTTGGTGGAAATCAAATTGAAGATAACACAAATAGAGTTGTTGGGACATAGTAAGCTCTCTTCCTTTGGTTATTATTTTTGCATTATGTGATTGCCTGATTTTGCCAATATCTCTATCCTAGAAATCTCCTATCTTTTTTAAGCTAATATAGGGTAGCACATGATAGTCTACAAATGCTCTTGTTCAAGTTATTATAGTTTCTTGTAAAAGCAAAAATATACTATTAATGTGGTTTTGAGAGTAGGAGTGACATCTGTGAATCTAATCTTCTTTCACCATGTCTGATTCAAAACAGTGCATACATGGCCCCGGAGTATGCTATGGAAGGACTATTCACTGTTAAATCAGACGTTTTCAGTTTTGGAGTTCTACTGCTTGAGATAGTTAGTGGGAAAAAGAATAATCACTTTCTCTCCCAAAATGGTCAAAGCCTCATTACTTTTGTATGTATCCTTCCTTTTTGATCTCCTCAGTTTTTTTTTTTTTACCCAAAAAATGAAAAAAAAAAAAATCAGCGATTACAATACTAATTCAACTCGGTGCTTTTATAATACCACAGGCATGGGAGTTATGGTGTGAAGGCCAAGGATTGGAGTTGATGGACCCATTACTTGCAGAGTCTAGTGTGCCAGATGAAGTGCTAAAATGCATCCATATCGGATTATTGTGTGTCCAGGAAGATCCAGTAGATAGACCCACCATGTCAATTGTAGGTGCTACATTGGTAAGCGACACCATATTGCTCCCTCGACCAACACAGCCAGCTTTTTCTGTTGGACGTGTTGTATTACGATCGACTCAAACTCCAACAGCTGATCAAATATGTTCTGTTAATGAAGTCACTCTTTCAGATTTATCACCCCGGTGATAGATTGATTGTTGCTTCTTTCTTTTTGTGCTTTCGAACATATTATGGACATCTTAATGATTTATGATACATTGTTATACAGAAATTTTAGACAAAGTTCTATATAAATATGCATAGTTCCATTCACTACTTAATTACAAAATGTTATTATGTTTCTGCTCATCTAGTTCAAATATAGAACTAGTTACAAATATTTCTTCTCAATTTCTGGAAAAGAACTGATGCAGCGGAACACACTAAAAGTACGTCAATACTGAATGACATCTAGCGCACTAGATTACAACCTTATTTATAGTATTAAAATCCTAATCTTTGTAGAATTCGAATTCTAATAGAATATAGAAACTACTCCTAATAAGGAATACAATTCCAAATAGAATAACAATATCTATCTATACTACTAATAAAAGTACCTTAAGATGAAAAATTTTTGAATCTCAATTTTACACTTATAAAGGATTGTAAATATCACTCTATTATTTCACAATTAAATATCTAAATTGTCATCATATCCTTTTATATTTAAATCTTTAAATTATCTATAATTATCTATTCTCTATATATAAATATCAGTTTCTATAAAAAAATTTGATTGACTATATTACCCTTAAAAATATATGCATCATTATATTTTCAATAAAGTGTTCAAAAACCTTCAAAAATTCTATCAATCTAATATTACTCATCTCATACGCAAAGATAACATTTTGCCTACATATATGTATTTTCTTTTTCATCGAAAAGTTTAACCATTTTATTTCTAAGATAAAAATAATTGTACATATAGTTTTTTGAAATCAGTTCTCCAATCACAATAAACTTTCTAAGTTGTACAAAAATTTTATGTAAAAATAGATATTATAGTGTATTTTAAAGTAAAATTTATTTTTTTTAGACTTTTAATATGCTTGATAATATATATTATAGAATAGTATATTAAATTTTATCCCAATTGACCTAACTAATTCTTAATTAAATAAGGTTCTAATGTGATTAATATATTGACAATTAATTTTATTTTATTCAACGAATTATAAGTGGAATCCTAATAAAATGAATTTCAAAAAATTTAATTTCCCAAATATTACTAAAAAATCAATCTCAATCGCAAAATTTAAAAAAAAATAGAATTTAACTATGTTTTTTTTTAATTTTTTTTTATCTAGAGAATTTTGAGAATATACAAAGTTTTCACAATCTTATAATACAACATGAGCAATGAAAGTACGAAAACTATTCACGTGCAATGCACATGCTGCATTGCTAGTTAATCTAAAAATAAACTTAATCAAAAAGGAAATTAGCCCTAAAATTAAGGCAAAAATAATAATGAATAAAATATTTGCAGTGCTTAGCACTGCTCGGCATAACCCCTGCTCAGCACAGCACTGTTCGCCACGATTAAACTCTTGGGTCTTCGATGCTCCAACTACTCTAGGAAGTCCTCAGCTACCTATTCTACATCAGTCCCCTTTTCTTGAAAAGAACTTGACCTTAAGTTCAGCTCAAGATAGAGAGGCTCCTTAGCATGGTACTCAAACAGGTCGGCCACGTTAAAAGTTTTGGAAATCTTCATATCCTCGGGTAAGTCAACCACATATGTATTATCGTTGACTTTCTTCAAAACCTTGTATGGGCCATACTTCCTCTACTTCAACTTAGGATAAAGTCCAATTGGAACCCTATCTTTTCACAAGAAAACCATAACAAAATCACCTTCTTTGACCAATTTGACCTAGCGATGCTTATCGACAGCTTTTTTATACTTGGCATTAGTTTCTTTTAGCCTTTGTTTCACCTCGGCTTACATAGCCTAAGCTTGCTTAGCCATTGCCTTTACTGCAACACTCAAATTTGGATCTTGAGGTAAACAAACTAGATCCACTGCATGTCTTAGAGGTATCACATATACTAAGGCAAAAGGTGATTTGTCTGTAGCATTGTAGCATTATTGAAAGCGAACTCTGCTTACAGTAAGGCATGATCCCACTGATCAGATTACTCAAAGTTCTATTTGTCACTTCAGTTTTGCCATCTATTTGAGGATTAGTTGTGGTGCTATGATTCAAGGATGTGTCAAACATTCGCCACAGAGTCACCCAAAAATGGCTAAGGAATTTCACATCCCGATCAAACATGATAGATTGAGGTACACCATGCAACCACACTACTTCTCTAAAGAATAGTCTTGCTATATGTGAGGCATCTGAGGTCTTCTGACATGGAATAAAGTGGGCCATCTTTGAAAACCTGTCAACAACAACAAACACATAATCTACTCCTCGCTGTGTGCGAGGTAGACCCAACTCAAAATCCATAGAAAAAGCTTCCCAGATATTGTACGGAACTGGTAAAGGCATATAAAGACCAGTGTTTTGAGACTGACCTTTATACACTTGACAAGTATAACACTTTCGAACGAAATTCCCAACATCCTTCTTCAGTAGAGGCTAGAAATATCGCTCCTCCAAACTAGCTATAGTCTTGTCTCGCCCCAAGTGACCACTCAACCCTCCACCATAAAGGTCTCGGATCAATTTCTCCTGAAGTGAGGACTTAGGAATACATAAACGAATACCTCAAAATAAGTATCCACCACTAACATGGAAATCAGTTGTCGACTTTTTCTCAATACAATTCATCAAAATTTCCTTGAAGTCATCATTACCTTCATACAGATTCTTCTAGAAATCAAACCCAACAGTCTCTTGGGCCAAAGTAACTAATAGATTAGCACGTCGGCTTAATGCATCCACAACTCAGTTAAGAGTCCTTGACTTGTGCTGAATTGAGAAAGGAAACTTTCTAAAGAAAAGTTGACCACCTAATGTGCATACTGTCAAGATGTTTCTGGCTATTGAGGAACTTTAGTGCTTGATGATCGATGTATAAGATGAATTCACACTGCACTAGGCAATGCTCCCAATGCTCTAGATCTCGAACAACTACGTAGAACTCCTGATCGTAAGTACTCCACTTTTGTCTAACTTCACTTAACTTTTCACTGAAAAAGGTTACTGTTCGTTTCTTCTGGGAGAGAATAACCCCAATACCCACACTTTTGTCTACTTCAAATAACTTCTCAAAGATGGGTAGATCCAACACTGAAGGGGTGCACAATCTCCCTTTAATCAATGCAAAACTCTATTAAGCCTCTTCACCCCATAAGAACTTACCATTCTTTATGCATTCAGTGATAGGTCCTATGATTGTACTGAAATTTCGAATGAACCTCCGATAGAAAGTGGCTAGCCCATGGAAGCTCCGAACATCCTTACGGTCTTTGATATAGGCCATTCTCTAACAGCTTGAATTTTCTCCTCGTCCACATGAATGCTTTCCGAGCTGGCTGATTGACCATAAAAATGCTATTTTATTATATTTAATAATTGGTTAATTACATATTATTTATGATTAAATGTGTTAGATTCCTTAATTTTATATGTTGATACTTTTTCTAGTTGTTTGGTTATTTTGCAGGTAAATTGGTTGATTTAAATTAATAATGAATAAAACAAGTGAAGCCAACATTAGAGGAATACTCACAATTGATAAGGATTAAAGAGTCAAGATTAAGATAGGAAGAATTGAAGATAAGACAACAATTTAATCCTTATAAGATTCGAAGTTAGAAGAGAACTCCTATAAAGTTGGATTAGGAAATTATTCTAGAAGATAAGGTTTTGACACATCTTCAGTATTGCGGTCATAACTTTTTACCCCGATATCCGATTGACCATATTTTTACGGGGCTGGAAAGAAAATTTTAAGGGATACAAAATTGTATTTTACAAAATTTCGTAAATCGGCCTCTAACTATACGAAAATCGAGCTCGAAGTTTGGGAAGATTTTGTACCTGCGTCTCCAAGATTTTATTCACGAGATTTGACTTCAAAAGAATTTTTTTTAGAAAAGAATTCCTCCCAAGCCAACCCTAGATCTTCTACTTATACCTAAGATTTATTTTAGTATAAATAAAGGTTCTCACCTATTGAGAGATGATGATTATTATTCTCTTCCTATCTTTTCTTTTCTAGTTTTTGTTCTAGTTCTATGACTTGCTAAAAGCACAACTAAGACTATGGGAGATATTTTTAATGAAGCACGATATTAGTTTTGATTCAATGTTCTTTAAGTGCGTTGTTTATAAATCTTATCTTTTAGTAAAAAAATTTCTTTGTATAATTTCTTAATTCGTTGTGCCACGTATATCGAATTCTTGAGATTCCACACGAGTCAAATAACTAGTTATTCCATACTTGAATTAATTAATTAGAATTTCTCATAAGATAGTTGATTTATTATTTGCAATAAAATAAAATTTACCTGTTGAAAAACTTGATTTATCGTAGACTCCGGGCACGGTGAATGTTTGTGATCTATAAGTAAATTTTTATATTTATTGAAATAATTCATTAATTATAACTTTGATGCTTTCATATTATCACCACTAAATATTCTGATTGGGATCACTACTCAGCTGATTCTTAATTGAGTTCGAAAACTGAATCATTAATAATTGCGTGTGGATTTGAAAGGGTATATCGATGCTTCAGTATTTTAATTATTATTTTAACCAACCCATCTTTGTTATGTTTGATAAATTCCTACTCAAATAAATTTCAAACAGTTTTTTTTTTATTTGTTTTGTGTTTCTTGTTTTCACAATTCCCTGAGGATTCGACCTCGGACTTCCGAGAATATATTACTTTGCGATAACCTACGCTTGGGTATACATTATTAAAGTTGTAGTATTGACCACATAACCCAAGAATATCAAACTACTGGTCATGAAACTACACTTTTTAAGGTTAATAAATAGTTGATTTTCCTGCAGAGCTATCAATACCAATAGAAGATGTTGGATGTGCCCGGACTCGGACTTGTTGTAGATCAAAATACACAACAACAAACTTCCCAATGAATGGCCTCAGTACCTGGTTCATAACCCACATTAACGTGCTCGGCGCATTGGACAGATATAACGGCATCACTGTTCATTCGTATAGTCCATCCTTGGTCTTAAGTGCAGTCTTCCACTCACCCCCAAAATTTGATGATATCCACTATGTAGATCAATTTTTGTATACACCTTTGAACCATTCAACATGTCTAGCATATCATCCAAACATGGTATAGGAAACCTATACGTAATGGTTATTTTGTTGATAGCTTGACTATACATGCACATACGCCAACTCCCATCTTTCCTTGGGGTCAACAAGGCTAGAACTACACACCGGTTCATGCTATCGTGAATATGCCCCTTTTGCAGTAGTTCTTCTACCTTCTCCCTTATAATCTCATTCTCCTTCGGACTCATTCTATAATGAGACAAATTTGGTAAACTTGCCCCGGGTACCAAATCAATGTGGTGCTGAATATCCCTAATTGGTGGTAATCCTTTAGGCAAATCTTCCAGAGTAAGTTCTCTGAACTCCTCCAATAATGGTCGCACAAGTTCAGGAATTATTACAACTTTCCTTTCCTTATCTACCACTAGTGACTTAATAACCATGACATAAACTTTTTAGGAAACATTAACATCTACCATAAACTCAGCTTCAGTATTAGTCATAATCAAAAAAGACTACCCCTCTACCTGAGGAGGTTTGCTCGACACCCCTAACTGTTTGGAAGGAGCCATGACAATCTTATGGGAACCCCATTTAAAAAGATAAACATTGTTCTTACCTTTATAGGTAACATTTATATCATACTGCCATGACCGCCCTAACAACACATGACTGACATCCATATCAACTACGTCACAAACCACTTCAGCCTTATAGTACGTCCCACTAGAGATAGGTACACGACAAATTTCAATAACCTTGACTATTGGTCCCTTTTTGATATAACCATAACTTGAGGTGGTCAACCAGACTCTTTGCAATGAAATTTTCACAATTTCCACTGTCCACTATCAGGTCACATACCTTCTGGTTAATACTACAGTAGAATCGAAAAATATTGTGCCGCTTGTTGGAGTCTTCTACTTTTGGTGTATATAATACTCGTTGTACCATGCAACTAATTATGTCTACACCTTCTTCTGCCACCTCGACACCATCACATGGGTCATTATCATACTCTCCACTTCCATCACCCTCATCTTCCACTTTCTCTTCTATGTGATTAATAGGTTGGCATTTGGGACACACATTTGAGCGGCGTATGGGTTTTCTGCATCTATAACACTTGTCTGTATTCGACTTAGTATATGGGTTAGAACTCCTCGGCACATCTTTACTGACTGATCCAAGCCCTGAGAAACTGGTCTCACTTGGTAAACTTCTGTTTAAGTTGGGCTGAGGTGCCGTTTGAACACTTTTACCCTTGTCCACATTCGTGGTAACTTGATCGGTAATATTCCTATGATACCCCGAGTACGCAAGTCTTCGCTCCATGAGTTCGGCCTTTAGAATCATGTTGTGAGCTTCCTCCACAATCCATAATGTTTTCAATCCAATTCTATCCCTAATTGAAGGTTTTAACCCATTGACATACCTGGTGACTCTTTGACCATCAGATTCATTCAAATTATTATGATCCGAAAGCCTAGTAAATTCAGCGGTGTAGTCAAATATGGACTTCGACCCTTGTATACAGTTTTGATACGTCTAGAATAGGTATTGCTCATAATCTGGCAGTAGAAACCTTTCCCAAAGAAGTTGTTTCATCCGACGCTAGGTCCGAACTGGAGTATTTCCTTGCCTCTGTCTATTCCTGTACAACTGATCCCACCAAATTGTAGCTCCGCTCTTTAACTTGAAAGCTACTAATTTGGCCAGCTTCTCCTCGGGAACCTCCATCATACCAAAGAAACCTTCCACCTCAGAAATCCAATCAAGGAAATTCTCTATATGTAGATTCCCGTTGAACTGGAGAATGTCTGCTTTCATCCTGTAATCATCAAAACCATGTTACCGCCTCCTCGGTTGATATGCACCATAATCTTCATCATTTTCATTCTCGAACTCCTCCTCGCTATCAAATTGATAACGAAGTTGTCTCAGAACGGGTTGATTAGCAAGTCGATCCCGGCTAAAGGCCTTTGCTCAGATCCTACCAATTCCTCAGTCAACAGGTTGGCCTCAGGCAAATCCCTCAACACGAATCCTATCACCGTGTAGGTTAATAGGTTGGCCTTGGGAAAATCCCTCAGTGTGAGCCCTATCAACTATTGGTTGCCTGTTGGAGTTATTGAGCTTCAACCCCCTGAGCAGATCTCAGATTTCTTGAAACTGTCTGTCAACATGTTATTGCTGCCTCTCCAACGCTTTCCACAAAGCTTCCACCTCATGATCTAGTGTGACCTGCCTCGTTATGTGCCATTGAACAAGACAATTCCTTACTTTGATACCACTTAACTCAGTTGAACACAGTAAAAGTACGATCAACGTCAATACTCAAAGAAATCTGGTGCACCAGAGTTAAGAACACTCTCTCAAAGAGAGAAAAATCAATATTATTGAATAAAAGATGTATAATTCTAAGGCTTACAACCTTATTTATAGTACTAAAATTCTAATCTTTGTAGAATTTTAGTTCTAATAGAATATAGAAACTACTCCTAATAAGGAATACAATTCCTAATAGAATAACAATATTAATCTAAAAAGAAACTTAATCAAAAAGAAAATTAGTCCAAAATTAAGGCAAAAATAATAATGAATAAAATATTCGCAATGCTTAGTACTATTCAGCATAACCCCTGCTCGGCACAACATTGTTCGGCACGGCTCAACTCTTGGGTCTTCGACGCTCCAACTGATCTAGGAAGTCCTCAACTACCTGTTCTACATCAAAAACTAAAATAGATAATGGAAACAATCTAGATTATGTCCACAGAGACAATCTAGTATTCCAATTGATGAAAAATAATTATAAGTACATATCAGATAATCAATTTTTCACTGTTAATCTCGCAAGATAAACTAAACAACCAATAGCATTTCAACCTACATTTACTCCAATTATTAACAACATTGTCTGGGTGGAATTTTTTGTTTTCACTTTATACCTGGATCCTCTTGAGTAGTACTTTAAGAATAAGTTCTACTTAATGGAAAATTAAAAATATATATGTAGTTGATGGTGCTGGTCATGGTGAACTAGTTGGAGTTGACAATTAGCAATTAATTAGTAATAATAACATCAGGACCCTGTAAATTGTTTGAGATACACCAACAAAATTGATTTTTTTTTTTTTAATTTCTTGGTTATCCTTTAATATTGGAGAAAAATATTTGGATATTTTCATTTCTTCTATAGCTGATGAACTAAAACCACTGCATGAATATAACACCGAGATGTTAGCTTTTGGGGGGAATACACCGAAGCTGATCAGGAAATAAATAATTATATATATATATATATATAGGCAAACTTTTCATGAATTTTTAACTCAAAATAGATGAATTCAAGCATATGGTTCTGAAACTGATTTTCTTCAATGTTCAAACTCCAAGTGCAAAAGGTTTTGGTGCAATCCTTCCTTAAGGTCCATGTAAAGCTAAACAAGGAAAACTTTTTAGTGCCAACAAGGATTTGATTTCATAAAAGAATTGTATGCACAAACCAAGCTAGGGATTTGCGCCTTGATTGCCCGCGAAAGTCGTAGCCCTTTAATTGCTTAGGAGAACCGGCTTTTGGGAAAACCCTTTACCAGCAACAAAATAACTAGGTCAATAACACTTCCAGATTAAACTGCCTTATAGAATCACCAGTTTTTAGACTCTAAATATGACCAACAACAACCAACTCTCTTTGGGGATTCTGTTGTACTCTTCTTTCGGACTTGTAAATCAGTCATATTTCATTGCAGTAATCATAAAATGCATTAGTAGTGATCCATCGTTACATAAAAAAACGAGATTTATAATAAAATGGGATTATTGGAATCGAGAGTTAGGATTGATCCTAACTTCCTTTTGTTGTAACTTAACCCCATTAATTGTAACTAAACCTAAAAAAAAACTGTAAACAATTGTATTTAGTTGTAACTTTTTGTATTGTACCTCATTCAATACTCAAAGCCTTAGATTTATTGCCCCCTACATTGAGCTTTCCAATCGTGCTGCTCTGAAAACTAATTGTAGTCATCTACAATTAATTTCAATGAGCTTTCATGCGTTAAAATTGTCGAATAATAGCTTCATTATTGATGTCATAAAAAATATATTTCTCTATATTCACAAATATGTTGAGCATCTTTGAATTTGAGGTAATATTTCATGCACATATTTACTTAAAAATTTTATTGGGTAAATTATATTGTCATTTCTATTGTTTATGACAATAGACAGGGGATGGGGACAAGTAGATTTAGAGTAGTTTGTAGAGGACTATTGGTTCATTCATTAAAATTCGGCTCATTAATTTTAATGTTGAAGGTAATGTCTGTTTTCAATTTACCTCTCTTGAACCCCCATTTTTATCATTTTTCTGTAGGGGCGAATTGCACTTTGCAGCCCTAAAAGATGTAAGAATTTTTATTTTATATTCTCAAGGATTAAATTTTTTATATTGTATATTCAATATATTAAAAGTATTGCAATGTGACCCTTTAACTTTGAGGAATTAGACTCTCAAATTAGGTCTAGATAATATTGTTCAATTATTGCGAATGACAAGAATTGATTTCTTATGTTTTTCTATGCAGATTATATTTTGCTGTCATATATCTACTTTAGAGGTAGTGATTCTTTCAGATTTCATTGCAAAAATGATATATCGTACTTTTAGTGACCCATGTTATATACATTAAAAAAAAGGGTTAATAATATTTTTGATTTTTAAAATATGTATTTTTTATTAATTTTGTCCTCATTGTATCAATTTTGTCAATTTAATTTCTAAAATGTTTAATTCGTATTATTTGTGTTCCTAATCAGACAATCCGTTAAGTTTTTTGTTGGTGTAATTATATAAATTGAGAAGCAAAATATAATATAATAAAAACTTGATATGAAACAACTCCGGCTGAGGCGCGGATATCTCGCTCTCTTTGAGGATATTCAAGTCCTCTGCAGATGACAAAGCCCTAATCTGATGCAGGAGACATTCTCATATGACTTGTTTCCTCCAGGATACAACAATCCGACAGTTTCGTCGTATGACTTTAAACAACACTGCACAAGTGGTTAAGTTCAAAGCTCCACCATAGAAACACCGTTCTTTAGCCTGAACTCTCAAGTATGTTGTAAAGTGTTATAATATGTTGTATGATGTTACATAAATGTTCAAATGCCCAACTTAAAAGTCCTATTTAGAGGCTTTGAGAACCTTATAGAGTTTATGTATCTAAGTCATACATATATTCACAAAGTACATGTATGTATTAATAGTTAATACATACATATAAGTCATACATGAATATGTATGAATAAAGTTCATGAACATAGTTTATACATGCATCTAATAAATATGGTTCATGTATAGAAGTTAATAAGAGATATATATATGCATCAAGTTCATGTATATGCATTATATATTTATTTCATAAATATTATTCATGCATAGGAGTAAGTATGATACATGAATCAATATTATAAATTGTACACCAAGTTTCATGTATATGTATTATATATTGGTACAATAAATTATATATAATATTAAAATGTGCCACTATTTTGTTATGGAAGTAATCACGTGTCATTTTTTTAGACGATATCACGTACCCAACACATGATTATTCCATAAAAAATTTAACAGTCCATCTATGTAGGAACTAAAATGACACGAATTGAATACTTTATAGACAAAATTGATATAATGAGGATGAAACTGACAAAAAATACATATTTTAAGGACCAAAAATGTTATTTTGGTCTAAATATAATATTTTATATATTTACAGCAGGGGTCTAAGTATTACACGCGTCCAAACCTCAGGAGGTCTATATGTAATATTTCAAATGTCATGTTTCCTTTGGTCAGAACACGTTCTCGCAATGCTTTCTACGCGTGCTTATTAAAGGGCAAGACCAACTGAATGGTCAAAGTTTCAAACCATCCAACACGATTGAATAGTATTCCCAACCAAAGCTTAGAAGGCAAAAGTCACGACCTTTACTTTGGTAGTCTTTTATTATGATTGGGGATCATACGAATTTTCTTTTGCATTTATTATTTGTTTTTTGTCATGCTTAATTAACACTGGTACCAATCGCTTTGACTTTAGAATTCAAAATAAGAAAATATAATAAAATAAAACATAAAGATATATATGGTTCAATAATATATATTCACATTAGTACACCGTACCTACATTCGCTAACTAAAAAATTGCATCGATGTATTATTAATTGGCAGAGCCGACCCAATGAAAACTGAAGCCCCAAGTAAAAGTGTTAAATGGGGCACTGTCAAAATTTATTAGATATAAATATAATATATGATTAAAATTTTATTTAAAAACTATTCTTCTTGCTTTTTGTGATGCAAACTTTGTAATTAAATTTTTATATTCAAGTATTGTTAGTTTATCTTTTGCAATGGATAATATGGTTAATCCATTCAACTTTTCTTGTAAAATAGTTGATCCTGAATAGGATTATATGAGTTTTAATTTTGAAGAATTCTTTCCGCAAAAATAATTGTATTGTCAATAATATTATATAAACAATAAACGCATTTGGAAAAGAATCTAGTCTTTTTATATAACTTTAACGGTTCTATTACTCGGGGTCATATATATTTATCAGAGCAGAATCCATTATTTTGTTAAGATTGTCATTTTCTTCATTAATTAATTCACATTTTTTTAATTGTTCTTGATGCTCATCATTATTTTCTTTATCAACTGTTTCACTATTTTCAAACTTTGTTAAAGGGCTTGATTGTTTAATCATCAAACTCTCACTTGAAATTGCCATTTTTTTTTTATTCAGAAATTTATCAAGTGCTCTTTTTTTAGATTGATTTAGTTCATCTAATTTTCTCTTTTTTTCTTTTTTTCGTACCACTTTCATATCTACTACTTTACATATTTTAAACTAAAAATTCTTGTGAACAAAATAAAATTTAAAATAATAATTAACTATACTAAGAGAACAATCTAATATATTATAAAAGTGAATAAGAATGAAACAATAGCATGTGATAAATAGAAATTATATAAGTTTTGACTGACAATTTGTCCGCCTCCCAACACTTGCTTCTATTATTGGGATGTTCGTCATATAAACTCAATACGTATGTTTAGAACTCAAATATCATCTTTGTGAAACAAGAGAATAAATAATTTACAAATATATATTGCTTTCGTGTATATTACCATATACATGAAAATGTTGATTTATAGTATAAAAGAGTAGTGAGGTTTCCTAATTTAACCGGTGTAAGACAAAGTTATAAACATATAAACATTAACAATCTTAAAAGTTTATGCGTATAGATTAGTGAGTCGAAGCAATATATTACAGCTCTTTTATTGCTTTCCCTTCTGATATAGGCTTGCCACACACGAGATATCTCAACATCACCGTTGCCCTAACTCTGTCACAAGATATCTCAACATCCACCCAGCAGGCATATCCTGCTGTTATGCATGGAAAGTGGAAACTGATAGCATCGCAATAGTAAAAATTGATTAATATTGTGACATCTTTGATATAGTAGTATAGATGTAGATTAACCCCTCCTATCCCAACCGATCATTTATTTTCTTCTCAAAATTTCTACAAAAAATAGTCACTGGTAAACTTTTCAATTCTCCAAGTCAAGAGTCGAGCTGTAGAAAGGATGACGACATTGACCTCGTAAACATTCAGTTGAGACTTGAGATTATTCCTATATGCTTAGATCATAACTAAACTGTGTATTATGAAGATCGAAGTATTGGAAGTACTTCACTGTTATTTCCATTTTTTCAAGAGCCAAAAAATACTACGGTGCGTTTTGGTACATTGAGTGGGGCAACATTGACGGTGACTAGCGAACGCTGGTCGGCATTCTTGGCAGATCGATCTAGGGGGACGGTGATTTTTTGCCTGGAAGTGACGGCATCCATCCGATTGAAGGTGTCAACATGGAGTAGTAAACACCATAAGTTGCATGCTAATTGTCCGGTTGGTGTAGGCCCGGATGGCTTGATCTTGGCAAGTTATAAAGATAAGAGATGCCCAGTGTATTTCACCTAATGTGCATCGATAATAGGTGTTTTCAAGTGTCTAATATTTTCGTTATGTTTCCTTTGCCTTTAATTTTTGGTTTTTTTTTTTAATTTCGGATTTGATTTGTATTTTGTATTTTTTGCTTCAACTTTTGTATAAGGTTTAGAAATCATCATCCGATGAAGATTTCCAATTCTCTTGTGCTTTGTCTTTTCATTTTGCATTTTATTTTCATTTGTAGAGCACGCGAAAATAGTCTCTCTGCTTGCAGTGTAAGGTTGCGTATATGTAACCCTTCTTAAACCCCACAATAGTTGGAGTCTCGTACACTGGGTACGCTCTTTATTTTCACTCGTAGGGCAATTCATTGGGTGGCATCAACGAAGATACCAAGTTCTCTCCATGAAATTATTGAACATATTGCCAACACAAAGAATTAAAGGAGATTTTGTGTAAAGTTCTTTTAAAGTTCCTTATTTAATGTTTACAGATTAAAAAAAGGTTTTCTCCATTTCTGGCTAACAAGAGGACCGCCCATGGGTTCCATGATTTTTAGTACAAGGATGCTGTTGATATATATAGTAACATTTTGTTCTCCCATGATGCTTCCACATTTAATCTAGTGATCATGCGGTTGTATGAAAGAACTGCCACCTCTTTAAATTGCGAAGAAGATAAGCTTAAGAGTTTTTTTACCATACTCGTGCAACATAATAAATTTATTCTCGAATAGGAATAATTTTAAATTTATTTTTCAAACTAAGTCATTTTCGAACACTTCATCATCTCTTAAAAACGTTATTTGGAATGACGATTTCCAAATTGTCTTAGTTCGGAAATATTATCCCTATCCGAAAAATAAAGTTCTTTATATTGAAAAACTCACTAGTTTAATGACTACACTTTCCGGGTAGATAAGAGGTAGCTTCCTCCTAGGTAGCTCACATATCATCATATGGCATATTCTTTGATGCCTGAAACCCATTTGGTCTTGGGACTTTACAAAAAGGAAGTCGACAACAAAGAAGAAAAGCATAACTTAGTCTAAAATCTACTTTTAGAATTGGAAAAAACCTATATAGATTTGTAATCCTAGAAGTAAACCTATGTGTCTCATTAGTTCCTGAAGTTCCAAATCAACTGACTTTGCTCACACATTGGTTCCTGACTGTCAATATATATACTGGTTCAACAGTAAAAAATGTCCGGGACAGTTTGCGTATACCTCGATTAGTCCCTTCATTGATTCGGTCAAAGGCAGGTCATCCATGTCAAAACTAAGATATTCATGAAAGATAAATCCATCACTTTAATCAATTGTCAATTTTCCACAAATGTGAAAATTTTAACAAGCGTTTGAAACTTGGGACTCATGTTTTTTCACTTTCTATCAGCAGAATTATTACGACACAAAAAGAAAAGTCTAGATGACTAGACTAGATCCTTCACAGAGTTCAGTTTTGGTCTCTCTCTAATTGACTGTTTGGTTTGGTGGAAAAGTGGGGGATGGAAAATGGCATGGAAAATGACACCTTTGTTTGGTACAGAAGAAAAATTGAGAGGAAAGAAAAAGTGTGTGAAAAATGTATCCTTTCTGCCCACCGGAAGAAGGCAGCTGGTGCAAAAGTTCTTTGAAATTACCATTTTAGTCTTAAAGTGGCAGATTTTAAACGAGCAATGTAATTGTGACCAAATTTATTAATCTAATTTGTTGACTTAATTTATTACCGCCATTGGATTGACCGTGGGCCCTATCAAACATTAAAATTTAGTGTTAATATAATGATTACAATGAAGTCACATTATTATATCAGTAAATTATGTCAAATTTTTAGGTCTCAATAACATTATTCCTTTAAAAACACAAACTAGGGAAAAAAATCTGCTACCTATTTTGTCACTTTCTATGTACAAGTGGACCAGATTAGTGGGATCCACAGCAAAGTCATTTGTTTCTTGACAGTTATGGTAAATATCTTCCATATATAGAAGGGCAATTATGGTAAATTTTTGGTCATTTTTTTTTAGTTATTTATCTATTCCTCTTATTCTTTCATCCTTCAAACCAAACAAAAAAAATATATATATATATTTTTCTTTCATTGAACAATAGAAAAGTCTATGTCTTCCACTCAGATTCTCCAAAATTTGAACTTTTCTACTGGCATAATTATGAAGGAAAAAAGTCTATGGCTCAACCCACACACACCACTCTTCCACGAAACATCGATTTTGAGAATTGTCAAAGTTGTGGAACCCATATTAATGATGAGATGATTATAGTACCAAAAATAAATTTTAGTACCCTACCTTCAAATTTTATTACTTTAAGTGGTGTTTTTATAATTTTAGTGGATCATTTTACAACAAATTTTTTTATAATTTTTGTGGATGATTTACAACTTTTGTAGGGTTAGGATCAATCGCAAGATACCCAGCTAATATGTGACTCATAATATATATTTTTAAAAATACAAATATTCATGCTGGTTAAGTAGGAAAATGAAATTTTTGTGAGTATGTCACATTCTTACTCGATTTTTTACAAAATACCAAAAAGTTTTCTATTAGCCAGCCTATTTTTTGAGGAAGTCGATCAATCAGGTAGGTTCGGAATATGTCGGGTAAGCAGAAATTTGAACACTCCTATGTAAGATAATTTCTAACCAAATACATTATACATGGGATGACTAATCAATTCATCTGGATTAAATGACTAAGCAATGCATTAGAAATGTTGTGCAAGAAGAAGAAGGAGAAGAGATGGAGGGTTTTTTTTTTTTTTTTTTTTAATTTTCAAGAATCAAAAGTGTATTTGTGCATTTTGAAAGTGCATTTTCCATATACGAAGTCTCAAAGAAGGCTAATAAGTCACACTGCCAGTTACGTTAGACGGAAATTGTAACTTTGCCCTTTGGTTCATGAAAGGTTTATTTTTTGAATTTGAGGCAAGTGAACTGCAAAAAGACATAACCATAGGAGGAGGAAGTGTAATTCAAAAAATGACATGCGATTCATGAATCGCACAATCATCTACTAGCATAATTATGAAGGAAAGTCTAGCCATCAATGTTTTGATCTTTTTTTCTTAACCCACACACCACCACTCTTCCCTTCGATTAACAACATGGCAAAATTACACTTTAAATCTCTTAGTTATGGCCTCTCAACTATCATATTTTTCACATTGCACATACATTCGATTATGGTTATTAGTTTCAAGTTGTGGAACCCATAATTTGATTTCTTTTTTTATTTTACTCAATGCCAACAATGTTTTTTTTTCCAAACGACAAAGATTGTTTGTGTAAAACCAATTTTATATTAATTCAACAATTTCAATAAAATTATATTATTAAATTAATAAATTAGATCAAAATTTTAGCTTCCAAGAGTATTACTCATTCGTATTGGGTGTTGTGTCTTCACCAAGAAACAACTAGCATCAAACGATGTCTTTGGGGAGGTCTAGAATTGCTCCATTTGTAAAGGGGCAAAGCAGTCAATTTACTCCTCGGTGCCAGGTTTTTGTCTCAAGAGTTGTTTTTTCATTTGTGCCCCTTGTCTTTAGAAGTACAATAACATCTATGGACCGCCATCTTTGACTTGGAGGATTATATCTTTCTTTCTGCGCCAATTTTCTTCTGTATGTAGAATATATCAGCAATACAATAAATCCAGAAATGATGCCCAGAGGTGGTGCTGTGCTTGCCTCAAGAACTCTGATTCTCCTGATTTCTTCTCTACTCCTTGTTTTGTCACACAACCTGATCAATGCACAAGCTACCCTCTCTTTTTTAGGCGCAGTGTGCTCAGATAATAGTACTGGTAATAATTACGCTACTGGTGACAAATTCCAGAAAAACCTCAATCTCCTCCTCGTCCGGAAACTTTACAATGGTGGTGGTGATTCCATCTCCGCTAACGAAACCGAAGGTGAATACCCGGATAGAGTTTATGGTATCTTCCTCTGCAGAGGCGACGTTGCGCACGAAGCCTGCCAGAAATGTATTGACGCAGCAAGTGCCCAGATTGTAGAGCAATGCCCCTCCAGCAAAAACGCAACCATATGGTATGATCAGTGTTTAATTCGCTACTCCAATAGCGATATTTTCCCTTCTACTCTGGACACAGAAGCATCTTTTTTTATCTGCAAAGCACAAAATGCAATGTTGCCAGATCAACTCAATCATGCAATTGGATACATGTTTGATGATCTAAGAGTTCAAGCAACCACCAATACTTCTATCCGCAATTATGCAAGAGGTCAAGCAAACATCACCAGTACCGTAACTTTGTATGGTATGGTGCAGTGTTTGGCGGATTTATTACCAGCGGGTTGCAACAGTTGTCTCTCTCTTGCTGCTTCTGAAATTCAAAATTGTTCAGCTGGATATGGGGGAGGGACATTCCTTACACCAAGCTGTAGCGTAAGGTATGAGTTGTACCCTTTCTTGGGGGACACGAGAGTTGAAGCACAACCGCCTTCAACTGATCACAGCACCAACAATGGCACAAAAAGTAAGTATTTCATTTATTATTATGTGCAGGCTACATGCTACTATTATCAAGCCTGGACCTTGGCGATTTTAAGAGCTATAACATGTGACTGTTCATCGAAAACCCCGATGGGAGCTCACGAATTTTTTTTTAGACCAGTACAGATAGTCAGAAAGAGACACTGCATATGTTGAATGGTTAGATCAATCTTATTTTCTTAAATGGTTATCTAAAATCACTTGGGAATTATTTACCAATTTGCGGTAATTTTAAAATACAGTTACGAAACTACGAAATTTTTTGAATTTATTTATCAAATTACAATACTTCTTAAAAAACAAGGTCAACAACTCCGCTTTCAGTCAGATGCAAAAAGATGATGTTAACTCCAACGAAAAGGATGGTGTTAACTCCAATGAACTTTTTACAATAACGTAATTTGGTAAATAAATTCAAAAAAATACTATAATTGGGTAATGTTGACACTTTGATCCAATTCTAACGAAACCCAATAACTTTTACGGGCAGTGAAATAGAGTCTAGGATTCAGATCCCATTAGGGACCTAATCAAGACCTAATTTTATACGGTCATTGGATTAGTTATAAGTTTTAATGTCAAATGGTGCCTACTTTTAATTCAATAGTTGTATTAAATTAAGTTTCCAAATTTAAGTTCAAACAGTTTTTTTCAAAAATTTTTCCATCATACTAGGAGCAAAAATAATAACAAATTCCATCCGACACCAATTTAAATCTATAACCCGTGTATGTTCATCGTCGTGTCCAACACGCACTAGGCTCAAGGCGAAGCTACCCTTTAATGTGTAGGAGTAGTTGCCCGCACTAACTCCAGGGGAAGACTTTAATATATAGTATAAACAAAATATCATTGATCGGACTGGAGATGAGATTAGTCGAAGTGCGCGTAAGTTAGTCCCGGATACCCCTGACCATTGAAATAAAAAAAAAAAACCAAACAAAATATCATTATACCCAATTTGGTTCATTGCCCCCTCAAAGTTTCCAAAAATTTGTAATGACCCTTCTTTATTTCATATCTATTGAACAAACACAATACATTTGTTATGTAATACAGTTTCTCTCATTTTTAACAAATAATTGTATAACTGTCTGTTGCTCCAAATAAAAACCTATTGTAATCAATGAAGGGGACTCAATCGACAGACAGTTCTTAGGCGATTGATTGTGATGGGTTCAATTGCCTTGTTTCAAGACTTCCTTGGATGAATTTTAAAGTGATAAACACAGAACAATGAACAAATAAAAGAAAATTCATTTATTAATCAAGTCGAAAGGATTTCAGTTACAAAAAGACTAAACTACTTCCTAAAAACTAACTTAACACTACTCATAAAAATGTTCAAATCATGGGTCTTGTAAGGGGTTTGGATGTATCATTTAGCTTCCTCATTCTTTGCCGTTTATAGCCACTATCTTCGACGGTTCTGTCTCCAACGACTATTATCTGACTTATAACTCCCAGACAATTATCTTATTTTCAAATAAGGTTCTGGCTAATTATCTCCCACCATTCTCCAAATTCTGCCATGTGGAATTTCTTAAATGTCTTCCAATTCACCAGGTATCCGCACATCAAATATTCTTATAATTTTATATTTTAGGTCCAAACATTATCTCTAATTCTTTTTTGATAAGTTAGTGACTCATAACTCCATAATATATAAATAAATGCAAATGATAAAATATACTAACCCAAAAAAGTTTTTGCTCTTCTAAAAAAAATCTCAACCAAGCTATGCAACAATATAAAAATGATTTTGTACAAACTCTTTGATCGTGTTGTCTAAAAATAAACTACTAAAAGCAAATTACTAAAAAAAATTCGCATGGAACTAATCACATAATAAAATGATAGTAATATCACTAACATGATACTTTGTGCAGGAAGGAAAAGAAAAGACCCTACATCAATTATTATCGGAGCCAGTGTATCAGGAGTGTTTGTGGTAGCACTACTTGGATGCCTTATGTACTATTCCTATATGATGAGAAGTAAAAGAAGAGAGCAAGGTATAGAATGATCTTCTTGTAGTTCAATACAATTCTATTCCAATTGCTTCTTCAACTAAACCCTATGTGTCTTGTAGGGGAGCAAGAACATAGCCAAGAGGTTCAATTAATTCACTTGGCGGGGGAAAACCTTTCAAATGACTACTCAAATGAGGATTTGATTGGAGAAAAGGGAGAGAAATCCAAAGACTTTCCTTTGATAAGGTTAGATGTGATAAAGGTAGCTACACAACATTTTTCTCAAGATAATAAGCTCGGGGAAGGTGGATTTGGCCCAGTTTACAAGGTAATTATTGTGCTAACAATAAATACATTGATATGGTGGTTAAGTGATTGGATTATGATTTTAAAGGTTGGACTGTGGTACCAAGAGTTTTATTGGTACCATACCAGAGTTACTACAAAATATAGTTGACCTTACGATTGAATCTGGTGAGGTCAAACTAAAATGGGATGATTATTTGAACTCAATCCTAAAATTCTAATATCGTTCCTCTCTTCTTTTTGTAAAATTGACCAGTTTAATTGTAACATGACCTAAAAAAATTGTAACCAGACCCGATTTAGTTGCAACTTTGGTACGGTTTCTCCTTCAGCACCATGTCGAATCCATAGGCTTAATATCCCCTGTTTTTTCTTTTTAATTGTGCTGATTTGAAAACTGCTGCAGGGGACTCTAGCAGATGGGAAAGAAATTGCAGTTAAGAGACTCTCAAGAACTTCTGGTCAAGGGCTTCAAGAGTTCAAGAACGAAGTTACTTTAATTGCTAGACTACAACATAGAAACCTTGTGAGGCTATTAGGCTGCTGCTTAGAGGGAAATGAATTACTACTCATCTACGAATTCATGTCCAACAAAAGCTTAGATGTCTTCCTCTTTGGTTTGATCCTTGAACCTTAGATGCTTGCTAATTATGACAAACATAGTACTTTGTTTGTATAATCTTTCTTTACTTGCAGATTCAACCAAGGGTGTCGTACTAGATTGGAAAAAACGCCTTAACATAATAAAAGGAATTGCTCGGGGAATTCTGTATCTGCACGAGGATTCTCGACTAAGAATCATTCACAGGGACCTCAAAGCTAGCAATGTTTTGCTGGATCATGAGATGAATCCAAAGATCTCAGACTTTGGAATGGCAAGGATTTTTGGTGGAAATCAAATTGAAGACAACACAAATAGAGTTGTTGGGACTTAGTAAGCTCTCTTCCTTTGGTTATTATTTTTGCATTATGTGATTGCCTGATTGGCCGCTTGCCAATATCTCTATCCTAGAAATCTCCTCTCTTTGTTAAGCTAATATAGGGTAGCACATGATAGTCTACAAATGCTCTTGTTCAAGTTATTATAGTTTCTTGTAAAGGCAAAAAGATACTATTAATATGGTTTTGAGAGTAGGAGTGACATCTGTGATTCTAATCTTCTTTCATCATGTCTGATTCAAAACAGTGGATACATGGCCCCGGAGTATGCTATGGAAGGACTATTCTCTGTGTTTTCAGTTTTGGAGTTCTACTGCTTGAGATAATTAGTGGGAAAAAGAATAATCGCTTTCTCTCCCAAAATGGTCAAAGCCTCATTACTTTTGTATGTATCCTTCCTTTTTGATCTCCTCAGTTTTTGTTTACCAAAAAAATGAAAAAAAAAATTAGCGGTTACAATACTAATTCAACTCGGTACTTTTATAATACCACAGGCATGGGAATTATGGTGTGAAGGCCAAGGATTGGAGTTGATGGACCCATTACTAGCAGAGTCTAGTGTGCCAGATGAAGTGCTAAAATGCATCCATATCGGATTATTGTGTGTCCAGGAAGATCCAGCAGATAGACCCACCATGTCAATTGTAGGTGTTACATTGGTAAGCGACACCATATCGCTCCCTCGACCAACACAACCAGCTTTTTCTGTTGGACGTGTTGTATTTCGATCGATCCAAACTCCAACAGCTGATCAAATATGTTCTGTTAATGAAGTCACTCTTTCAGATTTATCACCCCGGTGACAGATTGATTGTTGCTTCTTTCTTTTTGTGCTTTCAAACATATTATGAACATGTTAATGATTTATGATACATTGTTATATAGAAATTTTAGACAAAGTTCTATATAAATATGCATAGTTCCATTCACCACTTGATTACAAAATGTTATTATGTTTCTGCTCATCTATAGTTCAAATATAGAACTAGTTACAAACATTTCTTCCCAATTTTTGGAAAAGAAATAAAACGGATAATGGCAACAAGGCTTTCCTTACGGGGACTATAATTGGAGTGTAATCCAGATTATGTCCACAGCCACAATCAAGTATTCCGATTGATGAAAAATAGTTAAAAGTACAGATCAGATAATCACAAGATAAACTAAACAACCATTAGCATTTCAATCTACATTTACTCCAGTTATTGACACCATTCTCCAGTGGCAATTGTTGTTTTCACTTTCTACTTGGATCCTCTTGAGTAGTACTTTAAGCATAAGTTGTTTGTACTTAATGGAAAATTAAAAATATTTATGTAGTTGATGGTGCTGCTCTGGTGAATTAGTTGGATTGGCAAACTTTTCATGAATTTTTTACTCAAAACAAAGGAATTCAAGCACATGGTTCTGAAACTGATTTTCTTCAGTATTCAAACTCCAAGTTCAAAAGGTTTTGGTGCAATCCTTCCTTAAGGTCCATGTAAGGCTAAACAGGGAAAACTTTTTAGTGACAACGAGGATATTGCAATAGAAGATCCTGATTTCATAACTAGGTCAATGACACTTCTAGGTTAAATTGTCTGTTATAATTTTTAGTTTTTAGACTCTAAATATGACCAACTACAACCAACTCTCTTTGGGGATTTTGTTGTACTTTTTTTATCCTTCGCTTTAGGGGTGTACTATGCTTTTCTTTCGGACTTGCAAATCAGTCATATTTCATTGCAGTAATCATATAATGTATTAGTAGTGATCCATCGTACATATAAAAATGAGATTTATAATAAAATGGGATTATTGGAATCGAGAGTTAGGATTGATCCTAACTTCCTTTTGTTGTAACTTAACCCCATTAATTGTAACTAAACCTAAAAAAAAACTGCAAACAATTGTATTTAGTTGTAACTTTTTGTATTGTACCTCATTCAATACTCAAAGCCTTAGATTTATTGCCCCCTACATTGAGCTTTCTAATCATGCTGCTCTGAAAACTAATTGTAGTCATCTGCAATTAATCCCAATGAGCTTTCATGCGTTAAAATTGTCGAATAATAGCGTCGTTAATGATGTCATAGAAAATATATTTCTCTATATTCACAATTATGTTGAGCATCTTTGAATTTGAGGTAATATTTCATGCACATATTCACTTAAAAATTTTATTGGGTAAATTATATTGTCATTTCTATTGTTTATGACAATAGACAGGGGATGGGGACAAGACTACATTTCTCTCTCTCTCTCTCTCTCTCTCTCTCTCTCTCTCTCTCTTGATTTATTGGTCTGCTGATTTATTGATATAATAAATAACACATTGCACTCTGCATTGACTGGGAGGTCAAATGGTACTTCATTTTATAGAAGCACTGCCCTCAAATTGGACGTTCTCGCAATTCTTTCTACGCGTACTTATTAAAGGGCAAGACCAACTGAATGGTCAGAGTTTCAAACCATCCAACACGATTGAATAGTATTCCCAACCAAAGCTTAGAAGGCAAAAGTCACGACCTTTACTTAGGTAGTCTTTGATTATAATTGGGGAGCATACGAATTTTCTTTTGCATTTATTATTTGTTTTGTGTCACAGTTAATTAGCACCGGTACCAATCGTTTTGACTTTAGAATTCAAAATAGGAAAATATAATAAAATAAAACATAAAGATATATATGATTCAATAATACATATTCACATTAGTACACCGTACTTACATTCGCTAACTAAAAAATTGCATCAATGTATTATTAACTGGCAGGGCCAACCCAATGAAAACTGCAGCCCCAAGTAAAAGTGTTAAATGAGGCACTGTCAAAATTTATTAGATATAAATATAATATATGATTAAAATTTTATTTAAAAATTATTCTTCTCGCTTTTTGTGATGCAAATTTTGTAATTAAATTTTTATATTCAAGTTTTGCTAGTATATCTTTTTCAATGGATAATGTGGTTAATCCATTCAACATTTCTTGTGATATAGTTGATCTTGAATAGGATTTTATGAGTTTTAATTTTGAAAAACTTTTTTCCGTAAAAATAACTGTTACAGGTATTGTCAATAATATTCTATAAACAATAAATGCATTTGGAGAAGAATCTAGTCTTTTTATATAACTTTAACGCTTCTATTACTCGGGGTCATATATATTTATCAGAGTAGAATCCATTATTTTGTTGAAATTGTCATTTTCTTCATTAATTAATTCACAATTTTTAATTATTCTTGATGTTCAATATTACCTTCTTTATCAATTGTTTCATTATTTTCACATTCTGTTAAAGTGGTTGATTTGTTGAGATTGTTAATTTTTTGATTATTTTCATTTTTTCTACTTGTTCTTGATGCTTATTATTATTTTCCTTATCAACTGTTTCACTATTTTCAAACTCCGTTAAAGGCTTGATTGTTTAATCATTAAACTCTTACTCGAAATTTTCATATTTTTTAATTAAGAAATTTATCAAGTGCTCTTTTTTTAGATTGATTTAGTTCATCTAATTTTCTCTTTTTTTTTTTTTCGTATCCACATTCATATCTTCTACTTGACATATTGTAAACTAAAAAAATCTTGTGAACAAAATAAAATTTAAAATAACAATTAACTATACTAAGAGAACAATCTGATATATTATAAAAGTTAATAAGAGTGGATAAATAGAAATTATATAAGTTTTGATTAACAATTTGTCCGCCTCTCAACAGTTGCTTCTATTATTGGGGTGTTCGTCATATAAACCCAATACGTATGTTTAGAACTCAAATACCATCTTTGTGAAAGAAGAGAAAAGATAATGAATTACAAATGTATATTGCTTTGGTGTACATTACCATATACACGAGGAGACTGGTTTATAGTACAAGAGAGTAGTGAGTCCAAGCAATATATTACAGCTCTTTTACTGCTTTCCCTTCTGATATAGGATTGCCACACACGAGATATCTCAACATCACCATTGCCCTATCTCTGTCACAAACTGATAGCGTGGCAATAGTAAAAATTGATTAATATTGTGACATCTTTGATATACTAAGTCCTGTTGGTAATAATCGAAGGGAAAAAAAGGTGTGTTCACATCTTACCAGCCCCTTTGTCATGTGGGGATGCAAAAATAAATACATAAGAATGTCACAAAAGAAAAGGTCTTCATGAAGCTCATGATCATATCTATCACCCAAATGTGGCCACAAAACTGTGGACCATCACAATCTTAGATGCTACGAAACTATCTGACAACTTCTGTACCATCTAGAATTGATGTGCGAACCTTGAAAACCCTCAAGAAAATAGAGGATGGACTGAATCAACCTGCTTGTCTTGCAATTAAGGAGCTAGACTTATAAGAAGGGTCAACATAAGGAAACCACCTCCCAAATGGCTTCATTGTCTTTAACTCCCATCCTTATCAACCTTTTATTTTCTTTCCAAACTTTCCAAATTCAACTCACAGGGTATTGTGTGAAACTTTGCATCCTCCAAGTCAAGGTTGAATTGTAGAAAGAAAGAACAATAAGGTTAGCTACTTCCATTTCATACACCACTTTTTCCATAGAATCCATGTTTATTTTTCAATGGAGATACTTATAAGCTTAAATTGTAACAGGAGTGCAACTTTATACTCAACCAATTAGTTTATCATCCTTCGCCAGCCTATTTATGCTACTGAAACATTGCAAAAATGGGTTACTGGAGACTGCTTGTGCTCCTTTCTCAGATCACCGTAAACTTCATTGGCTTAACCAATTCGCAGCCTGAGTTTCGATCCCAATGGTGTACCGGAGACAATGATACTACGAGCATGTATGAGGCAAATAAGAACACCCTCCTCTCCTCCTTCTCCTCCAATATGGATAGATATGGGTTTTACAATTCCTCTATCGGTGAGAATTCTGATAGAGTGCACGCATTTGCGCTTTGTCGAGGTGATGTTAAGATGGATATCTGTCGTAGTTGTGTCAACAACGCTACTCATAAGCTCGTGCAAGTTTGTCCAAACTACCAGGGGGCAATTGGATGGTATGATCTTTGTACATTAAGATTCTCAAATCAAAATCTATTCGGCATGGTTGAAAGTAGCATGACTGTGTATATTACATATGGTATGGCTTCAGACGTGACTCAATTTAATCAGGTACTAATGACGTTATTGAACAGACTACGAAGCCAAGCAGCATCAGGTGATTCTCTACGCAAGTTTGCTATAGGGGACATGAATGGCCCTGACTTTCAAACGATATATGCGCTTTTGCAATGCACACCTGATTTATCTGACATACAATGTAACAATTGTCTAGATCGCGCTACTAGAGAAATACCAGGATGTTGCAATGGAACAATAGAATTGTGGATTCTAAAAGCTAGTTGTGCTCTTAGGTATGATATCAAACGTTTCTATGATGAAACACTAGCTATTGCACCACCGTCACCGCCGCCTCCACTGCCACTGCCACTGCCACCGCCACCGCCACCGCCACAATCTCCATCGGCAACCCCAGGTTTGGCTCTGATTGTATTGTTTTCACATTGAATTGGTGAAGGATCATCAAGTAGCGCATAGAACCATTTTGCTCCTTACTTTTCCAAAATCACTTCGATAGATTAATT
Organism: Ilex aquifolium; assembly: GCA_951799425.1. Taxonomy (NCBI): domain Eukaryota; kingdom Viridiplantae; phylum Streptophyta; class Magnoliopsida; order Aquifoliales; family Aquifoliaceae; genus Ilex; species Ilex aquifolium. The sequence continues at coordinate 57,571,857 of OX637392.1, read as the reverse complement.
TTTTTTTTTTAATTTGTACCCTCAAAGATTAATTATTTTAAATTGCACCCCCCATTAAATTAAATGGTAGCAATTTGACCCCAACCATAACGTATGTTGCAATTTTCATGAAATTGATAGTCACGTGATGACTTTCGATAGAATATGGCGCTTCCCCTTTTCACGCGCGTCTCGTGTGCCTATCAATCTGACAGAAATCACAATAAACGTTCTGGCTGAGATTGCAATTTTTTGTCAAATTGACAGCCACGTGAGATGCATGTGATGACTTTTGTTAGATTATGACCCTTTCCTTTTCATGTACTCTCATGTAGCTGTCAATTTGGTGATAATCGCATTGAACGTTATGGCTGAGATCACATTGTTACTAATTAATTTAATTGAGGGTGTAATTATTTTAAGGGTATAAATTAAAAATTTTATAATCTTTCGAGGCACAAACTGCCATTTACCCCGATATCATAAATGACCTTGCCCGAGTATTCATGAGGACTAGACTAGGTTGAGGCTTCAATAAAATTCTTTGTTCTTTTTTTTTTTTTTTTTTTAAAAAAATGGTCTAGGTTGAGGCATAATCAACCTGACAGGCAGAAGTATGTGCAAATTGTTATCATATTAGGGCAATATTATGTTATTGATTTTGGTATCATATCAAGATTAATAAGAAAAAAGAGCCTTACTACATATGTGGAATTAGTTTATGACTAAAAAGGATCAGTTACAAATCTTACGCCTCTATTATTTCAAGTTACAACTTAGAAAATAGGAGTTTATCTTAAAGTGTTATGATTGATGTTAAATGTTCCCAAAGAACTTGATTTTATTTTTATAATTGGTGTGTTGCTTAGCAAAGAAAACTTGACTTCCTCATGTGTTGAGCCTTAACCTCACCCTAATTAGTTTATAGTAACATTAAGTTTTTTTTAATATTCTTTGGGTACCAAATATGACTATTTGATATTATATATAGAGTCTTACCTTAAAAACAAAACTTTGTGACATTCTTTTGATTGTTAGCCTTAGTAATTTCTTACTTGGGCCTTGGTCATTTTGGTTATACTTAATACATCTATTGTATTCATTTGGGGCATATATATGTACCATTTGTCACGACGGGATAAAGAATCCCAAAATTTCCGACTCACTTACAATGAAATCAAAATTTATTATTGTTATTTTGCAGGCAAGGTCAATAACACCAGTCGAACTATCATCATTAGTGTAATTCCAATCGTCGTCTTGGTGATTCTTATTATATCTATTTCAATCTTTTTTAGAAAGAGAAAGTATATGAAGTCCAAGGCGAAAATTGATGAAAGTAAGTTCAAAATGATTTTTGATCATACTCTATTTAAAGACATATTCAATTTCTATCCCAACAATTGTGTCCATTATAAGGTAGCATCGTTGTTGCATTTTGTTTCCGAGTGTTGGCATGATAGCTTAAGAGAATGGTGGGGACAAAAGTTCAAATATCAATCACTGAGATTTGAAAACTATTTCCCCCAAGAAGAAAAAATGATATGTGGTGGTTGAGATGTGATGCATAACTATATCTTTGTGCTTCATCTTACTTCAAAATTTGTGGTTTATTTCTCGTGAAGCCATGGACAAAGACAACAATGTACAATTCTTGCAGTACGACTTTGGTACTATAAGAGTCGCTACAAGTAACTTCGTGGATTTGGGATTGTTTACAAGGTAAAAGAAAATTGTTGTATGAGAATCTTTAAAGTTGTGTCTCATCAAACAATTTGCATCCCATAAGAGAAGTAATTAAATTAACATTGGTGTTGATTTTTTTTGCAGGGCAGGCTTTCAAATGGGCAAGAAATAGCTGTGAAAAGGCTGTCCAAGAATTCCAAACAAGGTGACCTGGAATTTAAGAATGAAGTCTTGTTGATGGTGAAGCTTCAACACAAGAATTTGGTTAGGCTCTTAGGCTTCTGACTCGAAAGGACTGAAAAACTTCTCATATATGAGTTCTTACCCAATGCAAGTCTTGATCATTTCATATTTGGTATGATATCTCTGTTGCTTCAACATAGTGCTTATCCTTATCGACTCGATTCAGAATAGCAAGCATAAAACATCCAGACTTCAAGCTTTTATGTTAACATCAACCACAAAAATGAAATACATGATTGTTATCTAAAAGAATTGATATTTAGTAGAGCTATAATTAATCCTTATGCTTGGTCGGATATGCAGATCCAATCAAACGAGCATATTTAGGTTGGGATGTGCGCTACAAAATCATAAGAGGCATCGCTAGGGGACTTCTCTATCTTCATGTAGATTCTAGACTTCGGATCATTCATCAGGATCTCAAAGCTAGTAATATTTTATTAGATGAAGAGATGAACCCAAAAATTGCAGATTTTGGGATGGCAAGACTTTTTCCACTTGATGAGAGTCAAGGAATTACGAGGAGGATTGCCGGGACCCGGTGAGTATTAACTCAACTAATCAAGTATCAAACAAGTCTTTAACCAACATTTGTTTCATTTGGATGTGTACATTACAAAAAATACAAAATTCTTACCATGTATCTTCAATAAGACACAAATGGAAAAAATATTTGTCTGACTACAATCTTGGATATGCAAAGTAATTGTTTGGGAACCTCTAGGAAAAAAACTTGAGGTTAGACATGGTCTTCAATTTTAAAACTAATAAAAAGTGTTATAACTTAATAATTGCAGTGGTTATATGGCTCTGGAGTATGCAAGGCACGGTCAGTTTTCAGTTAAGTCAGATGTCTTTTGCTTTGGAGTATTAGTTCTAGAAATTGTAAGTGGTCAGAAGAAAAATAATTTTGAACACAGGAGGAATGGAAAGGACCTTCTAAGCTATGTAAGTATGAATAAGGATGAGAATTACAATTGTCATTAAATATAAAACAATAGCTTTTAACTACACATATTGAATGTTCACAGGCTTGGAAACATTGGAGGGAAGGAACAGCTTCAAATTTGGTAGATCCGTTAATGAGGGCTCGGCCAAGTGCAATACATGATACAATGAGATGCATACGTATTGGGTTGCTATGCGTTCAGGAAAATGTAGTAGATAGACCAACCATGGCTTTGGTTGCTCTTATGCTTAATAGCTTCTCGCTATCTCTCCAAGTACCTTCAAAGCCTGCATTTTTTATGGAGAGTACCATTGATGTAGGAATGCCATTGCTTCGAGAGCATGATTCAGGGGCGACTCAAAGTAGTAAATCAAAAAATGAGTCTGGTTCTGGGTCAGTGAATGAGGCTTCAATTACTGAGTTATATCCCCGCTAATATATTAGATTCCTAATGACAGTGACAAAAAATATTGACACTTTTTAGGTTCAAATTAGAAGAGGACTCACTGTGTGTGTGAAAATATTTGTTTTTTTTTTTTATTCAGATGTGTTCTATTGTTGTACGTTTGTGTTGTTTTCTCAAAATATTATGTTCTCAAGTCTTGCGGTATAATTAATTTCACATTGGTCGTAGACTGTGGGATACGAATTTAGTGTGTTAATATTGGGTAACTATTTTGACATGGCTATGGTTTATGATGATTAATAAAAGTGCATGTAGGGTTGTTTATAAGGGACTTAATTGGGTGCAACTCATTTGAGATGGATTATTTGGGATTTAATTTGGGCACCATACTATTTATGTTATGTTATCAATGGGCCTTTGGTCCAATGATACTACTTATTTTGTAAAGGCTTTGTCTTCTTGTGGTCAAGAGTTCAAGCCCCTCCTCCCCCTTCCCCTTTCCCTTCCCCAAAAAAAAATAAAAAAAATACTATTTATGTTAAAAGATTGTTTGATGCAAGTTCCCAAAGCATGTTTTGATCACATAAATGGTTACAATTGGATTGGATTTACTAACTCAATAAGATTGTAAGATAGGTTTTTAGTCATTTGTAAGCAAAACCAATGTTTGAATGAGATGTCATTTCTTAGAAAATCAAATCATTATGGCACATGAGTTTTATAAGGGGCTACAGAATCCACTACTTAATCCAACCAAGTAAACATGAGTTTTATAAGGGGCTACAGAATCCACTACTTAATCCAACCAAGTAAACAACCTGCAAAATTGTTTTCAATAACAATTGCGGATCATGATAGAGTGACTTATATGACGTTAGTATACTAAAAGTTTGTTTTTTATAGTGAAACTCGTTTTATTAATTAATAAAAAATTATTCTTTCCATTTTATTGAGAATTTATATGGGCAAAATATTTGTATTATATTTTATATATGATATGCATGTGTGTCTTATATTTTACATTGTAGATAATCTGGTGTGTAGAGTTCGGCTTATGCACAAAAGACCAGATTATTAGATTCTTGTATAATATGAGTATATGTTCCCAATTGTAGATGGAATTGGACACGCCATCGGTATGATTGTAATGTAATATTCTGGTATAGTCTGTCTTAACTATAAGAGATTGTTTGATGTCTCGGATTATTGCACTAGTACATTTTGTGTATTGAACAGACTCATGTTGAGGTTATTATCTTTTACTGATTTAATAAGATAATAAATACCTCATGATTATTATGATTGTTTATACTCTTAATCCCTAAATATTTAATTGCCACGTGCATATAATGTTTGTCACTTTAATTCATCAAAGAGTGAGATTCATATTGGATCAATAAGTTCGATGAATTAGGAGACGATGTTATTTGTATGGTAAAAATTAAATATTAAAGGAAACCACGTCCTAGTATTTAAATGAGTTGATGATGTCCTCTTGAGAAAGCTCAAAAATTTTGTCCATGTCAAACCCTGCAGGTGGATTTAATTATCCGACATAACAAATAAGTTGAGTGGTAAGGTCTCAAGGAATAAAATAAGTCAATTAAATATAATTGCCAATAATTTTGAGATAAGGCCCAGAAGATCAATAATAAGTCTTTAGTGAACTGACTTATTATTAATGGGTTGTAGGATATTTGTTCTAGGTTGAACATATGAATCCTAAGCCCATTGAGAGTATGGTCCTTATTTCTCCTTAGGGTCTTTGTCGTAGCCTATATATAGACGTCTAGGTTTTCTATTTCGGCATCTTATCTTTACTCACGTTTTTTAGGGAAACTGAAAGAGAGAACAAGAATTTGGAGGTCTTGGTAGACCACACTGTATCTGATTTCTGACGTTGGGGGATATACGACAGAAAGCCGCGAGGTTCGTCGAGCAGTAGTCGTTGTTCTGTTCTGCATTCGTGTTGTCCTGAGAGATCTCGAAGGTAAACCCTAATTCCGCCAAATAGGGTTTTAAAGAAAAAATTTTGATATTCGATACATACGCGCTGTCAACGACTCTTGAAATTTCCGTTCCAACAATATCTATATCTAAAAAAACAAAGGACTATGAGCTTTTGGTTGTTCCTGTCGTACTCAAATCTGTACGGAGAAAATAATTTAACGCACTAAAATTTAATGGATGTGCTTCAATATTCATGAAAATCCAAATGTGTTGTATATTAAAAAGGTGGTAGAGGGTAATGGGCTTGTAGCACCCTTCACCTTTAGGCAGCATGAATCTACCACAATAATATTGCCACCATAGATGACACTAGAAAAAAGGGGTTTATTTCATTTTTAACAATGCTACACATATCACGATTTCACATTACAAGCTATAATATTATTATTTTTTTGTAAATTATTTCTAATATATCTAAATTCATAAAATAAATGTAAATGTTGATACAAAGACAAATAAAATTTTATTTAGGTTTTTTGGCATTTCATTAACTATTTTAATAAGGGTATATTGATTAATAAAAAGTTTTTCAAGTTAAGTTAGAATACATAGATACATTCATGAGTGATAGGCTTATGTGATGCATGATATTTACACCACTTACGCCTCGGTCTATAACCCCTTTATAGATTGATTACTCTACTACCATTATGTCGAAGGTCTTTTCTTCAATATAATGGAAAATGAATTACTTATTCATAATCTTCGAGGCCCTGCTTTGCTTCATTTCAATTGCTTTGTTAAAAATAAAGGGAAAGAAATATTTGAAAAAGAGAATTGTGAGTTATGGTTGTTAAAAGGATTACATGGGCAAAGATGGTGGAAGAATTTGATTGGAAGATAGTCTTGTTTTTTAATTTAATATTTAAAAATTCCTATAATTAAACATTTGGTGAAGGGGAGCTACCAAACCTACTCTTGTACAAATTGATTATGCGATAATATATAGATACAGTTGCAAAACATGTGTTCTGTCACTTTGATTCTCATCCTTTTAATTTTGTCGGTCTAGTCCTTAAGTTTCTAATTTGTCATTTTGATTCAATTGAAAGTGGTGATTTGAATCGCATATCAGTAGGAGTAAAATGTGTCTCGCGTGACCACATTTTAGAGTTTGTTTGGTCCTTCAAATTTTCAAGTTGTGTCACTTTAATTCTAATTCTTTCAATTTTGTCAGTTTACAAGCCTTCAATGCTAAAGAAAACTTCATACACGTCTTCAAATTAAGGAGCTAGCTAGGCTGTTGAGAAGGTCAAGGATGGGACACGCACTTCCCAATGTCCCTCATGGCCTTTAACCAGTCTTATCTCACAATCAAAACTTATTTTCTTTTCAAACTTTCCAGATGGTCCATTCCACCAAAAACTTCTATCACATGCACCACTTTTTCCATACACAATCAGGTCAGGTTGACGTTTCAACATATATTTTTGGTCGTTAAATTATGTGTTTTGTGTTAGTTTGATCCCTAATGTTTCAATTTTGTCAATGTGGTCCCTCAAGTATTCAATTTATGTCACTTTGGTCCAATAAAAAAACCGACAATTTAAATTAACTAACGAATATGGTGACGTATATCCCACATGACTGCAATTGATCACAAGTATTTTTTAGAAATATAAGGGACTACATTACAAACCTGAGAGACTGAAGTGACCTCTTAAGTGTAATCACATGAACACCTTTGTTAGTTAACACTATTAAAAGATTGAGTACTAAATTGACACAAAATGCATAATTTAAAGACCAAGAATATATTTTATCCTAGATTTGTCAACAATGAAAATTCGAACATTTCTTATGTACTTAAATGATAATAGCAGTGCAGCTTGATGTACATATATACTGCAGTTATTAGTTCATAATACTTCACAAGTCTATAGCTACTGAGAGCTTCTTTCATAAATACAGTAACAATGGGGTATTGCAGATCACTTTTCATCCTTTTTCAGATCCTGTTCGTAAACCTTGTTGGCCTCACCATTGCACAGCCTGATTTCATAACCCATGTCTGTTCCGGGAACAATGACACTAACAGCATGTATGAGGCAAATAAGAACACCCTCCTCTCCTCCCTCTCCTCCAATATTGACCGATACGGCTTTTACAATTCCTCAGTTGGCCAAAACTCTGATAGAGTTAATGCCATTGTGCTTTGTCGAGGAGATGTTGAGCTGGATATCTGTCGTAGTTGTGTCAATGACTCTACTCATAGGCTCGTGCAACGTTGTTCAAACTACAAAGTTGCAATTGGATGGAATGATAACTGTATGTTACGGTTCTCAAATTACTCTATATTCAACACTGTCCAAACTCTCCCTTCTTCATATCTGTACAACCTCAATAATGTTTCCGATGTGGCTAAGTTTGACCAGGCACTGAGGACCTTGTTGGATAGCCTACGGAGACAAGCAGCATCAGGTGGTTCTCTACGTAAGTTTGCTTCTGGGAACACGAGTGGCCCTGACTTTCAAACGATATATGCACTTTCTCAGTGCACTCCTGATTTATCGGAGCTCCAATGTAGCGATTGCCTAGATGGCGCTGCTGGAGAAATTCCACAATGTTGTAATGGAAGATCAGGAGCGAGAATTCTAAAACCCAGCTGTAATCTCCGGTATGAAACAAGCCGTTTCTATAATGAAACACTGATTTAGACCATACCGTCAGCTGAGACGTATTTTAAGTTTGATTCTGAATAATGTGGTGGATTGAAATAAAGGATTTTGCATATTCTAATAATGTGGTGGATTGAAATAAAGGATTTTGCATATTCTACGAAGATAATGTACTTGCTATCATAGTTATTGAATCGTGTATCGGAAGACATATCGTATTTTAAAAATCACTAATGCTATTGGGACATAATTGAGGACTTAATGCATTATGATCATTGGATTGATAGTATTAGGACTCAATGATACTCTAATGTTAGAACTCACTGACAATCTAATGGCTACAATCATTAAGTTCCCAAATTATATTCTCAAATTATGTCCAAATAATATTGCTCTAATTATAATTTATCCCCTCCATCTTGTATATTATTTCCCATATATTTTATTTTGAGATATCAACTCTATCCCTAAAAAATAAGAAAACAAAAAAGCAAAAAAAAAAAAAAAAAATACATTTATTCAGCCCAATACCAACACACTGCACAATGCCTTGTTCGCCTTCAACTTCGTCTTTGCCTCCACCTCCACCTCCACCTCCACCCAACACTACCACACGTGTAGCGCACAAATACATATACACTATTTTCAAGAGTAATTGTATATTTCAATAAAGTAGAGATCAGATGAATTTCTCAGGTCTAACCTGCGTCATTTTTTATGGTCTAAAATTAATTGTTGGAGTTAATTGTAAAATATTCAAACTTAAAAAAGGTTATTTATTGAAATTAAAACATGAAAGGGTGAATAAAAAAATTATCCAAAATTGAAGGGAATATTTTATAATTAACCCTACAAACAATGATGTTAAAAAAAATAACGTGAACATCACCTTAATATCCCCTAATAAAAAGTAAACATTTAATCTTTAGGGTAAAAAAGCCATGCTCGAGGTAATTTTCACTGCTATATCAAAAGTTATTATAAAATAAACATGATTTTTGGACTTAAATTTGGTGAAATTATAAAAACCGAGGTAATTTGGGATTCAACTCTAATATTTTAGATTTAACCAAACGTTTTTAAGTTGTAACTTGATTCTTTTAAGTTGTAATTGATCGTTATTAGTCATAACTTAACACCAATAAATTGTAACTAGTCCGTACAACAATCTTAGCTCGAAGTTGATCCCCGAATTGGAAAGATATGCATTGAAATAAAAGTGCATGACTTCTTCTATACCGTATCGATGTTGGCTGCAAACCTGGACCGCACACAGGAAAATAGAAAACCGGGGAAAAAAATAAACTTGCGGGTCTTGCAATCAAGAAGACTGAAAAGGTCAACAGTATGAAACCACCTCCCAACTTCCTCCCTTGTCTTCAACCACTCCCATCCCAATCAACGCTGTATGTTCTATTCAAACTTTCCATATTTACTTCACAGAATAGTCTAAACTTTGGATCCTCCAAGTCAAAAGTCAATTGCCGAAAGGAGAAAAAATCACCCACTGCAACTTCAGAATACCCAGAAACCCATCCATTTCATCACATCTTCCATTACAAACACCACTCTTCCAATTGAATTTCAGGTTCATGTTTTCTTCATCATCCTTCACCAGCCTATAGGTGCTACAGAAACCGAAAGCTTCTGTCATTTGATACGATAACAATGGGTTACTGGAAGCTGCTTTTCTTCGCTTCCCATATCCTTATAAGCTTTCTTGGCCTCAGCAATGGGCAGCCTGATTTCCGAGTCCACGTCTGTGGAGACAATGGTACTACCAGCATGTATGAGTCAAATAAGAACACCCTTCTCTCCTCCATCGCTCCCAATATTGGTAGAAATGGCTTCTACAATTCCTCTGTTGGCCAAAACTCTGATAGAGTTAACGCAATTGCCCTATGTCGGGGAGATGTTGAGCTGGATATCTGTCGTAGTTGTGTTAATGACTCTACCCATAAGCTCGTGCAACTTTGTCCAAACTACCTTGAGGCAATTGGATGGTATGATAGTTGTATGTTAAGGTTCTCAAATGACACCATATTCCACCAATTAGATACTGGCCCAGAACGTTCTCTGTATAGCCTTAACAAATTATCAGATTCAGACGTGCCTCAGTTCAATCAGGCACTAAGGATCTTGTTGGACAAACTACGAGAACAATCTAAATCAGGAGATTCTTTGCGCAAGTTTGCTAGTGAGAGCACTAGAGGCCCTGCCTTTCAAACAATATATGCACTTTCGCAGTGCACCCCTGATTTATCTGACATCCAATGTGATGACTGCCTAGTTGGGGCTGCTAAAGCAATCCCGGGTTGTTGCAATGGAACACAAGGAGGGAGAGTTCTAAGACCCAGCTGTAATCTTAGGTTTGAGACCGAGCGTTTCTATAATGAAACTCCCGCTGCACCACAGCCACCTCCAGGTATGGTTCTGATTAGGTGTTTATGATTAGATTGAATAGTTGAAGGATCTCCACCTAGTGGATACAACTATTTCCTCCTTTCCTCAAAAAGTACATTGATATTGGAAAGGCCTCCCACTCAGTTAGTCTAGAAAATATGGCGAATTTGAGGCAACATCGACCTAACAGGCATAAAAATGTCAAATATTTTTTTTATCTGCAAATTAAACTGAAATAAATAACTATCAAAAAATAAATAAATTCAAAGGGTAAGGACAATAGGTTAGTTTACATGTTTTGTTCAACCGAGAAATTTGACACACTGGGCGATTTTCAGTAATCTATATAATAATATGACCAACCATCACCACCCGCGGGGGCAGATCCTCTGCGGTTGGGCAATTACCGCATGACATGCGGTTTAATAAAACGGTGCCGTTTTTGGTTTGTTTTCCATTTTTTTTTTAACTGACCCTGTCCAAAACGACGTCGTTTTGGACCAGATAAAAACCAGATCTGAAACCCTCCGCTTTCCTCTTTCCTCTGAAATCCTTGACAGCACCATCACACGTTCGTCACTCCTTCCCAAAAGCATTAAAAAAAAAAAACCCAACATGATCAATAAAAAGAACATCACTTCTTTATAGAAAGAAGATCCATTACAATAATTCTCGATCCATACTCAAGGTAAGAACCAGTTGTTTTCTGTTACTCACCGGAAAGCACCACTTTCCATACCACGATGTCAGACTCCGACGGCGGCGGATGTTGCCGGTGCTGTTGCAGCTTCATATTAACCTCCGGTCTAACAGCTCTCTTCATATGGCTAAGCTTACGTACTTCAAACCCCATATGCTCCATCCAAAACTTCTACGTCTCTGCCCTTAACAAAACCTTGAATTCCACTACAAACCACACCATCTTCGTCGACCTTAAGCTCGACAACCCAAACAAAGACAAGGGGATTCACTACGATGCAGTCAACCTCACCTTCTATTACGGTCCGAACGCTAGTTTTTATCTGGGGATTTCAGGGGAAAAAGGAAAGCAGGAGGAAAGAGGAAAGAGGAAAGAGGAGGGATTCAGATCTGGTTTTTATCTGGTCCAAAACGACGTCGTTTTGGACAGGGTCAGTTAAAAAAAATGGAAAACGAACCAAAAACGGTACCGTTTTATTAAACCGCATGTCATGCGGTAACTGCCCAACCGCAGAGGATCTGCTCCCCACCACCCGCATCCACCATCGCTGCCACCCACTGTCCCCCCCCCCCCCCCCCCCCCCAACACACACACACACACCTACAACCTCCACCGCTATTCGCCAACAACCATCCCTCGTCGTCCACCATCACTCACACCCACCACCACAACATCACTATCACCACCACCATAGTCATTGCCGCTCACTCCAACACCACCACCACTATCACCGCTCACTTCCACTACAACTGGTCCTTAAATCATTTTCTCTCTCCTTTATATTTGTGATTTGATTTTGGGTGTGAATACAAATATATTTATGATTGGCGGCGGAACCACCACTTACTTCCACTAGAACCGGTGGTTAAATCATTTTCTCTCTCCTTTATATTTGTGATTTGATTTTGGGTGTGAATACAAATATTTTTATGATTGACAATAACTAATTTTCAATATGACAGAGGATGAAATGTATTGTAGGTAAATATTAAGGGTGTCAATGTAGTTTACTATTTCTTTTTTTCGCTCCTTCATATCCTGTTGCTTCTTCTGAAAACATTCACGCTATTTATTAGATTGTCCCATATAAAGAATTTTTTTGGCGATACAGTTTTGTAATACTCGGTAAATCTACTTTTTCAGTGAGGGTATACACAGCATTTTTTACCGAGGGTTTAAGCACCCAAAAATTCAGACCTCACACATAGTGTAATCAAAGCATATTTTGGTTCTTTTGCAGGCAAGGACAATAGCACAACTCGAACTGTCATCATTATTGTCGTGCCAATTGTGATCTCTGTGATTCTTATCATCATGTTCATTTGCATCTTTCGAAAGAGGAAGCATCGGAAGCCAACAGCAAAAATTGAGAGTAAGTTCAAATTGATTTCCCACAGTATTAATCATTTAATGTAATCAAGGGGAATGCAACAGTTTCAAGTATTGCGAACCATACAAATTTAATAAGTAAGCTACGGGCACCAAGTGTAAACATGGCATATACTCAATTCCAAGTTGTTATATTTTTGTTCAGCTATGGATGAAATAAGCAGCATAGAAACTTTGCAATACGACTTTGGTACTATAAGAATTGCGACAGATAACTTCTGTGATAGTAACCAGCTTGGACAAGGTGGATTTGGTGCAGTTTATAAGGTAAATGAACATTATGATTTACAAGTCTATCAAGCTATATTCAATCAAAAAACTTGCATTGCTTGGGAGAACTAATTTGTTTAACACTGGAGTTAATATATCTGCAGGGCACGCTCCCCAACGGAAAAGAAATAGCTGTGAAGAGGTTGTCCAGAGAATCCGGACAGGGTGAACAAGAATTTAAAAATGAAGTCTTGTTGGTGGTAAAGCTTCAGCACAGGAATTTGGTTAGACTACTAGGTTTCAGTCTGGAAGGAACAGAAAAGCTCCTCGTATACGAATTTCTGCCCAATGCAAGTCTTGATCATTTCTTATTTGGTATGAAATCTCCCTGATAGCTTAGCTTCTCTAAAGTTCTGACCTTTATTGAATTAATTCAGGATATAAATATGTATACAAGTGAAGAATGTTGAACTGAAGACATTCAGAAACTCAAGTTGCTAAATTATCACATAAAACTGAAATGCATGTGATATATTATTAGTTTCTAAAAGAATTGTGATTTGTTAGAACTCAGACTAAACCATATGCTTGGCTGGATTTGTAGATCCTATCAAACGAGAACAACTGGATTGGGATAGGCGCTATAAAATCATAGGAGGTGTTGCTAGGGGACTTCTGTATCTTCATGAAGATTCTCAACTTCGGATCATTCATCGTGATCTCAAAGCCAGTAATATTTTGTTAGATGCATATATGAATCCTAAAATTTCAGATTTTGGGATGGCAAAGCTTTTTGCGCTCGATGAAACTCAAGGCAATACGAATAGGATTGCAGGGACCTAGTAAGTATTAAATTTGCTTAATCAAGCATCAAATAAGTCGTGACCTATATCTGTTACATTCTCGTGTCAATTATGAATCAATGAAGTAGCACAAAAAAATGGAAAAGTCATAGGTTTGAGTACAATTGGCCTTGAATACACAAAATTATGACTTGTTGAAACCATTGGGGAAGACATAAGAGGTTTACATTGAAGCCTCCCTTCAATTCTCAACACTGTCTTCAACTTCTAATTACTAACAAAGCATCATGATTTGAACATTGCAGTGGTTATATGGCACCAGAATATGCAATGTACGGTCAATTCTCAGTTAAGTCAGATGTCTTTAGCTTTGGTGTATTAGTTCTTGAAATCGTAAGTGGTCAAAAGAACCACAATTTCCGACATGGAGAGAGTGTAGAGGACATTCTAAGCTATGTAAGTATGAATACGTATGATGCATTACTTGCTCCATAAATTACAATCAATCAAAGCTCTTAACTGCACATATTGCTTTCTTGTAGGCTTGGAAAAATTGGCAAGATGGGACAACTTCAAATCTTATAGATCCCAACTTAAGGGTTGGTTCAGGTTCAGTACGAGACATGATGAGGTGCATCCATATTGGATTGTTATGTGTTCAGGAAAATGCGGCAGATAGACCTACCATGGCTGCGGTTGTTCTCATGCTTAATAGCTTCTCTATTACTCTCCCAGTACCCTCAGAGCCCGCATTTTTTATGCACAGTAGCACTGATCCGGAAATGCCACTGCTTCGAGAGTATGATTCAGGAGCAACTCAGACTAGTGAATCAAAAACGACCAAAAGTAAGTCTGGCCGTGAGTCTGTGAACGAGTCTTCAATTACTCAGTTATATGCTAGATAGTGCCTCTGGTCACATGGTATAGCGATAAGCATGTCCACACTATTTTGTTTCAACTTGTTTGTTTCGGTTTGGAGCTATTGCTCATTAGGATTGGAAGAGGACAAGACCCTACATGTGAACATGCTTGCTTTATGATTTCGATGTGTTGTATTATTTCATGTGTTTCAAAACACAAATATACTTAAGTTTTGTCAAATACTTTCACGATTGGTTGTGGAGAGTTGTTTACTTGTTTTAATATACATTTAATGGCAACAATAAATTTCTTTTGGTATTAAGCTAGTACCATGAGCTATATATGTTGCTTGTATTGAACACTTGTTATTTATTTATTTATTTATTTTTTTGTGCGTGGTATGTCAGGAACAATTCAACGTAACCCTCAAGTCATGACAACAAACAATGGAGTCTTATCAAATATCACTTAGGACAACTAAATCTTAATTTTTTTAACGTAATATCGAAAAAGGTCTTAGTTTTTGTTACAAAAAATATTGAGAATATGAAATTTTCTATTATTATTCAACATTATTTCAATCCTAACTTTATATCATTCATCTTTTACCCTGTAGCTTTTAATTACAAAAAATAACATTCCCACATAAATCACTAATAACATATTGTGTCCAAAAAAGTATGTTAGATACTCATAAAAATTCCTAAAATTTTAGTTTATATCAGTAATATGATGCTAACAAAAATATGATTGATTGCTAGAAAATAAAAATTCTTATATAAGTTTATGTAAAAAAATGGTTCATTTACATAATTTGCCAAGCATCATATAAACTCATATATATATCTATTGTTAGCTATTCTATTTATTTTTCGATTTTTTAAACAATTAAGTTGACTAAGAAATTATAAATGAAAAAATGTGACTGACGTTTGAATAACAAAGGGTAAAATAGAATGAGGATATGATTGCCAGAGCTTTAAATTAATCTGAAACCAATGTCAAAGATTGTACTTAATTATCCTATTAAACATTTGATAGGGATCATTGGTTGTTTTGTTACGCAAAGTAAGAATTATAAGTTATTTTCCCAACTTAAAATCTTGCTCAACTCCATAAACTATTGGAGCCCAACATGGAGAAGATCTTGGGGCTTGTAAATCAGTATTTGTAGACTAATTTTGGTTAACCCAAACAAGGGATTTTGTAATTTAGGCTCAACTAATTAAAAGAAGATTGCACATTTGCCTTGTTAAATGTGCTTACACCAACTTGGCTCATAGCCCAACGGTCAAGGCCCCTACATTGGCTGGACTATCGGTCCGTTGACTGGTCAATGGGCTCTGAAGAAATGACAGTCCACTGGTTACCCGTTAAACTAGTCCTAAAGGATTTTTAGACGGGCAAAAAGCAGGAATATTATTTTGACATAAATAAATTAAATTAGTACAACTAAATTTTTTGAATTTTGACAAGTGAGAGGCATAGAGGCCTCCAAGTGAGGTGTCAGCCCGAACCATGGTCCAATAAACATCAAATTAACCCATCAGCCTTGGGTCATTTCCCAAGTCTTCAAGGAATTCAACTTGATTTTCCTAAGGCGTGCATTCTTAGGCCAACCCACTAGCCTTCAAGCCAATCAAGTTTTGATATTCTCAGGCTCGGGTTATGTTAGTTAAGTCGTGCACATAATTTGGCTCAACTTGGACTATGGAGTTTGTATTTTTATTCAGACTTGACTCGATTAGTAAGTGAGATGTTCAGGCTCATCCTCTAGAAAGAATACTGACACGTAGGGCCTATTAACGTTCCATTTAATTTAACTATTTTGATAAATAAATAAAACCCACTACCAACATTGTTAAAATCATATGAACAGTTATCCCAAAACTGAGAAATGCTTAATAATGTGAGCATGAAAATTAGGGCAGACCTAATCGAACCCAGATTTTTATCTTGACAAATTAAACAATTTTTCCAAAGAATCTTTATTCACATGCATGTGTAAATACCCAAAACACATAAAACATAACCCAGATCAATCAAAACCGGACAAGTAGAAAGAGATTTTAGAGGAGAAAGCATAGAGCAAAAATGAGGGAAATAAGCTTACCAAAAAGAAAGAAGGTGCAGTTCTATTGGCTTCGTGAGAGCTCGCGGACAGTCTCAAAGCTTCTGATAGGACTCCAAGGTTCTATCAACAGAAAAACAGAAAAAAAAAAAAAAATATAAGAAATCAACAGAAAAAGAGAGGAATAAGAAGAAACAGAGAGAAAGGGATCTCTTCGAGGGAATCGTCCTCCAAGTGCCTTAAGCAATTTACTGCGTATATGCCCTAAGGGCCCATAAGACATTACAATTTATACTACTTCAAAGAAACTAATTAGGAAAGAAAATATTAAGAAAATACTTGGGTTCCTACTACTAGAATTATGGGATACAATTTAGGGATTGTATCAGTCGCCTGCCCTGAGAAGCAGCGAAATCTAGAAATTTCTCCAGTACTGATTGGTAAGGCTCCCACGTTGCATCTTCTTCAGGCAAATTAGCCCATTGAATAAGGACTTCAACTGATGCATCAAGCAAGTGCCTTTGAGCCAAGACATGATCACCAAGCTTCTTCTTCAAACAAGAGACTGGAAAACCGGATGTATTTTGGACCCGTCAAGTAAATCGAGACGATAAGCAACTGGCCCTATGCGTTCGATCACCTTGTATGGCCCGTAGAATCGCGGATTTAACATTGCCGACACACGGACATTAATAGAGGCTTGTCGATAGGGTTATAGACGAAAAAAACCCAATCACCAACTTCGAATTCTCATTCACTCCGATGCTTGTCTGCTTGTTGCTTCATTCTAGATTGGGAAGCATGTAGATTATTCTTAAGAAGCTGCAGGACGCGGTCTCTGTCATATAAATTACAATCCACCTGATGCACATTGGAAGAGCCATGAAGATAAGTGGAAATAACTGGTGGAGCACGACCATAGGCCGCCTCAAATACAGTAATCTTAGTCCCAGAATGATACGTTGTATTATACCACCACTCTATCCAAGGAAGTCATTGTTGCTTGTGGTATTTCAAATATAGTAAAATCATTTATTAAAATTTTTGATTTGAAACATGTAATATATAACAAAACAGTAATAATCAAGTGCAAAACAGTTACACATAATATAGAAACAGTTACAGAAGAATTAACAAACAGTTACAATAGTCTTAATGAAACAGTTATACGTAACTGTTTGTCAAACCAATATAAATACTAACCCGGTTGCAGAACAGGAACTGTTATTGAACTTTATATAGATTAAGACTGGTGTTTGACACTATATCCTTAAGAAAGATTTTGCCCCCACACACGGTGCTTATAAAATATAAAGCGTTTGTCTCTTAGGATACAATGATCTTCACACGAGTAGAAGTAGCACTTCAATCTACCCGTCCAGCGAACCAGAAATTGTATTGTATACTCTCCAAAATATAGACTGTCTTAATGCCGAAATGCAATGCACTAATGTCTAGCTTAACTCTAAAAATGGACTGATGAATGAATGAATGGTAATGAGAGCCTGGGTATTTATAGACAGTCTGGTGACTATTCTGGACAGCCACCATACTAAAAGACACAACCCATAAGACAAATGCACAACTCAGATTTCGGACTGGAGGGAAGCAAAAAATTCGAACTAGTGCGATCTAATGGATACCGAAAATTAAATTCCGGATTAAGAAATTCACTCCCAATTAATTAAACGAATTTTCTCCAAAAAGATAGGGCATGGTCTAAAACACACCCACACCCATGCTCGAGTCCGGCCGGGTCGGGTCGTGGCGAGGAGGGCGGGCGGCACGCATGCGGTAGAACCGAAAGCATGTAGGCGTTTGCTCCGCTCATAAAATTGTGGTACCCCTTGTGGCCCAATCCCATAGAGTAAATTTGACCTATACATGCCCTTGTAGAATTTCTTCCTTAACTAATATGGGATTGGTGTCAAATCTCACATTGCACAACCTTCATTTTCATATTTCATGAAGGTCACTTTGGAGCCTATTTTTTTATTCATTTCTTATTCGATTTGAGCAAGTGAATATACTAAATTATTCTCCTCACGGAGTAGAATGCGAACCCACAAAAGTTTACCCGAAACAACGAACGAGTCCCATTTTGATTTAGGCTCAAAGTTGACCAAAAATTCAGTTTTTACACTTAAAAACTGTTTTGGTCCAACAATCCCCCACATGAATGAAAAATTGGCTATTAGTATGAAAATGATAATGCTGACACATTATAGAGAGTACATCTTTGGAAAGATCGTGCATCGAGATAGGAAGCTTTTGGCCTTCAACCTTTTCTAGTGAAAGCCCATCGAACTTACCGGCTAAATAGTGAACGTGATGTCTTGAACTATTCAGCTGTTTGATAAATCGGATCGAATAAACTTCACACAATCTCTTTCCTAACACAATTGGTTCTGATGATTGTGTTCATTTTGGTCCTGAATAACTCCTGATTTTCATGAGTGTTTTAGAGAATTCAGCCTTTATAAATTCCCACAGAAGCAGCCCCTTCACACCCATATAGGTGATTCCTATTAGGAATATCCTGCAATATCCCACTTGGATTTCTCAAGGTATAAAATTCATTAAAAGCATAGTTTACCCTAATAAACTCTACAGACAGCACTAGTTTATCATAGGAATAGATAGGAGATATTATCTCCTTAGTGATTCTTTTGAATAACGCATAATTCGGTTGTCCCTTTGAATCTAGATCTTGAGATCTACAGTCAACTAGGTTGGGCTGCCATTAAGGTGACTCTTATGTCATAGGCTTTAGCCCCATTCCCCTCGATGTGCAATTTATTTGTTCTCTTGTCAAACCTTTAATAGGTGGATCCACTAGATTATCTGCTAGATCTTAAAAAGAGAGATGGAAAATAAAATGCTAGTGCAGAAGTTCTATGACGGAAGAACAAGGAAATAGAATGCTTCAAGGCACGTTACAAAATAATTTTTTTAAGACAATATTTACTTTCACCAATTCTGATAAATTGATGTGCAGTACTGATTGCAGTGAAATCACATTCAAGATATAATGAAACTCAAATTAAATATTTTGTTTGACTGTGTTATGCACAAATAAAGTCAAACTCAAATATCTTCAAATTTTTCTAAATATTCAAGACACAAAAATTATGCTTCTCCCAAAAAAAAAAAAAATAATCTAGTAAATAATGTTCAGATCAGTTTATATACATCTTGATTAATTTTTTCTCGATCCGATCAAAGACAGATCATTCACATAGAGATTAGGGTATTCATAAAAGATAAATTTCTCATAACATGACTTCAAAGGGTTATTATTCAAACTTAGAACGTTTGAATTTACAATTCATTCTTTTTACCACTTGATCTATCCCTTGAGATTAATTTTTCTCTCTCGTGAACATAAACACGATTACAATCCCGAAAGAGGTACGGTATCAAAATTTATAAATTTTATAGATTAAGAATATATATTTTTAATTTTTTATAATTAAAAATTTAAGATCGAGTCTAAAATTATAATTTTTGACTTATGTTAAGATCCCAATTATAATTTTTTTAAAGTTAGTTATAATTTTTAGAGTACTTGGGATCAATCTTAACAATTTTTTGATTTATCACAAAATCTCAAAAAATTATAAACGAGCTCTAAAAAGTTGTACAAAAAATTCTAAAACTTGCACATGACGGTACAATACCAACATTTTTGTTCATATCCTAAAATTCTCCCATGAACATAGGTGCTTTGAAATTTTCGTATTTGGCTTGAGTAGATTTTTTTATATAATTATATATTATTCAAAAAAGGCTAAAATAAAAGGATCTAGAGTAAGATGAACTGATTAACTTTTATCTCTGATAATGTTAACTTTTTAATCTTTTATTAGTAAGTACCACGCGTAGAAACTAATCTAATCCAATTGTTAGCATTTGGGTATGGAGTTGGACCAGCGTCTATGGGCGGGCACAATCTAAATAAATATGAATGAGTTAGCAGTTGTTTGATAACACTACTTAAGGGTTAAAACTGAATACTTTATGCACTTAATAAATTAAACCCGTTTGATATCCTAAAACTCATACTATTTAATATTTTAAGCATTTCTTAAAAATAGATTAAAATTTTAAGTAGCAAGCTACCTACTTATCACTTAATGCTGAAAATGTTAGTTAGTAAGGATTTTTTCAATTTCCCATAATAGACAAATATACCCTCACCACCATTGTGTCATCGCCACCACCACCAAAACTATCACCACCACCACCATTGTACCACCGCCACTGCCACCATTGTGCCACCGCACTACCACCATCACCATCGTTGCCACCACCACTACCATTGCACCACATGTTTGATCGAATTTTGCAAATTCAGGCATCACCCGTGAGTTTGATTCAAATATAAACGAAGCCAAAGGACGAATGATACTTTATATTATGAGGATCTATTTGGATGGCAATACTTTATCTTATTTGGATGGTTAATGAATTGGGCATGTACATGATACTTTATACTTTGAGGATATTAAGATCATTAATCTTATAATCAACTTAATTTGGGATTCTAAAAAAGAAAAAAAAATTAAAATCAAACTCCTTACCAAAATTTAGTTAATTCCTAAAGTTGAACTCCTTTCCTAAAATTACGTGCTTTCCTAAAATAGAGTTAATTACTAAAAATAATAATGAGATATAAATTCATTCTCATATTAGATTACTAATGGGATATAACCCTCTGGCATTGCAGGAAGACCCTGGGTTGGAACTCTTATGTTTTCCAAAAATATGTTTAACATTATTTTTATGATTTGAGTTTTTAGAATGGTGTGAAACTCTCAGTTGGGATCATTATTTTGGTAGTTGCTACTGTATGTGAAATGGTTGTGACATATAACTAGAATGGCTTTTTGTTATTCTGAGTGTTCAACTTTTGTGGCAAAAAAATGACCCATTGATTGAGGGTTCAACCTTAGTTTTGATTTTTTTTTTTATATCAAGTATATAAATTGTGTACATAGGTTAGTGGTTTTTTGGGATCATACTTTTAGGAAAAAATGTTGTCGATTTTTTTAAATAAAACTTCGGGCTTAGATATTTATTGAGAAAAAAATTGCTATTTTTTTTTGTTATTAACTAGTAGTAAATAATAGATTAAAATGATATTGGAAACCTGAGTATTCCTTTACTAGAATTATATACCCGAACCCGATTTAGATTATTGTCATCTAAATGGGGTTTGAAAGAATTTTAATTGTCAATTTATATCCACTTTCAATCAAATAAAAATCTAATAATCTAGTTTATTTTTATAAAATTAAGTTCAAAATTTGTATATAAAATGTTTAAAATTGAGTAATCTATATAATAAGATATGTAGGTTTTTGAACTTATGCGGGTAAATTTTCCCCCCAAATTTCATACACCCATCACACACTTTCTCCTCTAAATTTTACAAACCCAACACAAATAATCCACAACACACAGGTACACACACTTGAATATACACATAATATCATAGTTTAGTATATAGTGACTTCAGTAGGGTATCACTAATTTACTAATAATTGAATACAAAAATGAAAAAAAAAATACAAGAAAATTAATATCGAACAAAGCAATAGACATGTAGTTTTGGATCACATTACTACTCTTTTATTTGATTCATTATGTAATTTAGAAATGTTAGATTTTTCATGGTGTAAAATATCAATGGACTAAAAACCGAATAATTAGTTAAATTAGATTTTTAATGGTGCAAAATGCCCTAGTAAACGCATGACCATGTTTGACTTTATGCCGTGTAACATGATTCAAAGACCTACGTAGTACATACCGTGTTGGGAGTAAAGGTACTTTCTTTCTATGTTCATTTTTTCCAACCTTTTCCGTGTTGGGGTATGATTACACCCAAAGAATAATGCAGTAATTATAGCACAGCTTTAGGGTGTCGATTCCACAGAGAGACAAACTAAAAGAATAGTAGAAAGAACAAATGAACTAAAGAAAAAAAATATTAAATGATTACTGGAGAATAAAGATTAATTTTAAATGTAAATTAAAGTGAAGCAAAGTTACTAAGGAAAAAATACTCAAATTTGACAAACAGTAAAACGTCGAGAATTCCTTGCACAAATCTGGTATTTTAATTATTCTTAATTCATTGAATAACTTAATTGGAAATTCAATTCCCAAAATTCTCAACCGAAAGGTATAGATTTATAAACCAAGATTAAATCACATGTAACTCTTTGAAAAATCATTCACCACTTTTAAAAATACGTAAATTATTTTCACTATTGAGAAAATTCAACGACGACAATATACTCAGGAAGCGATATTGCAGCAAAGAATTAAATCAATATAGATAAATAATTGATCCAAACATAATCAAAAAGATCCAAACATAATCAAAAAGATAATCCATTCAATAGAAAAAGCATGATTGAATCCACAAATAGAATAAATTCTATGACTATTCGGAGAAGAAAACATCAACAATAAATTGAGAATGATAAAAACAAAAGAGTTTTACTAATTAGAAATCAAATGTGATGATGCTTAAAATAAACCCCAGACACGAGCTCAGGAAAAGAGCTCAGCTCTGGGGGACGGGGAAAATAAACCGAGCTCACCCAGCCACGATCTGAGCTCGACCAGTCAACACTTGTACTCCCAGCTGAAGACATAAGGCGATAAATGTTAAGAGGACAGCAAGTCGACAGCAGATATATTCATAATGGGAATTCAGCTAATCCAAGGCGCGTAACACATTACCAGCAAGGATCCTCTCCTACAATCAAGGAGAGGATCCCATGATAAAAGGCAAAAACCAAGCCATTAGGAGCCGGCCATAGGAAGTCTAGGTAACTCCGAGATTATAGATGAAGATAGGGAGCAATCCCTTCAATGTAGGATATAATTCCGAATTAGAGGTAAGCATGAGGATACAAAAAGGGAGGGACAACCTCCATTAAAGAGAGACCCGAGTATTCTACTGTAACACGTTCGATTCATCAATAAAGAAAAAGGAGCAAGAGCCTCCATTAGAGAGTGGACTAGCCGAGCTCGTTAGTCGGTGAACCACTATACTTCTACTGTCTCACACGCACTACACATCGGTTAATTAGAGCACTCGTCCATTGATACACGAGCCTTGTAGCTCAGATGCCACATCAAACCCTACACAGATCGTTCATACCACATAATCCAATCCCATAGCTCATTCGCACAGGTTTACACCATCAGTTTGGCGCCGTCTGTGGGAACGACTGTTCCTGTTACAAATAAACTGGTTTCTCAGTGACTGATGGTAACGACTCGAAATATGAGCAGAAGTCAAACCAACTTACCACGAATGCAAGATCAACAGGAAGCCACCAACGGCAGACAACCCGGAAACATCCAGGAGGCGCATTCCCCCATTAATAACGAGTTGGAGGCCCTTCGCCTCGTCAACCAACGTTTACTAAGGGAGAATGAAGAGCTATCAAGGCTCATACAGCGCCCACAGGAGGTACGACCGGCCCAAGAAGGCCAGAATGATCCCCCTCATAGGGAACAACGACACTGGGACCCCCTTAGAGAGGTCAGTGAAGGAGGAGAAGCCAGCCGGACTCGGGGACATATTCCCTATATACCCCCTAGGAATGGCCAAAACGACGAGGTACAAAGTCAGAACGATGGGGGTGAGAGGGACGATATCCCCCCTCACCCGCAACACAGGAGAGAACAACACTGGGAGCAACGCTTCAAAGACATCCAGGAAGAGCTCAGCCACATGAAGGAGGCTGTAAGGAACAAGGCTCCGGTTACAATGGACGTCCTAGTGCAGCAAACCGAGTCCCCATTTACCACTGGAGTGCTACACTTTCCCCTTCCACCAAAATTCAGGATGCCACAAGTAGAGGTCTTTGATGGGACGAAAGATCCCGTAGATCACCTCAACACTTACAAAAACCAGATGGAGTTACATGGATACCAGGATCCCGTGCGTTGCAGAGCTTTTGCCATCACATTAAAAGGCTCTGCCTTAGCCTGGTTTCACAGGCTCCCACCATCCTCGATCTCATCCTTTAAAGAGCTCTCCATAGCTTTCGTATCCCACTTTATAGGAGCCCGGATATACAGAAAGCCAAGCTACCACCTGCTGAACGTGAAGCAGGGACCCCAAGAGAACCTGAGGTCTTATGTCCAAAGGTTTAACTCGGAGACATTGAAGGTAGACGTCCCAGACGAAAAATTCGCCATAACTGCTTTCATTGCAGGACTGGGAGTGCAGTCAAAGGACTTGATGTTCTCTATATCAAAGAACCCTCAGGCAAGCATGGCTGAGGTGTTAGCCAAGGCAGAGAAGTATATAAATGGCGAAGAGGCACTCCTTTCTAAAGTAGGAGGAACTTCCTCACGAAAGGAGAAGGAAAAAGAAGAGAAGAGAAGAGACAGGAGTCCCAGGAAGGAAAAAGGGCGAGAGAGGTCTCCCAGAAGAGATAGGGACCGCTCGCCAAAGAGAAGAAGAAATGTCAGAGACCGCCTGGGCCCCATGCAGCCTGAACTGCAGCCCAAATATGGACCCCAGCGATTCACCCCACTCACCGCCGCTGTGTCGCAAGTTCTGTACGAGGTCCAAAACGAGAAGTTCTTAAGATGGCCACCTCGGATGAAGGCAGATCCAGCCAAAAGAGACCCCACCAAGTACTGCGATTACCATAGAGACCATGGTCACCACACTGATGACTGCATTCAATTAAAGAAGGAGATCGAGTTTTTGATCCAACGAGGTCAGTTGCGTCGTTTTGTAGCCAATGACAACCAGAACCGAGCTCTTCCACCTCCACCACCCCGACAGCAGGCACCGGCACCGCACCAGCAGCCTCTAGGGGAGATCAGAGTAATATCAGGAGGGTTCGCAGGAGGCGGAGAATCTAGCTCGGCCAGGAAAGCACACCTCCGCCGGATCAGAGCCGAAGAAGCTCTCGAAGTGCACGCTGTATCCAAAGCACCACGCGTAGATACGACTATCACTTTTTCAGATGCTGATTTGGAGGGATGCCAGTACCCTCATGATGACCCATTGGTGGTGCGAGCAGTGGTGGTTAATAGAACTGTTCATCGTGTTCTAATCGATAATGGGAGCCCGGCGGATATCATTTTCGCACCTGCGTTTGACAAGATGGATATAGGAAGGGAAAGACTTGAGCCAGTAAGCACTCACTTGCTGGGATTCTCCGGAGAAAGGGTGCTCCCCCTAGGCTCGATCCAGCTCGTGCTCACCTTAGGGGACCCACCTTGCCAGGCCACTACCACCGTAAAGTTTCTAGTGGTTGATGCACCCTCTGCATACAACATCTTACTTGGGAGGCCATCCCTTAACTCCATGAAGGCAATCCCGTCTGCCTACCATTTAGTCGTGAAATTCCCTACAGATAATGGAATCGGAGTAGTCCGAGGAGACCAGCGGGTAGCAAGGGAATGCTATATGGCATCTATGAAAAAGAAGGAGGTTGAGAACATCCAACTGGATGAACTCGACATGAGAGATGAAATGGAGACAAGACTAATGCCATCGGAAGAGCTGGAACCAGTTCAACTTGATGAAAAGCCAGAACACCTTGTTTATGTGGGTTCCAGACTAAACGCAGAGCTCAAAGGTCTCCTCATCCAGTTCCTAAAAGAGAATGTAGGAGTGTTTGCTTGGAAGCAGGAAGACATGGAGGGAATTGATCCTTCGGTTATTACCCATAAGCTAAGCGTGAATCCAGCTTGCAAACCAGTCAAACAAAAGAGGAGGAGTTTTGCCTCAGAAAGACAAAAGGCAATTAATGAGGAGGTCAGCAAACTCCTCCATGCCAAGGCCATCAGGGAAGTTGACTACCCTACCTGGTTGGCGAATGTGGTTCTCGTTAAGAAAACTAATGGCAAATGGCGATTGTGCATTGACTTTACTGATCTCAACCGAGCATGCCCCAAGGATAGCTTTCCGTTACCTCGGATTGACCTAATAGTGGACGCCACAGCCGGGCATGAGCTCCTTAGCTTCATGGATGCCTTCTCAGGATACAACCAGATCAGGATGGATCCCAGCGATCAGGAGAAGACCTCTTTCGTAACTGAACAGGGAACATACTGTTATCAGGTCATGCCCTTTGGGTTGAAGAACGCTGGAGCTACTTACCAGAGGTTGGTAAATAGGATGTTCCAAAAACAGATAGGAGCATCCATGGAAGTTTACATCGATGATATGCTAGTAAAGTCATTAAAACAGAGCTCCACATCGAGCACTTAGCAGAGTCGTTCTGAATCTTAAAGGAGTACAGAATGAAGCTCAACCCTGCGAAATGTGCATTTGGGGTCTCGGCAGGGAAATTCCTGGGTTTTATTGTTAGCAGCAGAGGGATTGAAGCTAATCCAGAGAAGGTTAGGGCAATGGTGGAGATGCAATCACCATCCAACACAAGGGAGGTGCAACGCCTGACAGGCAGGATAGCTGCCCTGAGCCGTTTCGTGTCTAGGTCAAGCGATAAATGCCAGCCATTTTTTCAGATCTTGAAGAAGGCATTCCAGTGGGACTCAAAGTGCGAAGAAGCATTCGAAGCCCTAAAAAGCTATATGAGCTCTCCCCCCGTTTTGGTAAGCCCTTTAGAAGGGGAAGTCCTCACCCTCTACCTAGCGGTTTCAGATTTTTCGACAAGCGCAGCGCTGGTTAGGGAGCGAGACAGAGCTCAGCAACCAGTCTATTACTGTAGCAGAGCTCTGAGGGGGGCAGAGGAGAGATATCCAAAAATGGAAAAACTTGTACTAGCCCTGGTTACAACAGCTAGAAGACTCAGACCTTATTTCCAAGCTCATACTATCGAAGTCCCAACAGATCAGCCGTTGAAACAAGTATTGCATAAGCCAGAGTCTTCAGGGAGGTTGGTTAAATGGGTCATAGAGCTCAGTGAGTTTGATATCAGATATAAGCCAAGAACTGTCATCAAAGGGCAAATTTTGGCGGATTTTATCGCAGAGTTCACAGCAGCAGCGCCTATGGAAACCACGGATTTAATACCAGTAGATGGAGCTGCCAATGCTCAGGGAAGCGGTGCAGGAATGATCCTGACCTCCCCAGAAGGAATAGACGTCGAGTATGCCCTCAGATTTGGGTTCAAAGCTTCAAATAACGAGGCAGAGTATGAAGCTGTCATCGCTGGGCTTAATCTTGCTTGTTCTATGGAAGCAGAGCACCTGGAAATCTGCAGCGACTCTCAACTGGTGGTAAAACAGATAGAAGAAGCCTACGAAGCAAGAAGCGAAAAGATGGTCCTTTACCTCAAAAAGGTACGAGAAATAATGAAAAAATTTGTGCAGGTTAAGGTCAGACATGTGCCCAGAGCAGAAAATTCACGAGCAGATGCGTTGGCGAGGTTAGCAACTGCCTCGCAAGAAGACTTGGATAGACTAATACCAGTGGAGCACCTCCCAGAGCCTTCAGTCAGTATCGAAGAAGAGGACATGCTATCAGTCGAAGCTCAGCCGAGCTGGATGGACCCCATCATAGGGTACCTGCAGAATGGGACTTTGCCAAGTAACGCTAAGGAAGCATCCAAGCTAAGGGCAAGGTCGGCCAGATTTTCCTTGATGCAAGGAGGTCTGTACAAGCGTGGATTCTCAACACCTCTCCTTAAGTGTGTGGGAGATGAGGATGCCAATTATATACTCAGAGAGGTGCACGAAGGTATATGCGGCAATCATATAGGGGCTCGGGCCTTGGCAGGAAAAGTACTAAGGCAAGGGTATTTTTGGCCCACCATGCTCAAAAGTGCCACCGACTTAGTAAGAAAATGCAAGACTTGCCAGGAGCATGTCAATGCGTCCCACTGTCCTCCCGAGCTCCTAACCTCGGTGGTAAGCCCATGGCCTTTTCAGCAGTGGGGTTTGGACATTCTGGGACCCCTCCCCACCGGTGTGGGACAGTGCAAGTTTGCCATCATAGGAGTGGATTACTTCACCAAATGGGCAGAGGTCGAACCTTTGGCAACAATCACTGAGCAAAAAGTTCAAAACTTCGTTTGAAAATCGATAGTTTGCAGGTTTGGGGTTCCCAGAGTGGTCGTGTCTGACAACGGAAAGCAGTTCGACAATACGAAATTCAAAAGCTTTTGTGCAGAGCTTGGGATCAAGAACTATTTCTCAGCTCCAGCGCATCCCCAATCCAATGGGCAGGCAGAGGTCACAATCAAAACCATAATGTCAGCCTTGAAGACCAAACTAGAAAACTTGAAAGGCAAGTGGGTGGAATACATCCCTGAGGTATTGTGGGCCTACCGGACCACCGTCAGATCTGCAACTCAGGAAACGCCCTTCGCTCTGGCCTTTGGAACCGAGGCAGTAGCCTCTGTGGAGATAGGGCTCCAATCACCAAGGGTGGAATTTGCAGATGCCGAGCACAATGATGAATCTCTCCTATTAAACCTCGATCTCTTGGATGAAAAAAGGGACAGAGCTCTGCATCGTGTCCGCATTTACCAAAGGAAAACTGCAAGGTATTACGACAGGAAGGTAAGGCACCGAAGCTTCAAGGCTGGAGACTTGGTACTTAGGAGACTTCTGCTTGCAAGGAAGGATCCCACGCACGGAAAATTGGGGCCCAACTGGGAAGGGCCCTATATCGTGTCAAGGGTAATCCGACCAGGGAATTACGAATTGCAAACAGAGGAGGGAAAGATCCTACCTCACTCGTGGAATGCCGAGCACCTTAAGAAGTTTTTTCAGTAAGTGTTATTTGTAATAGAACTATTTTTAAATAAGAATGAGTAAGTCTTTTATTCATCCTTCAATGGCTTCCAAAGTAAAGGCATGAGCTCTTCAGCTCATAAATACTCGATAAGCTTCAAAGCTTATAAATGAAAGATGAGCTCTTCAGCTCATAAATACTCGATAAGCTTCAAAGCTTATAAATGAAAGATGAGCTCTTCAGCTCATAAATACTCGATAAGCTTCAAAGCTTATAAATGAAAGATAAGCTCTTCAGCTCATAAATACTCGATAAGCTTCAAAGCTTATAAGTGAAAGATGAGCTCTTCAGCTCATAAATACTCGATAAGCTTCAAAGCTTATAAGTGAAAGATGAGCTCTTCAGCTCATAAATACTCGATAAGCTTCAAAGCTTATAAATGAGAGATGAGCTCTTCAGCCCATAAACAAATGATAAGCTTCCAAGCTTATAAATGTAGATGAGCTCTTCAGCTCATAAACAAGGATGAGCTTCAAAGCTTATACATGCAAGATGAGCTCTTCAGCTTATAAACAAATGATAAGCTTCCAAGCTTGTAAAAAGCAAGATGAGTCCTGCAGCCCCTCAGCTCGTGTAAGCCTCGAGGCTGAAAAAGTTTAATACTGAGCTCTTCTTGGAGACACCAACAGTCAAATTCAAGGCTGAGCTCTTCCTAGTGATCCTTGCGCACTACCTACATACTCAAAGACCTCAAAAGGTCTAGAACGACAGAGAACGCCTACGAAGTCAGTGAGGGACTAAGGTCAGTGCAAACATGATCTTCTGTTTTCCATCAATGTTCGCCGTCAGATCTCTGGAACTAGTGAGGGACTAAGGTCAGTGCAAACATGATCTTCTGTTTCAAACACCAAGAGCCCATATATGGACATGCATACTCAAGAGTGAGAAATCTAGAATTCAAAGTAACCAAACGTTCGGAAAAACACAAAAAGAGTCATAGTCTGGTATCACTCAAGAAAAGAAAGAAAGATACAAGGAAACAAAGATCTTAGTTCTTCTTAAGCGGAGACTTCAGCTCGGCCATTTCCTCCTTCAGGCGAGCATTCTCTTCCTTCAGCTCATCTCTCTCTTGCTCGGCCTTATGGAGCGAATCAAGGAGCTTTTGACCTGCTGGGGTGAGGAAGATAGTGGATAGAGAATCAGGGGAAAAAGAGCCGTCCCTCCTGCGCCTCTTTGAGCTAGCTCCAGCACCCCCGTCCTCGTCAGAATCCCCTTCCCCATCAGAATCAGAGAAAGAGGTCCAGGAAGAATAGGGGACGGAAGAGAACTCAAATTCAGTAGCCTCAGCCCCAAGAAGATAGAGGTTTGCGCTCGTCATCAGCTCAGAATAAGTCTTGGACTCAGCAAGCAGCAGCTCATTGATATTCACCATCCCTGGCACGTCCAGATCAGGTGGACCTGCGCAACGAAAACATGGTAAGAGCATACCTTCAAAAGGAAGTGTTCAAAATAGCTCGGCTTGAGCTTACCAATGCGAGAGAAGCTCTTCCAGGACCGAGGGATCCTAGCTTTACGGCAGCAATCCTCAGGAGACCTCCAGGACTCTCCAGAGGCGAAGAAAAAACGCTTAGACCACCTTTTAGGATTGGAGGGAAGATCTAGAACCAAATGACGTAAACTGAAATTCCTCCAACGGAAGAAACTGAAGCAGGGGGCATCATCTTCTTCAATCTCGAAGAAGTATAGAAACTCAGAGACGAAGGGGAACCTGCCAAGGGCATGTAGGCGGCAGAACAAGAAAAAGCTTACCATAGCAGCCCATCCTCGTGGAGAAAGGCGAGAAGGACACAGGCCATAGTAGGCAAGAACTCGCCCAACGGCCGGATGAATGGGAAAGCGAAGTCCCATGTCCAGAGCACCTTCAAAGAAGCAGACTTCCCCTCGAGGGAGGTAGTTGCAGGGCTCGTCGGGGGTAGGGACTCGCAAAGGCAAGTCAAGATCAGGAAAAAACCGTTTCTTGATATCCATCAAATCAGTAGATCCAAGTATTGAAGGAGACAGGTAGCGACAATGCCACTTCCATTCGATTCCAAAGGAGGTGCGTTCCTGGAACAGAGAAGAAGCAGAAGCAGCCATCAGAAGTGCTGGTAAGGAAAAAGACGCAAGAAATCAAGAAGAAAGGCAATAATATTTCATGCAAGAAAAGGAAAGAGGAATTTAACAGATGGTAAGAAGCTTAGGAAAAGTTGGGAGCTTTTCAGGAAACCAAGAGTCAAGAAAGGGGGAAGCAATTGCCTGTTTAGTTTCCTAATTAATAAAGGTAGTTGCGGTTATGGAAAGTGGATGCGGTTATGGAAAGTGGTTGCGGTTATGGAAAACGATTGGGAGAAAAACGCGGGAAAAGAAATTGGTACAAAATCACTCCCTATTTGCACTCAAAACAGCCTCAAGAATTCTGACCCCACCAAGCAACATGTCCTCCATATTTGAGCTCAGCCCAGTCAAAAACAGGAGCACTTGTGTAACAAGTCTTGAGGGCCTGCAATTCTAAGGGCCCTACTCACGTTGGAGAGGAAGAGTTCCTGCTGGATTCCTCGATTCCTCAAAGAAACTTAACAGCGTGTAAAAGTTCATAGCCTTGCTTAAAGAAGGCCTAAAGCACTCCTCAAAGCAAGACGAGAGAGCCATGAAGCTCAGAAAGAACCTTTAAAGTTCAGACAAAAGAGCCAAAAACCTCAGCCAGAGCTTTTAGGTTCAAAAGACAAACTGTATAGCTCAGCGAGATCTCATAGGCTCGCAAACTAGAAGCTATGTAGCTCAGAAGGAGCACACCAGTCCAGAATACCAAGCTGAGCGGCTCAGAATAAAGAAGAATAGGGACTGGATCCCTAAGAGACCAACTACCGAGCTCAAAAGCTCAAGAGAAGCCATTGAGCATAGCACCAAGTCTCCTGTACTCTTCAAATCTAGTAATTTTGCTTCAAGAAGTACACAGGACCCCTCAAAGCAAAGGGGGAAGGAGGATATGCGTATAAAGCATAAAACAAAAACAAAGCAAAACAAGTAAGTATGCAAAGCAAAACAAGTAAGTATGCGAGCGAAAGTCAGAGGTATATATGAATATGGTAAAATAGCAATGGAGAAACAAGATGAAGACCACAAAGTAGCACAAGGTCCTAGCCAAAGTCAAAGTTACATCTCAAAAAGTTCCTTACAAAAAATTACAATTAAAAAGATCTAAGTTTCTGGATGGGGAGTAATTGAAGGATCTCGCAGCTCAGCAGATGAGCCCTCAGCAACAGAAGCAAGGGGAAAGTTTCCAGAAATGTCTTGGGTCCCCACTACCGTTGATTCCGGATCTTGGGCAAGGGCTTCAGTCACCAAGTCAGCTGAAAATGGTGCAGAAACAGGAACAGCAGGATCTGCAGCTAGGAACTCAGGAATCACCGTCGGAGGCTCAGAAAGTACGATAAGAGCTCCAGAGGTCCCAGGGGCAGGTATGTCTTGACTCAAGGCTGCAGCTGAAGGAACCGAGGCATCCACCTCATTGTCAGAGCTAGACTCTTCCATTTCTTCTTCGGTGGGGATAGGGAAATTGAAGTCAAGGTCTGGAAAAGCTTTGATAGCCTTGCGCTTAAAGGCAAGCCATCCAGTAGCCCACAAGGTGGTGGCCTCATCTCTCAGCTCAGCGATCTCTTTGTCCCTCTGTTGGACCAAACCTTTCTGCTCCTCGAGCTCCTCACAGAGTTTGCCGTTAGCCTCACTGAGAGCAAGATAATCTTGATTGGCCTGGATGAGCTCTTTCTTGGCATCAAAGGCCTCCTGGTTAGCCTTGGACCACGCCTCGACCTTAAGCTGCAGGTCTTCCTTAACCAACTTCAGCTCATCTCGAGCTCTCTTCTCCCCCTCCTCAGCTCTGACCTTGACTGTCAGTGTGTGTTTGAGGTCGGAGGCTTGCTTCACCGTCTGCTCGTTGAGGGTCTCCATCTGCTCTTTGAGGCTCTCCACCCGAGCTCTGAGATCTTCGTTCTCAAGAGACAATTCAGAAACCTTGGTCTTATACTTCTTCAAGACCTGAAAAGAGCTCTCTTGGGACCGAACCCGATGCAGTAGACCATTCACATGAAGGACAGCCTGAAAAAGCGAAAGAACGCATGAGTACACAAAACAAAAATAAGTGAAGAATGAGAAGTGGTAGCGCTTACAGCAGCTGCTCCCTGGAGAGCTGAAGAAATAGACTCCTCAAGAGGCATAGAAGCAGCCTTCAGAACATCAGACTCAGAGAAAATAGAAGAGAGAGCCCCTGCAGCAAGATCCATGTTGTCAAAAAAGGAATCCTCATCTCCTTCAGAT
Organism: Ilex aquifolium; assembly: GCA_951799425.1. NCBI lineage: Eukaryota > Viridiplantae > Streptophyta > Magnoliopsida > Aquifoliales > Aquifoliaceae > Ilex > Ilex aquifolium. Next base: position 57,538,482 of record OX637392.1, on the reverse strand, counting down.
TTTCTCTCAGTCTTCCCAGAAGCAGTGTATGAGAACTTTCCGGGTTGGAGGTCAGGGATCACTCCCAAAGCTTCCTTAACCTCAGAGGAGGAAGGGGAAGCCTGATCTCCCTTTTGAGCAAGCCCCGACCCAGGATGGGCCACTGGAGGAGGAGAGATGACTGCATGTTGAGGGGTGCCGAATGAGGAGGGCAGTGCCTTGATGGGAACCAATTCTGTAGTAGCAGAAGGGGGAGAAGGCACTTCCAATCTGGGGATTTTAGCTCGAGTGTTTGGACCACTCCCAGAGCCTACCCGAGCCTTGCGCTTCCCAGACCTGCCACCCTCCATCAGCTCTGCAATTTTGGCCTGAAGCTCTTCTGGAGTAGCCTTCATGGTAGAAGGACCTGGGAGGTCTGGAAAAAGTAGGGAAATGTAAAGGAAAAAAGAAGAGAAGGAAAGATGATGAAGAGAGGAAAGCAAGTGACGATGAAATTACCTTCGTCAGCCCCTAAAACAGATAATGGAATCGCCAAAGTTACCACAGGAAGGCTCAGACCTAGCTGCACCAAATTTCTTGACTCAATCAGGTCGGCGTACTTCTCCGGCTTGATCTTCGCCAACTTCGCTAGCACCTTCTTATCTTCAGGGCTGAGCTCAAAACGTTCACCTGAAAAGAAGAAAGTGTGCAAGTAAGAAAAAGGCAAGAGGCCTATAAATTCCAGACCAGAGCTCAGTCGACTCAAGAAAAGACTCACGCAAGTTGTCTGGTTCAGCCCAAGCCGTAGGGATACCGAGAGTGTCTGTCTTATCAGCAGGATTATACTCCCAATTGGTGCCCTCGACAAAAAAGAAATGCTCCTTCCAGTGCTTATGAGAGGATGAAATGTTAGAAATAAGCTGCCTAACGTTGGCACGCTTAGAGGCATACAAGAAGCCTTCAGAGGTCGGCTTAACGTTAAAGAACTCTAGAAATAGAGGAACGCTAGGAACCCCAAGTTTATGCTTCCTGAAGATGACTAGAAAACCAACCATGACATCATAGAAGTTGGGGGAAATCTGGGAAGGACACACATGAAAATGTTGCAGAACAGCCTTGATGAAGGGGTGTAGAGGAAAGCGAAGACCGTTATCAAAGGCGGCAAGAAAGAAGCAGACCCTGTTGCGTACTTGTTCTACATAGTAGACGGATTTATCTGGGCACCAGGGCTCGACCCCAGGAGGAAAACCATACCGAACCTTATAAATTTTCATTAGCTCAGGGGCTTCTTTACTGTAGCCCACAGACTCGGAATGCCTGAAGGCAGACCCCAAGTACGAAACCTTTTCTTCAACCCCGACTCCACTCACCTTAACTTTGCCTTTATCAGGTCTGGGGGGCATAGGAGAAGAGGAGGAGGGGGGTTCCTCGGTGCCGACCTCGGCCTCTCCAGCCCCCACACCGGGAAAGTTGTCAATTTCATCGCCAATATCCCCCAAATCGGTGTCTTCAGATCGACCCCCTAGTAGCGAAACAGAGGAGCGAGTGGCTCCAGAAGAAGCCGACATAGTGGGAAGAGAAAAAGGAAGATTAAAGGAGCGATAAAGAGGGGGAACACTGCTCAAACTCTCCCTAATGACCCTTGGGTCAGCACAGTAACTCCCGACGGCAAGAATGTGGACTATAGAGCTCCAATCTACAAAATGAGGAAGTGGGGCTAGGCAATGGTCACGATTCCAAAAGTAAAAGAACCGAAAGGCCCAAAAATGTAGCAACCACCTCGAATCCGAGGGATCCAGAGCAGAGGAGGAGGTGAAAGGGGCGAAGAACGTACCTAACTCAGGAACAGCGGCAAACAGGAACTTGGAGCAAATTCGGGGGAAGGAGACGATGCGAGTCTTCAAGACGAAGGTTGGGAATTCGTTGTCAAGCAGGAAATCAGGAAAGTTCGGGTAAGATCGTCTGAAAACGCAAGGGGAATAGAGACGAAGAGTGGAGAAGAAGATGAATAGTGCACAGAAATGGTTCAGGTAGCCGTTTTGGGGCATTTAAAGCTTGGGGAACGTGGGCTGAGACATGCGCGGGAATCGAGGAGAGTCATGACTTCTACTAACCGTCAAAAATTTTCAAGTCACGTGCTAGCCACGTGCATGTTTAACTCTTACTGGAATACAGGTCAGCCCCTGCCTAAGATCCTAAGGCAAGGGCTGGGGGGCAACTGATGATGCTTAAAATAAACCCCAGACACGAGCTCAGGAAAAGAGCTCAGCTCTGGGGGACGGGGAAAATAAACCGAGCTCACCCAGCCACGATCTGAGCTCGACCAGTCAACACTTGTACTCCCAGCTGAAGACATAAGGCGATAAATGTTAAGAGGACAACAAGTCGACAGCAGATATATTCATAATGGGAATTCAGCTAATCCAAGGCGCGTAACACATTACCAGCAAGGATCCTCTCCTACAATCAAGGAGAGGATCCCATGATAAAAGGCAAAAACCAAGCCATTGGGAGCCGGCTATAGGAAGTCTAGGTAACTCCGAGATTATAGATGAAGATAGGGAGCAATCCCTTCAATGTAGGATATAATTCCGAATTAGAGGTAAGCATGAGGATACAAAAAGGGAGGGACAACCTCCATTAAAGAGAGACCCGAGTATTCTACTGTAACACGTTCGATTCATCAATAAAGAAAAAGGAGCAAGAGCCTCCATCAGAGAGTGGACTAGCCGAGCTCGTTAGCCGGTGAACCACTATACTTCTACTGTCTCACACGCACTACACATCGGTTAATTAGAGCACTCGCCCATTGATACACGAGCCTTGTAGCTCATATGCCACATCAAACCCTACACAGATCGTTCATACCACATAATCCAATCCCATAGCTCATTCGCACAGGTTTACACCATCAAAATGCATAAATTAAAAATAAATAAAATACCATCTACTGTACAAGTTCATCTCTCGCCCTACTTGAAAATTTAGTTATCCATAAATATAATAGACAACAAAAAACTTCCAAAAAAATAGGACAAACCGGCAGCCATCAGCAATTTTTTTCCCTCTCTTTCGTCGTCTGTCATTTTTCTTCCAGTTGCCTCCTCTGCCTCTTTGTCTTCCAGCCGCCCAAGCTAAAGAAAAAGTAGAAGTCCCACCAAAAGTCAATCTTCTTTCTTTTTTGGTCTCCCAGCTGTCCAAGCTCGGGAGCAGATCCTTTGCGGTTGGGTAGTTACCGCATGACATGCGGTTTAATAAAACGGCACCGTTTTTGGTTTGTTTTCCTTTTTTTTTTTTTTTAATTAAACCTGTCCAAAACGACGTCGTTTTGGACTAGATAAAAACCAGCATCAGTCCCCTCCCTTTTCTTTCTCCCGCTTGTTCTTCATCGGGTCTGGTTCTCCCGCTTCTTCACAGCTCAAACTTCTCCATCTTCTTCTTCGTCTGATCTGGTTCTCCAGCTCAAGCTCAAAGCACTTGTCCTTAATATAGAGTTGTCTTCTTCGTCGGGTCACTAAACTTGCATTTCACTTCAAGGCTGCACTGGTGCCTCAAAGTTCTGCTGTGATCAAATTAATGGTTGCAAGCAAAAGCTTATTGATGTAAACATAATTAAACATAAGCTTATCAATCCAAACGGCAGCGATTTCATAGGCATCCAATGCAAGTTGGTTGATTGATTTTAGCCCTAACAAATCTCAATCAAAAATTTCGGAATTCCACAATGCAAGTAATTTCGGATTTTAGCCCTAACAAATCTCAATCTATAACAAACATCGGAATAAGTAAACAAACTTGAGCCAGGGAGCAGCGATTTCAGAGGTGGATTTGAATTTAGCGGTGGAAAGAGAAGGGATTTCAAAGGAAAGAGGAAAGCGGGAGGAAAGAGGAGGTTTCAGATCTTGTTTTTATCTGGTCCAAAACGACGTCGTTTTGGACAGGATCAATTAAAAAAAAAAATGGAAAACGAACCAAAAACGGTGCCGTTTTATTAAACCGCATGTCATGCGGTAACTGCCCAACCGCAGAGGATCTGCTCCCGTCCAAGCTCAAAGAAACAAAAAAAAAAACACAAGAAGTTTCAAAGTCTATCCCCTTTCTTGAGAAAAGTTATTTTCATGCCCTCTTGATTTCAATTTTTTTACTTCAGCCCCTAAAGTCCAAATCTTGTGTAATTTGAGAAAGATAAAGCCCACTAAAAATTATGAGTGTTAGGCCCACGTGAAAGCTATATCAGTTTTAGCCTTTTTGCTCATGGGGCTGCCATCAAAATAAAAACAATGAAAATTTGGAGGCTGGTCCCCCTATATGGACTTGTTTGGACTTAAGTCCATCAAGGAAACTTATTTATTATGAAGTCCGTTTTTTATCAATTTTACCATACTATCCATTCCCTTTAGAAGTGAAATAAAACTAAAAATAAAAAACTCCTAAATCTTAAGAGTTTGACTAAGGTGTTGTTTGATAAAACTGAATGCTAAAGTCTGAAAACTGAAAGCTGAAAACTGAAGTCTGAAAGCTGAATGCTGAATTTGTGGACTGTTTGGTATCCACTAAAATTTAAGTACTGAATTGAACTAAACTGTTTGATAACTACACAAAGCTAACGTCTGAAAATAAATTAATTTTCAGTTTTACCCTTCCACTCTTTAATTTGAAAATATATATAAATTATGTCATAACATAAATCATAATCACTATTATTATATTTTAGTCTATATTTAACAAATATTTGATCAAAATAAATAAATAAATAAGATTTGAATAACACAATAAGTGAATAATAACAAATTGAATAACACAATAAGTGAACAATAACATCTGATAAAAAATAATAATAACTAATAACTAATCAAATAATATTGAAAAAATACAATAAATTAGATTTCATTAACAATATGGGTGTGCCCCGTGTGTGTGTGTGTGTGTGTGTGTGTGTGTAACTATGTGTGTGTGCAGTGCATATGTCTGTGTGCAATTGTGTCTGTGCAGTGTGTGCATTTGTGTGTAGTTGTGTGTGTGTAATTATAATTTTGTATGTATATTTTTGATGTAGAAGACAAGAGAAAGAAAAAAAAAAGAGATCGACAAGGAAAATAGATAGGTTATGAGTTTTGGAGAGAAGACTAATTAGAGTTTTAATAGGATTGTAAAATATTTCAGGGTATAATTGTCATATTGTAAATATTATTAAAGATGTTTTTGCTGAGCGTTTTCAGCTTTCAGAATTAAGTAAGGGGTCTCCTACTTAATATTGTAGCCTATTTTTAAAAAACACTTAACGTGTTAAGAGAGTTTGAATTTTGGTTATCAAACGGGGCTTAATTAATAAGTGCCGAATACATTCATTTTAAGTGCTGAATTTGGGTTAACAAACACACCCTAAGTCATTATATTGTCCCTTAAAAATTTGGGGCCCAACATGGAGAAGATCTTTGGGCTTGTAAATTATTATTTGTAGACAAATTTTGGCTAACACGAAGGGATTTTGTAATTTAGGCTCAACTAATTAAAGGAAGATTGCACATTGCCTTGTTAAATGTGCTTACACCAACTTGGCTCATAGCTCAACGGTGATGCCCCTGCATTGGCTGGACTATCGGCCCGTTGACTGGTCAATGGGCTCCTAAGAAAAGACAGTCCATTAGTTAACCATTAAACTAGTCCTAAAGGATTTTTAGACGGGCAAGAATTGGGAATATTATTTTAATATAAATAAATTAAATTAATAAAACTAAATTTTTTGAATTTTGACAGGTGAGAAGGGCAGTCATCGGGCACAGGCGGGTCACAAATAACGCATAGGGGCCTCCATGTGAGGTGTCAGCCCGGACAATGGCCCAGTAAACATCAGAATCTTAGGCCAACCCATCGGCCCTGGGTCATTTCCCAAGGCTTACAGGAATTCAACCTGATTTTCCTAAGGAATGTTAATCAAATCGGGTCAATCAAGTTTTGATATTCTCATGTTCGGCTCATCTTAGTTAAGTCGTGCACATAATTTGACTCAACCTGGATTATGCAGTTTATATTTTTGATCAGGCTTGACTCGATTAGTAAGTGAAACTTTTAGGCTTTATTCTCTAGAGAGAATACTGACACTTTGGACTTATCAAGCTTCCATTTAATTTAAATATTTTGATAAATAAAAAAAACCAACAAAACCCCACTAACCAACATTGTTAAAATCATATGAACAATTTTCCCAAAAATTGAGAGAGAGATGCTTGATATTGTGAGCATGAAATTAGGACAGACCTAACCAAACCCAGATTTTTATCTTGACAAATTAAACAATTTTCTCAAAGAATCTGATAGGACATTGGCAGCAATCCAATTGTATTCTCTCAATCACAACCCAAATCAATCAAATCGGACAAGAAAAAAGATATTTTAGAGGAGAAAGTATTGAGCGAAAATGAGGGAAAAAAGCTTACCAAAAAAAAAAAAAAGCTACAGTCCTATTGGCTTCACGAGAGCTCGCGAGAAGTCTCATAGCTTCAACTGATGGTTTGGGTCCTCTGAATCCAACAATTGCAGATGACACCATTGTCGTATTACACCCAATCCAACTCGAGTAGATCTTTGAGACAAAAGGCGAAAGTACAAGGGGTTGTGTGTGTGTGTGTGGGAGGGGAGGGGAGGAGGGGGGGGGGGGGAGAGAGAGAAAGTGAGAAGATGAGAGGAGCAATGATTTAAAATGATAAGAGACGAGAGTGACACTTCAAGGGACCGTTTGGTGAGGGGATATGGGATTTGACAAAATAGATTTGGAGAAAATAGTCTAAAGGATCCCAAAATTTTATATTTGTATGGAAAATTCAGTTCCGGATTTTTAAACCCGACCCGTAGCTGACCCGAAGATTAAACTTATGATCATGGGTTTCATCAAACCTAGGAGGGGTGGATTTTGGAAGATGGGTAAGGGGTTAAAGACCCAAACTGTAATTGTACCCATGAGTATGAATTGGATTGATCATAGATAAAATAGTCATTTATAGGACAAATAGTTGTTAATAATTATGATATATTCGTGAGTCTTACATGTGTACGTGTTGCATACCAAACATGGGTATAAACCGAATTGAATGTTGAATCTCATCTTTATAAAGAAGGATTTGAGTTTGAAAGGGTTTGAATAAGACAATCCAAATCCTTCCTCAAAATTCATCCAAACAAGCCCTTAGTGAGTTATAGAAGACTATGCTACTAAAAAGGGATGACAGTGGACCGAAGTGGGGGCGGGGGGTGTAGTCTCCATCCCCGTACTTGCTTAAAAAAACTCCGTCCATCCCTGGTCCACCTCCGTTAACGGATATAGTTTTCATCCTCATCCCCGTTCACGGGTAAATTTTTAATCCCCGCCCCGTCCCCCGCCTTCACCTCCGCCCCCACCCCCGTCCACCTTACCTGTCCAAGCCCAAGCCCAAGCCCAAGCCCAAGCCCAAGCTCAAGTCAACATAATCCAAAATTCTAAATAAATCTAACATTCTAAATAATCCAACATAATTATAGAATATCATAACATAATTAAAAGTTTGTTATTTACAACATAATATAATTAAAACCTTGTTTACAATATAATTCAACATTATATAATTAAAAGTTTGTCTCCCACAATATCATGCAACACAACATAATCCAACTTAAAGAAATATAAAAACACAAATATCTACACTTTTACAAGCCAAAACCATGAAAAAAAAATAAAAAACAATATAATTTTCAAAAGAAAAAATCATTCAATAATATGTAGATTTGTATTCATAGCAACATATATATATACTAGTAATTACCCGTGCCTAAAGGCACTATATAATTCGTAAAAAATTTGCAAACATTTACCCATGCACGAAGACGATGTATAACACATTTCCGACAATCAATATGACCCACTTTTCATCTTACCGGCAGAATTCCAAATTTTTCAGGACCTTTGAAGATAGGAAAATTAAAATCATTGTTAAACATTGGAAAATTAATGCTCAGACACAATAACGCGTCCTAGTTTTGATTTCACTTTTCATCTTACCTCTAACTAAAATACCACCCTATACAAAAGTTTTTACAGAAAAAGAATGTCTCCGTTCTTTGGTGTCACTATTATTCTAAATACTTGATTTTCTATGAAGTAGCAAATATATTATTCTAAGTACCACCCACCAAAACCCAGTTGCACCAAATACTATTCAACTTCCTAAAATCTTACAGTTGGGGAACAAAAGTTACATAAGAAAAAAAACGTGTGAGAACTCTAATGAAGAAAATTTTCCAAGAGAAAGCAGCATTCATTCGAAGCTTCTATGTGAGAATTCTGCTTAGGATTTTGATTGACCTTTTTCACAACAAAGTTTGTCTGTTTCTCCTTTTTTTTCTTGGTTACCTTGCATCAGTTTTCGCTTCCCTGCCAATTTCTTCTATGATACCAGCACACTCAACCACAATTACCATGGACTTTTCACAACAAAATTTGCATGTCTCGTGTTGTACATACACCCCATCCAAAAAACCACAGTCAATTAATCAAACTTGATAAGCAAACATCTCTACAAATTCATCTAATTTAAAAGCATTAGTATATTAGTGAATTAAATAGTGCCACATACATGTATTCTCAATTTTAATGTCCAAAGATGTTTAAAAAAATTAAAAAACATCATATAACTGAATTGGAGATTAGGCTTTTCCAATAAACGTAAATCTGAACTGACCACATAACTTGATTTTTTTTCTTCCCCCAAGATCAATGAATTAACTTCAATAACAAATCAACTAACTAATTTCATGATTCCAAACCAAACCAATTCACTTTTTCTCAATTCAATATTGTTTTTCTCATACTCAACATTTCAAATAGAATCACCAAAAAGTGAACAACCAATCCAAACTCAAATTAATCATATTAACAATGCATAGCAGGATCCTACTGGTCAATATCCTAGCTAATGTCCGTGCGTAACACAAATTAAGGATAGTCAATTGGAAAAAAATGTCTGCCATTTTTGGTTCACAATAAATGACACTATAAAACAATAGGCAAGTGACAAAATAAATACCGTAAGATAGATAAAACCTTTATAAACTCATATTCTAACTCATGAAATAGGCTTACAAAGACCATCCAATGCAAACTTTCAGAATTGAAGTTCAGGATAGAATTAGAGAAATGGGCTAGTTACCCATTTTCTATACCTAGTCGTGAACTATTTGAATAGCTACAACTCATTAACCATTCATTCATTACCTTCAAACCATTTCATTCTTCCTTTAATCTCAACCTGAAATGAACTAAAAAGAACTTTAAAATTATAAACAATATTGATTACCAATAAAATAGGGTACACAACAACTATTTCGAAGAAATTCATGCTATATAATCTGACTATGTTTTCTGATTCTTAAGTCGGATCAATAATACATGCATTGAATTTTTAACGTTTTAAATCTTGAAAGAGAAATCGGATTCTCAAAAGCTATTCTTTTAAACAATCACATAAAAAAGGATTGCATATCAAACACATGATTTGATCAATACAAACCACCCATTTTCAGTGGGTTATGTAACCAACTGGCACACATTGAAACACACATACAATAAATTACCAAGCAAATATTAACCCAATTTGGCCACAATGTTACTGATATTACCATTGCCCCCTAAGAAATTGTCAAAAGAATCCAACAATTATAAAGACTACCTAACAGCAAGTAGTAAGAAACTCTCATTAAAAAGAATCAAAGATGTACAAAACCAATGTTCGTGTACCAATTTTTGTTGCATTGCTAGACTCATGATTTGAGTTATTTTCATTGAAGCAAAACTTTAAGCATTTTGTCATTAAATATAAAACCCGTAATACACAAACTAAACAAAAGAATGACTAAATTAAACCCATAATATAATTAATCATCTAACCACATAGCAACAAAGTGGGAAGGTTGTTCACCAATAATACTCAAGAAGAAGCCTACCAAAGTTTTCTTATATGTAGGAAACTCCAAATAAGTTGATTGAAAATAAGGGTGGAAAAATGCTTTACGGACCATGCTTCCTATTTCGGAATAGTAATATGAATACAATGAGTTTCTAGATACACACCATGGATGACAACACAGCTAGGGACTTGTGCAAGCTGAATCAACACACTATCGATATGTGCATGATTGATAACTCGGCAAAGCTATTCTTTTCATGTACTCCACAAAAGCATCCACCATTGCCAGCAAGAAACCATTCCCAAATTATAGACAATAATCAGAAAGTTTACAAAGCATAATGTTTCAACACCAAAAAAAATACACAATGGCACAAATAAGCAAAATATAGAAAATAAATCCAGCTCCCAAATGAGTACTTAGTGATTGGCACAAAAAGGTGTAATTATGAAAATCATATACAAAGTTCTCTAGATTAGCATCAATCCTCTCTTTGGAACCTGTAATCAAAAGCATTAATCAGAGAGAGGAAGAAAATTGAATATATAGAGTACAGGAATGGAAATCATACAACCACCCAATACAATCATATCATCAAATTCAATCAACAAAAAAAAATAAAAAATCAACCAACTAAAAAAATCATCATCATCAAATTCAATCAACACCAGAATGAGTACATGTCAAAAAAATTTTAATTTATAAATTAATCCAAACCAAACACAAAATGCAAACACCAAATATCTTGGGAAAGAATCAAAGATGGGTTTTCGGGAGGCGAGTTAATGGGTTGGGGTTTTTGGGAGGGAATACAAAATGTTGACCAATCAAGAACAAACAACACCCAAACATTTGTAAAAGCATGGGCATTAAATAAAGCAGCACCTTTTTTACATCACAAATAATACCGTCCAACATTGAAACAGATCCAGGATCCCAATATATCTTTCATGTTAAGTTTTTGTTTGAGCCCACAGTGATATAAAAAACCCAACACCAGGCATAAATGCAGCAAATAAATCTGACCCCGCAACATAACTTGACTGATATAAGACACTTTAAAAACCAAATGACCAATTATAATACAAATTATACTCGATCTCAATTGGGTTAGTACAAAATTTCAACGGACAACAAAATACAAATTACCCCTATTATTTCCTAAATATTTGGGGTGGATTTGAATGACTGAAGGTCAGGACAATCTCCTGAGTTTTTCAGTATGCTTACATATTTTGTAGCCCTAAATTGTTGGTTTGATGTTACAATTTTTTTAATTCTCATTATTTGGCCACTATATTTACTTTACATGCAGCCTTACAATAATATACACCATCCAAGCAAGTTGGCTGTTGGAGCAGATTTTCATTGTTTCAAGAATAAAATGAACCCAAGTGGGAGGACCCTATTTGTGCTAACGGAAGAAAGTGGACTCTGACCTTTAACAGGGGTAAAAAAGACACCTATTGGCTCTATACGGTATGCTAGGAGTGATACGATTTAAGATTGAATTACAAAATCTAATGATATGCACACTAATTTTTGTATGAATTTTTGCTAGTTGCTGGCAATGATTGGAGAACAATTTGATCATGGAGATGAAATCTGTGGAGCGGTTGTCAATGTCAGAAATAGGCAGGACAAAGAGGCTATTTGGACCAAGAATGCTGCAAATGAAACAGCTCAGGTAATTTCCTTAAACAAAGGAGCAGACCCATATTTATCATATTGCCCTGTCAGTTATAAGTATATAGATAATGGTGTTGCACAAAATGAAAATACTAATTGAATACAAAAAAAAAGTATTGTATACATATCTGTTAATGCATACAGCAACCCCACAATCAGTTAGCAACCTCACAATCAGTACTTGGGAAAAAAAAGTATTGTATACAGCACTTCGGTGCAATCAGTTAATGCAACACCATTATCTTACCTCTGCAGATATGAGGCAACAGAGACAATGACAAACAGATAGGCAATAATGGATAGAGAAGTAATCATACAACAACATTGCAAATACTAATTGAACCCACTTCGTGAGGTCCATTAATTACCATAAATCACAGATGATTTACACTTGGAAATTGATAATACATTTTCTTTGAAGCAAACCATCAAACACGTGGTGGGTGTTGATGATATGAAGGGGTGGAGGCAAAGGAGGAAAGGGAAAATGAGAGAGGTAAGAGAGAAGTGGAAGCAGGTACATGGTGTGTGTGCACATTATTTTAGTGATAATAAATTGCAACAAAATCACAATTTCACAAAATCTTAGCTAGTTGAAATACTCAAGAAACATATCAAAATTTCACCCAAAAATTGGTCTGTTTGTCACCATTCTTTGCCATCCATAGTAGCTACTCTCAACTACATATATCAAGAGCTTATTTTATCAAACACAATTACTCCATATGTAAGCATAATACATAGACACACATAAATAGTACCTGAAACAGAGGATTTGAGATGTGAATATCCAAATCCTCTCCTCCTCTCTCTATGCCTTTCGTCTGTCTCTATCTCTATTGTAGCCATCCTAATGCCAATATTATGAGTGAGATTTGAGATTGGGAGAAGATTTGTGATGGATTCCATGTGATAGAGGCGTGATAGATTGGGAGAGAGAGAAGCGTGAGAGAGAGAGACGAGTGAGAGATAGGCTTCTTCATGGGCGGGAAAATTTTTTTTAGGACTAACCGTAGACCATTGGCTCAAAATTTTTGAGATGATCTGAACCGTCTTTTATGTTGGGATTACGTTGTCCATTAGATTTGTTTATGTTTTGTCTCAAAATGATCTGGACCTCTCTTTGTCTTTTAGATTCAAACTTCGCTCTACTTTATTATATAAATATAATAACGGGTAAAGCGGGGAGGGGAGGGGAGGGGCGGGGCGGGGCGGGGCGGGGCGGGGGCAGGGGTAAGTGTCAGTCCATTCCCGCACGGGTTTATATGGGTATCCCCGTATACGTCCACCGTCCAATACGTATGGTCTATCCCCGATCCAAACGGGACGAGTTTGAACGAATACTCATTTTTATCCAGCCCACTGCAATGCCTACTACTAAAAGGGGTGAGTACATCTCCTTTTTCATGGGATTTAGTCATCTTCAAACTATTAAGTTGATCTCATCTATATCCACATTGGGGGTGTTTGGATCACCATGGGTGGATTGGGTTGGATTGGATTTGAATCTGAATCCAAACCAAGCCAATGCAAAGTAGTCCGGTTTGAATCAATCCTAATGTAAAGTATCCTATCATATCCCATCTTTGGATGATTACCATTTTTTGTATGGGCCCCATTAACATGTGAAGATAAAAGATACTAAAATAACCATTACACCCTTTTACAAATAAATGTAATTGAATCCTATACTAAGTTTGGATAAGAATAATGTGAAGCTAATCCAATAATATTGTCCAACATAAAATGTCACAGATTGTCCAACATATATAAGAATACCTTACTCATTATATATTTTTATTTTTTTTATTATAAGACTTGGTCAATAGTTCATTGATTCAACATCAAATCGATCATATAATAAAAAAATAAAAAAATATAAATATTTTAAAATATAGTATAAATTGCATCTATAGTTCTTAAGGTTTGTCACTCATTATATTTTGATCCATTAGAGATATTTTTGGTATTGTATAATAATTCATGAAACCAAATATAAGTCCAGTTAAAATAAAAAAAAAACCAAACATGAGTTCAGTTAGAAAAAAAAAACCAAACAAAAGTTTTCTCCTGACCACAAAAAATAAGGATTTTCCTTTTTTTCCACTTTCCCTTCTCTCTTTATTCAACCCGTCAGCCAGACCCAACAAATCTCTCTCTTTCTAACCAACACACATCCATGGAATGACTTATAAATTTTTTAATTGAATTTTATACAACACAATTTGCAGTGGAGAGACAAATATAGAGAGGCAATGGAGAGGCAGATACAACACAATTGTGAGGGGAATAATAGTTGACATAGAGAGAGAGAGAGAGAGAGAGAGAGAGAGAGAGAGAGAGAGAGAGAGAGAGAGAGAGAGAGAAGGGGGTTTGCTGGTGTTGGAGGTGGCGCTGGTGGAGGTGTTGTTTGTGTAGCGAGGGAGAGAGGAAAGTGATGAGAGACAGTAGAGGGAGAAAGAGAGCCAATAGAGAGCAGATGGCACCGATGCTTGTGGTGCCATTTACGGTGGCAGTGGCGTTGCAGTGGAGAGGCAGATAGAAAATGGGTGGGGCGCTGGCGGTGCTTGGTTGCTGTTGCTGGTGGTGCTTGGTCGCTGGTGGAGGTGTTTTCTGGGTAGCGAGGGAGAGAGGAAAGTGATGAAAGACATAGATAAAACCCTAGAAAATTATTGTTGAGGGGTGTTTTAGTAATTTCAGGACCAATCCGACTGGGAGCTCGTTAATCCCAAAGTTTAGGTGGGATATCTTTGTCCAGATGCGAGGGGATAATGGGGCTGAAAAACTACGGCCGTAGTTTTGAAAAACTCCGAATATCCAGCCTCAAAAAGGATTGTCCAAGCAAGGATAAATGGGGCCCACAACTTATTTATCCAATTCAACATGGTGTATCCACCTTTATCCAGCCATCCAAACACCCCCAATTATTAATTATTAAACCTACCCTATCTATATTCATTTATTAAAAATTAAATTCATTAAATATTAATTCAATCTGCTATATAGTCACTGATCAAAATTTTGTTTTGGTATATTATTTCGGTACAAAAAAATTTCAGAAGAAGAATTAAAATTAATAAAAAAATTAATAATTATTTTTAAAATATTAGTCAAAATATATTAAAACACCTCAAAATATATAAAGACATTGGTGAATATATATAAAAATATCTCAAAAAAATATAAATCACCTCGAAATATTAAAATTTCACTTCAATTACTATTTTTTTTTATTTTTTTATTTTTTTGACATATATTTAATAGTTAATTAAATGGGTACAAATGGAGTGAACTTAGTAACTAATGAGGTGCGTATAGATGGAGTGAATTTAGTAGTTTGAAGTAAGATGATTAAATGGGGTGAGAAAAAAGATTTAAAGGATGAGAATAGCCCCACCTTACTGAAAAATAGGAGTGCAACTTGAGCGGCCCAACCTGACCCAACAAAAAAAAAACAAGCTTGGGTTGAGGTTTTTAATACTTGGGTTGGGCTTGGATTGAAAAACATCAATCCGAATTAAATTTGGGCAATACTTTGATTGAGACTTCGGGTTACCGGATTCAATCTAAATATATAAATCAGGTTCAATCCGAATATTAAATCGGGCTCAACCCGAATATTATAATTAAACATTAAGTCCAGTATGCTTTTTTTTTTTTTTCATGTTAATTTGACTATTATGTTAACGGCAAAATCCAGTTTACCCCCTTGTGGTTTGGGTGTTTTGCACATGACCCCCCTATGATTTGGAAATCAGCACATTACCCCCTTATGCTTTTGGACCGATATGCACAATTAACACCGTAAACAAAAGTGATAAAATGACTTTAATACCCTCAACTATTCATCATCTTCTTCCTCCCTCTCAGTTGTTGCCTAATTTTCTGAAAAATCAACCAACCACCCAACTTTACAATCTTTTCTCTCTCTCCACACATCACCAAACTTCCTCAAACCAATGTCAATACCCTCCACTCTCAACCTAGTTTTAAACCCCACATAATTGTTTCCTTAAATAGCCTCCATGACCCACGAATTTAAGCTCAAATGTGATCACAAACTCATTTTGACAGGTTATATACATACCAGATTTTTTTCAACATTTGGGCCAACTTTGGCCCTTAATTTCTCCCTCGTTTCTCAACCTTTTTGGGTGATTCAAATGCCTATATTTAACCTATTTCTACCCTCTTTCCAATCATGTATTTAGTTTGTCTAGATCATGCACAAGGTAAGTGGAAATCGAGCTCCAAAGTGACGGGTTCATCATTTTCAAAAATTGTCACGATTTTTAATTCAATTTTTCACCCACCAAACCTCATTCTTTCTCGATTCTAACTTCAAAATGGATTCCTTGAGCCTAAAAATGGTGGATTAGGCCTCCCTTCACCTCCGAAACTCGAAATTTTGAATTCCCAAAAATTCAAGTTTCAAGCTTAAACAAGGGTTTTGATTTTCTCTCACTATACACCACGGCCACTAAAGAAACGTTAGGAAATTGTTACTGAATATGAAAACAAGCTTACCCTATCACACTACTTCTTCCACCATCACCCACTGTGCACCACCCCAGCCCACTGCTCACCGCCACTCTCATTGGAAAACAACCAGTGCAACCTAATCCTTCAACTCACTTCATCAACTCAATTCATCCATAGTAAAAAACATCAAACTCAACCCAATTCATTGACCCAAAAAATTTAATCTGATTCATCACCAAAAATTCAACCCAATTACAAACAAATTCAACCAACCTCCAGCAAAAAGGAGAGAGAGAGAATAATCAAAATAAATTCAAAAAATTGTATCAAACTCAAATTAATTTCAAAATCAAAATCAAAAAATCAAAGGTCAAATCAAATTGGAAAAATCATAATATTAAAACTAAAATTCAAAAAGACCAAAAATCAAAACTCGCTGAAGAATCTTCGATCGTTGAGGAGAAATCGATCTGTGTATTTTGCGTGCGAGAGAAAGAGAGGGTGTAGCAATTTAGGATTTTCTGTACCTGTGAGGAATAAAAAAGGAAAATGAAAGAGAAAAATGAAGAAAATGGTGCATAGGGGAAAACAACTGGAACAGTTTTGTGTGCAAGGGTGTCATGAATATTTTCTTCATAATGGGACTGCAAACCCTAGAGAGAGAGAGAGGAAGAGAAGATAGAGAAAAAGGGTATTATAGTCCTTTACCCACATTCATTTTGGAGGAAAGCACTTGATTTCCCATTCAACCCGTTATTTAGGCGCGTGTAACATACACACAGTTAATTTTAACAGAAAATATAACGGTAGCAAATTAGTCCAAATCCATAAGGGGGTTGAGTGCTTATTTTTAAACGTTAAGGGGGTGATGTGCTCTAAGGGCAAACCACAAGGGGGTAAATTGAAGTTTGCCCTTATGTTAATTTGGCTGCTATGTCTTATGTTTAGAAAAGTGTAATTTAGTTTTTGTGCAGTATTTTTTTATGCTTTGAATACTATGGTCTTTATATTAAACATTTGATTGAACTTGTTGGTTGTTACTTCAGGTGAATACTATATAGTATGCACCACATTTAGAACAACAAGCTAATTTTGGGTTTGAACAAATCCAACCCAAAATAAGTCCGAATTGGGTAACCCAAATTCAATCAGAGCCCGTCTGAATTCAACTTGAGCAATACTCAGGTTGAGTACCTCGGGTTAAGGTCGGGTTAGGGTTGGTTGACCACTTAACCCACCCAAGTTGCACCCCTATTGAAAAATGAGTTTTAATTGTAAATTCTTAAGAGTGATACCATAAGAGTTAGCCATCTTGTCCCTTGGGAGACATGCTCTAAACCAGCTCAAGTTACGGTGATCAGTTGATGAACTTAAGAGAATAGTCGACGCAAGCCTAAACACCCTGTAGCAAAAAAAAAAAAAAAATTAAATAAATAAATTTCCCAATACAAATATTTATGTTTTAAATGGGAGGGTATAAGGGTAAATAAACATTATATGCCTTTTCATTTTCCTTTATTTTTGTCCAATACCCTTTTTTGAGTGGCTCATAAAAAGGGAGAAGGGGATAAAGTTGGAACTCACAACTAATTACGGGCGGAGTAAGCACTTACAATTAAACCATTCTTTTACCTCTTTTCCGTTTAGTAATAACAATGAGAACTATGTGAATTACGCTAAAATTGGATGCGACTCCTACATGTTTGATCTAATTTTGCAAATTCAGGCATCACCTGTTAGTTGGATTCAAATATAACGAAGCCAAAGGACGAATGATATTTTATATTCTGAGGATCTATTTGGATGGCGATACTTTATCTTACTTGGATGGTTAATGAATTGGGCATGTACATGATACTTTATACTTTGAGTATATTAAGATCATTAATCTTATAATCAACTTAATTTGGGATTCTAAAAAAGAAAAAAAAAAATTAAAATCAAACTCCTTACCAAAATTTAGTTAATTCCTAAAGTTGAACACCTTTCCTAAAATTAAGTGCTTTCCTAAAATAGAGTTAATTACTAAAAATAATAATGCGATATAAATTCATTCTCATATTAGATTACTAATGGGATATAACTCTCTGGCATTGCAGGAAACACATGGGTTGGAACTCTTATGTTTTCCAAAAATATATTTAACATTATTTTTATGATTTGGGTTTTTAGAATGGTGTGAAACTCTCAGCTGGGATCATTATTTTGATAGTTGCTACTGTATGTGAAATGGTTGTGACATATCACTAGAATGGCTTTTTGTTATTCTTTAGTGAGTGTTCAACTTTTGTGGCAAAAAAATGACCCATTAATTGGGGGTTCAACCTTAGTTTTGATTTTTTTTTTTTATCAAGTTTATAAATTGTGTACATAGGTTAGTGGTTTTTTGGGATCATACTTTTAAGAAAAAATGTTGTCGATTTTTTTAAAAAGAACATCGGGCTTACATATTTCTGGAAAAAAATTTGCTATTTTTTATTAACTAGTAGTAAATAATAGATTAAAATGATATTGGAAACCTGAGTATTTCTTTACTAGAATTAGATACCCGAACCCGATTCAGATTATTGTCATCTAAATGGGGTTTGAAAGAATTTTAATTGTCAATTTATATCCACTTTCAATCAAATAAAAAGCTAATAATCTGGTTTATTTTTATAAAATTAAGTTCAAATTTTTTATATAAAATGTTTAAAATTAAGTAATCTATATAATAAGATAGATAGGTTTTTAAACTTATGCGGGTATATTTTTCCCCCAAATTTCATACACCCATCACACACTTTCTCCTCTAAATTTCACAAACTCAACACAAACAACCCACAATACACAGTTGCACACACTCCAACACACACAGCTACACACACTCTAACACATACTCATTATATATACACACACATGCGCATTTCAGCTGTACATACACTCCAATATACACATAGTATCATAGTTTAGTATATAGTGACTTCAATAGGGTATCACTAGTTTACTAATAATTGACTACAAAAATGAAAAAAAAATACAAGAAAAATTAATATCGAACAAATCAATAGACATGTAGTTTTGGATCAGATTACTACTCTTTCATCTGATTCATTATTGCACGGGATAATTCCTGCAATCAATATGGAGTAGCGGCTGAGCTGATAACGAACCCTGAAATAATCACAAGGTTAAGAAAAAGGGAGCCAGGCGTGTGCCCGACTTAACCCCTCCGAAGCTTAAGTCAGTAAGAATGGGGGGAAAGCTCTGTATTCTCGATTCTGGGTTAGTATTTGCGTACCTTTGCCCATTTTTCTGGGGGGTATTTATATGTGGACTAGTAATGATTGCTCTGACACAGTGGTCACCTCAGTAATCAATACTTTTCGCTATGACCAATGTGTAATGAGTGATTTCTATCTGGATTCCCGTGTTATTAATGCTCGGCGGGATAAAATTAGTCCTCGGGGCAACGCCGAGAACATAAACCTATCTGAGCGCTTGAGTACCTAGGAACGGCGTCTGACACCTACCATCATATACTCGACATTTAGGGGGCACTCGGCCCTATGTGAGAACTAGGCGCCACAGTCATTAATACATGCACTCATGACCGTCAGTTTGAGTCTTCGAGGGTGCAGAGGCGCATTAAATGCTGTCTCAGTCACTCATGTCTTCATAAATGCAGGGTCACATCGCATTAATTGCTATAGTCAGAGGTTCACACTTGGCTCCATGAGACTGCGTTTCGTCTTCGGCGTCAAGTTACATCTCGGAGTCGGCTCATCCACTCGGCATTGGCTTCATGGCTTCGCAACGGCTTCGCTCGTACACGTGTCGTCTTGGGGCCTGTGGAGCCGTCTTGAGTCCCTCCAACTGCCCCCCAGCCTCCACTTCCTTTGCAGCGTGCGACAGGTGGCGCAAGGGGAGCGGGGGCTAGCCTGTCACGTCGTTTTTAAAGAAGGGCGGTTACTTGCACGTTTCGAGCCGCCTTTTTCAAATCTGCTAATGATGAGTGTCTCCTCGATTCCCGCTCTCCCATCTGCCTATAAATAGGGGAAGTCTTGGCCATTTGAGAACTTTGCAATCTCTTCTCTCCCTTAAGCGATTTAGCTGCCGAGTACTCCCTCGTCTTCCCCCGAGAACTCTTCTGCGAAGAAAATCCTGTAAGTACTCTCACCATATCTCTTCTTCTTCTTCCAAGCTCTTTACCACCTCCATCCATGGCTAGGAGCCGTAGTAGCCAAGCTAGGAATCCCTCTTCATCCACAACCAAGCGATTAAAGAAAACCGTAGTCAATGAGGACAATATAGGGGCCTTTAGGGCCAAGTACCGAATACCAGAGAGAGTCCTGACCTTTCCTTTCCACCCCTCGAAACATAGTAGGGAACGTGGGTGCGTTGAAATGATGCCCTTTTACACTAAGGCCATCATGGAAGGTGGCTTGACTTTCCTTCTACCCCCTCTGGTACTGGGGGTGTTAATGCAGCTTCGGCTGTTCCCCCTTCAGTGTGGGGTAAACTTTTTTAGGATAGTTATGGGAGTAATTGCCCTGAACGCCCGGCTAGGGGTTAACTTAGGAGTAGACGAAATCCTGTTCTGCTACGACCTTAGACTAGTTGGGGGGGGAAGGTACTACCTCAAAGCCCGGGACACCTCCATGTACCTAGTCACACACATGCCGGACTCGGACAAGGGGTATTTCGATGATTTGATCATACTCGGCGGAAGCTGGGAGAGGGGCACCGGACCCGAGTATGACGGATTGTTCTGCCCCAAAGTGCCGAGGGATGAAGGTGTGTTGTATAGTTTAAATGTATACTCGGCTCATAGGTAGCTTTTCTTCTAACCTCATTTCTCATTTGTACAGAAGGATACCGGCGTGACGCAGCTCAACCCCACAGATCCCAAGTTAGATTTGGCGACCTGTTGAAGGTGTGGTCCTCCGACCCGGCAAACGAATACTCCCGAGCAGCGCACGTGCTCCTTGGTTATCATCCGTCTTACAGCCGATTCTCCCAAATCCCCCCTCATTTCGATCCCAAACGGTGGGAGGACCTCTCTTCATCCGAAGACGACGCTGAGAGAACCCCTTCTCCTCAAGCTCCTCCCCCCGCAACCGAAGACATGTTCAACGTCCCTCCAATCTCAGCTGCTGCCATGGAAGCCGTAGCTTCTCGGCGCAGGGCCAGGACCTTGGCTCAGGGTGCCTCCCCGAGCACCGCGCCGACTATTCCACCAGCGCCTCAGCAGGATGCGCCTCCCCCTCTGCCAACTCGTCAACAGGTGGACCCTGCAATTCTGCCGACTGACATTGTGCCCACTCACCAAGTCCCTCCTACCGGCGGTCGGCAAACAGGCAGGCGAAGCCGGGATCCCGAAATACCCGAACCCCGACAAGACGAAGAGCGTCGGAAGAAGCGTCGCCATGATGCCCCTGGCGCAACCGCTTCCGCTCCCGGGACGTCCTCCTCCGCCGCATGGGTTGCTCAGGCGGAAAGGAGGGGGGGCCGACTTGTCTTGGAATCAGACTCCATCATCCAGGACAGGGAAGTGGCCTTTGCAGTGGCCTCGACCCTCCAATTCAACGCAGACATGTGCGTTCATAACAATCAGTCTGACAACGTGCTCCTCTTAAGCGCTATCCAGAACAACTTGGTGGTAAGTGTCTCGTTTTGAACTCGTTCCATGTAGTTGGCAACTACTAACTTGTTTTTATCGACTTCCAGGTCTCTCAGCAGCTGGGTGTCATCATCGATCGCTTCTGGGAGTACAAGCAGGATGCGCCTCAGCAGGATGCGCCTCCCCCTCTGCCAACTCGTCAACAGGTGGACCCTGCAATTCTGCCGACTGACATTGTGCCCACTCACCAAGTCCCTCCTACTGGCGGTCGGCAAACAGGCAGGCGAAGCCGGGATCCCGAAATACCCGAACCCCGACAAGACGAAGAGCGTCGGAAGAAGCGTCGCCATGATGCCCCCGGCGCAACCGCTTCCGCTCCCGGGACGTCCTCCTCCGCCGCATGGGTTGCTCAGGCGGAAAGGAGGGGGGGCCAACTTGTCTTGGAATCAGACTCCATCATCCAGGACAGGGAAGTGGCCTTTGCAGTGGCCTCGACCCTCCAATTCAACGCAGACATGTGCGTTCATAACAATCAGTCTGACAACGTGCTCCTCTTAAGCGCTATCCAGAACAACTTGGTGGTAAGTGTCTCGTTTTGAACTCGTTCCATGTAGTTGGCAACTACTAACTTGTTTTTATCGACTTCCAGGTCTCTCAGCAGCTGGGTGTCATCATCGATCGCTTCTGGGAGTACAAGCAGGATGCGCCTCAGCAGGATGCGCCTCCCCCTCTGCCAACTCGTCAACAGGTGGACCCTGCAATTCTGCCGACTGACATTGTGCCCACTCACCAAGTCCCTCCTACTGGCGGTCGGCAAACAGGCAGGCGAAGCCGGGATCCCGAAATACCCGAACCCCGACAAGACGAAGAGCGTCGGAAGAAGCGTCGCCATGATGCCCCCGGCGCAACCGCTTCCGCTCCCGGGACGTCCTCCTCCGCCGCATGGGTTGCTCAGGCGGAAAGGAGGGGGGGCCGACTTGTCTTGGAATCAGACTCCATCATCCAGGACAGGGAAGTGGCCTTTGCAGTGGCCTCGACCCTCCAATTCAACGCAGACATGTGCGTTCATAACAATCAGTCTGACAACGTGCTCCTCTTAAGCGCTATCCAGAACAACTTGGTGGTAAGTGTCTCGTTTTGAACTCGTTCCATGTAGTTGGCAACTACTAACTTGTTTTTATCGACTTCCAGGTCTCTCAGCAGCTGGGTGTCATCATCGATCGCTTCTGGGAGTACAAGCAAACGGCGAGAGGCGCCCAGAAGGCGATAGATGATAAGGACGCGCACATCAGAGGCGTCGAGGCGGTCCTCGCCGACCAGAAAAAACACATCACCAATCTCATCATCGAACGTGACTCGCTGGACGCTGAGTTGCAGAAGCTGAGGGCGAGTGAGGCGGCGACGATGAAAAAGGTGGAGGAGTATGAGCTGAAGATCTCGGCTGCCGAGAACAAAGCTCTAGACTCCGAGGGCCTGGTCAGGGAGTTAACCGCCCAGGTGGATTCCCTGACGGCGGAGAAGGCAGGGGAGCCACAGAGGCTTCAAAGGGAGTGTGAGAGGGTTTTCCTAGAAACCCAAGAGCAGATGGTCCCCGCCTTTGAAGAAGCCAAGGTCATTGCTCATCGGCGTGGATGGATGAATGCCTTGCATGCTGCAGGGGTGGACCCGGCAAGTGAACTCTTCCAGAGACACAGTTCCCTCGCCGGGTTTGAACCGTGGAGCTCTCGGAGGGACAACCAGACGCCGAGACAGGTGAGGCGGCCGAGGGGATCATGGCAACCATTACTGTAAGCGATGGTTCTGATGGCCTTTCTCCCCTTATCGGTGGCCAAGAGTCCGAGCTCCCTCCTTCTCCTATTGACGACCTAACTGTCCATGATCCGAGATGAACCTGGCCGCGGTTTCTCTGTTCTTTGTTCTTTCTATATATGTAAGCCATTGGGGACGCAAAGCCCCGTTTTTGGACTGTAATGAACTTTTCGATAAATTAATGAACTCTCCATCGTTTTGTTTCGTGTTCGAGCTGTGAATGTACTCCAACTCTACATTGGCATTTCTTCTCTATGCGTGTCTCTTCATTTTTTCTCGTACTCTGACTAGCGTTAGTTTAACCGTTGACTTGACTTCTCCTTATGCGTTTGCTAGGGGCCGAGATATATAACATCTCTTCCCACCTCTCCTCGGGGCCTAGCCCCTAACGTCCGAGAGCTCGTCTCGTTTTTGAGAGCGTTGCCTCCAGGATGAGGTCTCATACCCCTCGGGACCACGCCCCTAACGACCGAGAGCACGTCTCGTGTTGTATTTGAGAGCGTTGCCTCAAGGATGAGGTCTTATACCCCCCGGGACCATGCCCCTAACGACCGAGAGCTCGTCTCGTGTTGTATTTGAGAGCGTTGCCTCAAGGATGAGGTCTTATACCCCTCGGGACCATGCCCCTAACGACCGAGAGCTCGTCTCGTGTTGTATTTGAGAGCGTTGCCTCAAGGATGAGGTCTTATACCCTTCGGGACCATGCCCCTAACGACCGAGAGCACGTCTCGTGTTGTATTTGAGAGCGTTGCCTCAAGGATGAGGTCTTATACCCCTCGGGACCATGCCCCTAACGACCGAGAGCTCGTCTCGTGTTGTATTTGAGAGCGTTGCCTCAAGGATGAGGTCTTATACCCCCCGGGACCATGCCCCTAACGACCGAGAGCTCGTCTCGTGTTGTATTTGAGAGCGTTGCCTCAAGGATGAGGTCTTATACCCCTCGGGACCATGCCCCTAACGACTGAGAGCATGTCTCGTGTTCATAATAAATAACCATCGGGATATCCTTCTTGTATTAACAAAAATATCTTTTCAGATTTGACACATTCCAGGGTCGGATTACATCATTGCCATTCATGTTCTGTAGCCGGTACGCCCCGGTGCCCCCCACTGCAATTACTTTGTAAGGGCCTTCCCAGTTAGGTCCGAGTTTCCCTTCCGTGGGTTCCCGAGCAGCGCCCATTACCTTTCTAAGCACCAAGTCCCCCACCTTGAAATCCCTTGCTCGGATTTTCTTGTGATGTTGTCTTGATAATTCTCCTTGGTACTTGGCTAACTTGATGGACGCTAGTTCTCTCCTTTCCTCGGCTAAGTCAAGATCTCTGGCTAGCATCTGCTCGTTATTCCCTAGATCGAACGCTTGACTTTTAATGGTCGGGAGACCGACTTCCAGCGGGATGACAACCTCCATCCCGTAGGTTAAGGCGAACGGCGTTTCTCCCGTTGATGTCCTCGGGGTAGTCCTGTACGCCCATAATACGTTTAGCAGCTCGTCGGTCCATTTCCCCTTTGCTTTTTCCAGCCTCTTCTTGATCCCTGCCAACACTGTCTTGTTGGAAACTTCCGCTTGTCCATTGCTCTGGGGGTAGGCCGGCGTGGAATAATAGTTGCGTATTCCGAACCCTAAGCAAAACTCCCTGAAGGGACCACTGTTGAACTGGGTGCCATTGTCTGAGACGATTGCCCTGGGAATTCCAAACCGGGTTATTATGTTCTGCCATACGAATTTCTTTGTCTCGGTGTCCCGAATGCGGCTCAAGGGTTCGGCTTCAATCCATTTGGTGAAGTAATCAGTAGCCACCAATAAGAATTTTTTGCCTAGAGGGGCCTTTGGGAGCGGACCCACGATATCAATCCCCCATTGAGAGAATGGCCAGGGACTAGTCAGTAAATTCAGATCCCCAGCTGGTTGTCGGATAACAGGAGCGAACTTCTGACACTTGTCACACTTCCGAACGTAACTCTTTGCGTCTCTCTGCATATAAGGCTACCAATACCCCTGCGTCATTGCTCGGTGTGCCAAGGATCTGCCTCCTGTGTGGCTGCCGCATATGCCCTCATGAATTTCATAGAGCAGGGGTTCCACTTTGTCCTCGGGGACACAAAGTAGATGGGGTCCGGAGAAAGACCTCCTATATAACTACTGATCGGCGGATATCCAGAACCTTGGGGCCTTGAGTCTGACCTTCTTGGCTTCTTTGGCATCCTCGGGAAGTACGCCCTCAGTCAAGTATGCAACAATGGGTTTCATCCAACCCGGTGCCGATTGCGTTTGCATCGGCAGTACTTGCTGGGAACAAGTCTCTTGTATACTTGGTTTCTCTCGGTTCTCAATGATGATACGCCGGGTTACTTCGGAGGCCAACGCCGAGGCAAGGGATGCCAAAGCGTCGGCATGGGTGTTTTGATCCCTTGAAATCTGAGAGACTTCTATTTTATCAAATTTCTGTATCTTGGCTTTAGCCTTCTGATAGTAAGCCTTCATCCTGGTGTCTCGGACTTCAAAGTCACCATTTATCTGATTCACTACTAGTTGGGAGTCGCAAAAAGCATGTAGGTGCCGGACCCCAACCGAGTAAGCTATATCAACCCCTGCCAGCAGTGCTTCGTACTCGGCTTCGTTGTTAGACGCTTTAAACCCCAATCTAATAGCTCGCTCGATTGTGAATCCTTCTGAACTGGCCAGTACTACTCCTACTCCTACTCCTGCCTCCCTTGCGTTTGAGGACCCGTCGACGTGAAGATCCCAGTCAACTCCCAGAGTGGTGACTTCCGGCGGGGGCTCGGGCGCAGAGAACTCGGCAATGAAATCAGCAAGAACTTGTCCCTTAATTGAAGTGCGGGGCTTGTAGTTTATCTCGAATTCCCCAAGCTCCACAGCCCATTTAGCAACTCTTCCTGATATATCGGCCCTCTGCAGAATCGGCCTGAGAGGACGGTCAGTCAACACCTCAATGGTGTGTGCCTGAAAATAATGCCTAAGCTTCCTCGCCGAGACGACTAGGGCAAGGACCAATTTTTCCATCGGCAAATATCTTGTCTCGGCGTCAAGCAGGGTTTTGCTCACGAAATAGACGGGCCTTTGTGCCCCCTCGTGCTCCCGTACCAGGGCACCACTGACAGCTTCCTCCGACACTGATAAGTAGAGGTACAGAGCTTCTCCTGACCCTGGTACAGACAGCGTCGGAGGACGTTTTAGATATTCTTTAATTCCTTCAAGTGCTCGGCCGCACTCTTCGTCCCACATCCCCTTTGCCACCCCTTTGAGCTTGGCAAAGAACGTTTTGCACCTATAAGAGGATTTGGAAATGAACCGGTTCAGCGCTGCAAGCATTCCGGTTAACTTCTGGATGTCTTTGATAGTCCTAGGTGCCTGAATGTTCTGGATCGCCTGAATCTGCTCGGGATTAGCTTCAATCCCTCTGTGGGTCACCAGATATCCCAAAAACTTCCCCGAGCTCACGCCGAAGGCGCATTTGGAGGCATTCAGCTTTAAGCGGTAGCGTCTGAGAATGGCAAATATAGTGCCGAGATCAGCAAAGTGATCGGCGGTCTCCTTGCTTTTCACTAGCATATCATCGATGTACACTTCCATGGTGACGCCGAGCAGGCGTTTGAACATTTTGTTTATCAGTCGTTGGTAGGTGGCACCGGCGTTCTTCAACCCGAAAGGCATTACAGTGTAACAATAGATTCCTCGGGGCGTGATGAACGCTGTTTTCTCTTGATCCGACTCCTCCAAAGGGATTTGATGATATCCAGCCCGAGCATCCAGGAAGGAAATACGCTTGTGACCCGCGGTTGCATCCACCAGCTGGTCAACTTTAGGGAGCGGGTATCCGTCCTTGGGGCACGCCTTATTCAAGTCGGTGAAATCTACGCAAACCCGCCACTTGCCTTCCTTCTTTTTGGCGCAAACCGTGTTAGACAACCACTCGGGGAATTGGACCTCCCGAATGGTGCCCGCCTCCAACAACTTATCTACCTCTTCATCCACGGCCTTTGCGTGATGCGGGGCCGCTCTTCGCGCTTTCTGCTTCACCGGTTTGAAATTTGGATTAGCATGGAGCCGATGGGTCGCAACCTCGGGACGTATCCCCGTCATCTCGGCATGTGTCCAGGCGAAAACGTCGGCATTTCCACGCAGGAAAGAAGTCATTTCCTTCCTCTCGGCGTCATCTAGTGAGGATCCTATCAAAAAGTACCTGTCTTCATCACCGGGCCTCAACAGGACCTTGATCAGCGGCTCGGTGGAGCGGTCGGCTGGTTCCACCACAGGCTCATCTATCCCCAGCCGACCATACTGTGATTGCTATTTAGCCACAACCTCCTCGGGGTCACGGTCTCCACCCCGGGTACCAAGTCCTGTCTTCATAGCGGCATAGAAACAGTTCTTAGCCGCCAACTGGTCACCCCGGATTTCCATGATGCCGCGCGGGGTAGGGAACTTCATTTTCTGATGGTAACTGGAGTGGACCGCCCTCATGGCATGCAACCATGTTCTCCCCATTATGGCATTATACGGGGAGTCGGAGTCTATCACCAAAAACTCCACCGGGATCGTGACGATTGCCGCCTGAACCATCAATGTGATTTTGCCGAGCGGCAGGGCACTAGAACCGTTGAAACCGACAAGGGGGGTCTGCACAGGCTTCAAGTCCCTGCGGGTCAATCCCAACTTCCGGAAGAGGTCGTCGTACATCACCTCGGACGAACTACCGGAATCCACCAGGATCCTCCTCACATCAAATTTGTCGACTCGCAAGGTGATCACGAGCGCATCATCATGCGGCAGGGCCACCCCTCTCAAATCGGCGCCAGAGAAACTGATAACCTCGTGATCCGAACGGGGCTTCTTAGAGGATTGCCCTGCCCATTCAGTCTCCTCGACTTGCAACGCTTGCGAAACCCTCTTGCGCTCCGCCTGGAGGATATTATACGTTGGCCTCTCCACCGTGCTGGCGTGTATGACATTAATAACTGGAACCACTTCTCGGGGTGATTCCGGCCGTTCCTCCGCCGCTCTACGCCTTGGTCTTTGGTCAATGAACTCTCCCAAGTACCCATCCCGGACCAGCTGTTCGAGGAAGGATTTGTATGCCTTACAATCTTCTGTCATGTGACCATAATCCCTATGAAAGGAACATCTGACGGTAGTGTCTTTTGTGGCCGGATCGCCCAACATCTTCGGGGGCCACCTGAAATACGGTTCATACTTTATCTTATTGAGCATCCTATAAATAGGCTCCTTAAAGACGGTGTTGATTCCTTGGAAGGAGAGACGGTTCGGTGGTGGGGTCGGCGCGTTTCCGCGAGGTGGCTGCTCCCTCTCCCTCTTTCTCGGCGCTGATGTTCTGGTCTCGGGGACTGTGGTTTCTTCCTCAACTCGCGCATACTTATTTATGCGCGTCATTAGGTCCTTCATGTCGCCAGGAATCTTCTTAGTAAGGGACCGGTAGAGGTCGCTATCCCGGGACAGTCCCAGTCGAAAAGACGCTGCAACCATTGCCTCCGAGCATGCGTCCACTTCGTTAACCTCCTCCCAGTACCGGATAGCGTACTGTCGAAGGGATTCCCCGTTCTTCCTTCTAAGCGTCAGCAAGGCACCGATGTCTTTCGGCCTCCTAGTGCTGGTGATAAACCGTGCCTTGAACAGCTCGGCCATTTGCCTCCAACATCCGATGCTCTCAGGGGCCAAGTTTTCATACCACTTCATGGCGGTATCCCCCAGGCTCATGGGGAAAACCCGGCATAACACCCCTTGATGGGTGTCATAGATTGACATTAGTTGCTTGTAATGCCGTAGGTGACTCTCGGGATCGCTTCTCCCATCATACGTCTTGAATCGGGGAACGGCGAATTTCTTAGGCATCTCAGTCTCCCTAATGGACCGCACGAACGGAGAGGAGACCTGTTCATCCTCCAAGGGTTGCGGTTCTCGGCGCCTATTGCCAATATGCTCCTGGGGGTACCCAGCTTCCCTTGGCCCCCTTGCGGTAGACTCCGCCTGGGATCCCGCGGATATGGCATCTCGGGGGATCCCACGGCGGAGGTCCCACCACGAAAGGCTGTTTCGGTGGGGATCTCCCTTGGTCCTTTCGGCGGGTGCGTATTTCCTCCGATTTCGCGGATTTTGCTTCTCGGCTGAGCGCCCGCTCCCATTCCTCTCTAGAGTCTCAGGTCTCGCCTTACTGGACTCCCCTTGACTGGGACTCCGTTTCACCGGTTCTCGGGTGTGCCAGCTGGCATTTGCCGACCGCTCGAACTCCTTTAGTCTACGCCGCACTCTGGCGTTGTCTCTTTCAAGCTCCTTCATGCGTTCCCCCATACGCTCCTCCATCATTTCCACGATGTCGCGGGCCGAGGGGATGTGCCCCCCTGGACCATGATCCATGAGGAAGGTCCGTTGAGAAGAACGCCCAACCCCAGCTGACTGACGCGCTGGGCTTATTTCTCTGACCGCCGGGAGGCGGGTGGCCTCCACATTCCTCGCGTGCAAACTCCCTATCCCTTCTCCTTAGGATCTTGTGTTCACCATGATGCAACCGCTACAAAAGAAAGGTTGTTTGTTCCCACAGACGGCGCCAAATTGCACGGGATAATTCCTGCAATCAATATGGAGTAGCGGCTGAGCTGATAACGAACCCTGAAACAATCACAAGGTTAAGAAAAAGGGAGCCAGGCGTGTGCCCGACTTATCCCCTCCGAAGCTTAAGTCAGTAAGAATGGGGGGAAAGCTCTGTATTCTCGATTCTGGGTTAGTATTTGCGTACCTTTGCCCATTTTTCTGGATGGGAATTTATATGTGGACTAGTAATGATTGCTCTGACACAGTGGTCACCTCAGTAATCAATACTTTTCGCTATGACCAATGTGTAATGAGTGATTTCTATCTGGATTCCCGTGTTATTAATGCTCGGCGGGATAAAATTAGTCCTCGGGGCAACGCCGAGAACATAAACCTATCTGAGCGCTTGAGTACCTAGGAACGGCGTCTGACACCTACCATCATATACTCGGCATTTTGGGGGCACTCGGCCCTATGTGAGAACTCGGCGCCACAGTCATTAATACATGCACTCATGACCGTCAGTTTGAGTCTTCGAGGGTGCAGAGGCGCATTAAATGCTGTCTCAGTCACTCATGTCTTCATAAATGCAGGGTCACATCGCATTAATTGCTATAGTCAGAGGTTCACACTTGGCTCCATGAGACTGCGTTTCGTCTTCGGCGTCAGGTTACATCTCGGAGTCGGCTCATCCACTCGGCATTGGCTTCATGGCTTCGCAACGGCTTCGCTCGTACACGTGTTGTCTTGGGGCCTGTGGAGCCGTCTTGAGTCCCTCCAATTATGTAATCTAGAAATGTTAGATTTTTCATGGTGTAAATTATCAATCGACTAAAAACCGAATAATTAGTTAAATTAGATTTTTTATGGTGCAAAATGCCCTACTAAATGCATGACCATGTTGACTTTATGCCGTGTAAGATGATTCAAAGACCTACGTAGTACGTACCCTGTTTGGAGTAAAGGTACTTTCTTTCTATGTTCATTTTTTCCAACCTTTTCCGTGTTGGGGTCACTAGTTATTCATCAGATTTGATTTTAGGGCATTCCTGTTGACTTGGCCAAGGGGACAGGAATGGTTTCAGGATAGCTACACTTTCCAAACACGTTGATTGGCTCAGAGATGGAGACAACACATAAACCTTAATGAAATTTTTTCTTCGGTATTGTAATCAAGTTTAACGCTCCGTTTGATAGAAAGAATGAAAAGTAGGAGGGATAAAAAATATGAGAGATACACTTTTTATATTTCAAGAAAGGAAAGTAGGAATGATACACTTTCTTTCTTTTATATTTAATAGGATGGATGAAAAATAAAAATGATGAATTTTTTATTTTGTATTTGGTAAGATGAAAAAAATATTTTTATTTTTTATTTTTAAATTTCTTTTAAAAAAATTATAAATACATATTTTATTATTGTATTATATATGAAATTAATGTATATATAATAAAATACAAAACAATTCAAATTTCAAAAAATAAACAAAATGACTTCGCGATTGAAATCGCTTTAAATTTTACTTTAAAGTTAATCTAACGGCTAATATTAACACCTCAAATATGAAAAATAGACCCCTAAGGGTGTGTTTGGAGTGACTTTTTAAAAGTACTTCTAGGAATTATTTTTTATAAGTACTTTAAAAAAAAAATAGTATTTGGAACCGCCCCACCACTGCCACTAACACCACCACCTCCACCACCACCACTACTGCCACCACCCCCACCCTCACCCCCATCACCATCACTATCGCCACCCTATCATACCCACTACCCCACCACCATCACTATCGCCACCCTACCATACCCGCCACCCCTACCACTACCCCACCACAATCACTATCGCCACCCTCTCACCCCACCACCGTTGCTGCCACCACCTTATCACCACCATCACCACTCCAACCACTGTCCCACCACTACCATCACTTCCACAGCCCCACCACCACCATCACCACCACCACCACCACTGTTGCAACCTACCATCATCACCACCACTGTCGCACCTTACCACCACCGCTACTGTCCCACCATCATCCTTACCACCCCCACCGCCCCACCACCACCCCCATGACCATCACAACTACCACTACCATCGCCACTGTCCCATCTCCACCCCCACCCCACCCTCACTACCCCACCGCCACAACCACCACCACCACCATGGCCACCCACCACCGATTGCTATCATCATGGTCCATGACCACCACCCACCATCATCGTCATCTTATTTTTATATTTATTATCATTACCACCATTATCCCACTACCACTGTCACCACCCACCACCATCCATCCCCATCAGTCACTGTCACCTACCTCACCACACCTACCACCACCACCTGTCATCGTCCACCACTATAGCCACCCACTGTCATCTACCCCCACCACGCTGACCACCGCCGCCATTCGCCATCACCCATCACACTGTTGCCTAGAAGCACCCATCGTCGCCCACCACCACCATCATCACTGTCCACCACCACCGTCATCGTCCCACCATCACCACTATAAACCACCACCACCACCACCACCGTCCACCACCACCCACACCCACCACCACCACCATTGCCACCCACGGTAGCCACTACCATCATCGTCACTCAAAACTCACCATCACCGTCACCACCCACGGTTGCTACCACCACCACCACAGTCGTCGCCTTACCCACCACAACCATCACCGTCTCCCATCATCACCACTGTCACCCACCACCACTACCATCGCTCACCCACACTACAATCAGTACTTAAATTTCTTTATCTCTTCTCTATGTTTGTGATTTGATTTTGGGTGTGAATACACATATATTGACCATTTTTTTTTATTACTCCGTGCCTTCAAGCACGAGAAATAACTAGTATGCATATATCAAGGAATGTATAGACAAATAAGATACATTTCAACACAAATAATTAACTTTTCATCCACTTTCTTTCCAATTTTGGAGGGATTGATTTTGGTAGTTGAAAGGAAAGTTCATCCATCCACTTTTTCATCATTCATATTTTTCTTCCTTACCAAACATGATGTTTTATCTATCCCTTCAACTTTCCATCCTTCTATTTTGTCATCGTACCAAACGGAGCATAAGTTTAAAAGGAAGTAGTCATAAAGTTTGGGTACAATAATTATTGCAATCTACTACTGAACATGATTTTGTAAGTCACTCTTTTTACATGTCTAACTAATGCTTTGTTTGGTATGAATGATGAAAAATACGAGGGATGGAAAGTAGGAATGATACACTTTCTATCTTCTAAGGAAGGAAAGTATAATTGATACACTTTCTTTCCTTTGTGTTTGATAGGATGGATGAAAAATAAAAATAATTAATTTTTTTTTGCCACCATCACCGCTGCCTCCAGGTATGACTCTATCTGTATTTGTTTATAGATTGAAAAATTGAAAGGATCGACAAGTAATGCATTTGAAAATTAGGTCCCAATAGCATTGCTCATCAAATAATCCTATTAATCTACAAGTAATGTTATTTAAACTTAAAAATCTGACTTAATAATGTGTCTCCAGTAAAACCATTGGAGGTATTGCTAGTTTTCAATATTACAGAAGATGAAATCTATTTTAGGCAAATATTAGGGGTGTCAATGTAGTTTACTATTTCCTTTCTTCTTTTTCTTTTTCTCTCCTTCATGCTCTGTTGCTGCTTCGAAAAACATTCACGTTATCCATTAGAATGTCCCATAGCAGAGAGGCGTAGAACTAGTGACGAAATTTTCAGCCAAAAAACATATTTCATCGCCTAAAGGTACTTTAAAGGGACAAAAAAATTTCATGGCTGAAAAAAACTTTGCGGTGACAAAAAAACAATTGTAGCTAAAGTGTGGCTTTCTACCACGTTATCTATTTTTCATTGCTGAAAATCTTCTTTTTCTACCACAACGTTTCACTATTTCCGTTGGTGAAAGATTAGTCCACCATTTTAGCCGGAGTTCATTAACAAGTTGTTCATATTATCATGAATTGCAAGAGGTTAATATGACTATCTCCTTTGTGTAGGAAGTAAAAGAAGGATAGCTATAACTATCGGCACAAGTTTATCCGCAATGTCAATGTTTGCACTACTTGGATGCCATATGTACTGTAGGATGAGAAGTAAAAGAAGAGAGCAAGGTATAGAATCATCTTCTTGGAGTTTTACACAATTCTATTTCCAAATGCTACTTCAATAGAATCCTATATGCCTTGCAAAGGAGAAAGAACATAGCCAAGAGGTTCAATTAATTCACTTGCCTGTAGACAGACTTGCCGATGACTACTCAAATGATTATTTGCATGGAGAAAAACAAGCGAAATCCCAAAACTTTCCTTTGATAGGCTTGGATCTCATAACGGCAGCTACACAACATTTTTCTGAAGATAATAAGCTCGGAGAAGGTGGATTTGGCCCTGTTTACAAGGTAATCATTATGATGATAGTAAATTTCTCAAGCAGCTATTCATAACAACTATCTAGTTACTCAATTACATGGACAACGATAAGGTGGTTAAGTGATTGAATGTGGATCTTAAAGGTTTAATGCCCCTTTCATTTAGCTTATGCTTCTTTGAAAACCGCTGCAGGGTACTCTAGTAGATGGCAAAGAAATTGTGGTTAAGAGACTCTCAAGAATTTCTGGTCAAGGGCTACAGGAGTTGAAGAATGAAGTTACTTCAATTGCTAGACTGCAACATAGAAACCTTGTGAGGCTACTAGGTTGCTGCTTAGAGGGAAATGAATCAATGCTCATCTACGAATTCATGCCCAACAAAAGCTTAGATGTCTTCCTCTTTGGTTTTACCCT
Source organism: Ilex aquifolium (assembly GCA_951799425.1). Lineage (NCBI taxonomy): Eukaryota > Viridiplantae > Streptophyta > Magnoliopsida > Aquifoliales > Aquifoliaceae > Ilex > Ilex aquifolium. The sequence continues at coordinate 57,503,633 of OX637392.1, read as the reverse complement.
TAAACCTCAGATGCTTGCTAATTATGGCAAGCATAGTACTTGGTTTGAACAATGTTTTTTTGCTTGCAGATTCAACTAAGGGTGTCTTACTAGATTGGAAAAAATGCCTTCACATTATAAAAGGAATTGCTCGGGGCATTCTGTATCTGCACGAGGATTCTCGCCTAAGAATCATTCACAGGGACCTTAAAGCTAGCAATGTTTTGCTAGATCATGATATGAATCCAAAGATCTCAGACTTTGGAATGGCAAGGATTTTTGGTGAAAATCGAATTGAAGACAACAAAAATAGAGTTGTTGGGACATAGTAAGCTCTCTTCCTTTGGTTATTATTTTTGCACTTATGTGATTGCCTGATTGGCCTCTTGCCAAGATCTCTATCTTAGAAATCTCCTTCTCTCTTTTTTAATCTAATATAGGGTAGCACATGATAGTCTACAAATGCTCTTGTTCAAGTTATTATAGTTTGTAGTAAAGGCAAAAAGATACTATTAATGTGGTTTTGAGAGTAGGATTGACATCAGCGAAACTAATCTTCTTTCACCATGTTTGATTCAAAACAGTGGATACATGGCCCCGGAGTATGCTATGGAAGGATTATTCTCTGTTAAATCAGACGTTTTCAGTTTTGGAGTTCTACTCCTTGAGATAGTTAGTGGGAAGAAGAATAATCGCTTTCTCTCCCAAAATGGTCAAAGCCTCATTACTTATGTATGTCTCCTTTTTGATCCCCTCAACGCCTTTTTTACAAAAAAATAGAAAAAACAGAAACTAGTGGTGACAATACTAATTCAATTCGGTACTTTTTACAATATCACTGGAATGGGAATTATGGTCTGAAGGACAAGGGTTGGAGTTAATGGACCCATTACTAGCAGAGTCTAGTTTGCTAGATGAAGTGCTAAAATGCATCCACATCGGATTATTATGTGTCCAGGAAGATCCAGCAAATAGACCCACCATGTCATTTGTAGTTGCTACATTGGTAAGCGACACCATATTGCTCCCTCGACCAACACAACCATCATTTTATATTGGACGAGTTGTATTACGATCAACCCAACCTCCAGCAGCTAATAAAATATGTTCTATTAATGAAGTCACTCTTTCAGATTTATCACCACGGTGACAGATTGATTGTTGCTTCTTTCCTTTTGTGCTTTTGAACATACTAGCAATGCACCACGTGCGTTGCACGTGAACAATTTTTCTTAAAAAAAATTAATAAATAAATATTTGGTATATGAATACTTGAATTAAATATTATCTCAAATTTATTTTTTCATCTCTCATGCTCCAATAAAATTTTTGAAAACTTTGTATATTTTCAAGAGTTATTGTTCTAACTTTAAGAAAAATAATAAAAAAAAAGAAAAAGAAGTAATTAAAGTTCTATTTTGTTTCTATAATTTTGAAATTGAAAGTGATTTTTTAGTGATGCTTGAAAATTAAATTTTTTAAAATTAATTTGATTAAGATTCCACTTATAAATCATTGAATAAAATAAAAATAATTATCAATATACCAATCATACTGGAACTTACAGTATTTAGGATTAGTTAGGTCAATTGAGATAAAATTTAATATTCAACACCATAATATATATTATAAAACATATTAAAATTTTTAAAAAATTCAAGTTTTCACATAAAATGTTAACACAGTTTAAAAAATTTACTGCGACTAAAAAATCATGTAATACTATATACACATTTTTTTTATTGTAAAAATAAAATGGTTAAACATTTTGATAAAAAATAAAATATACATATGTAGTCATGATATTATCTTTATAAATGAGATGAGTATTATTATATTGATGGAGTTTTTGAAAGTTTTTTTGAAAATTTTGTTAAAATGTAAAATAATCCATATATTTTTTAAGAATAATATAATCAATCAAAAAGTTTCATAAAAATTGAAATTTATAAATAGATAATTAAAAAATTAATTTGATTAAAATTCTACTTATAAATCATTGAATAAAATAAAAATAATTATCAATATACCAATCATATTAGAATCTTACTGTATTTAGGATTATCTAGGTTAATTGGAATCAAATTTAATATACAATGCTATAATAAATATTATAAAGCATATTAAATTTTTTTTTTCAAAATCGAGTTTTCACATAAAATCTTAACAAAGTTTGAAAAGTTTATTGCGACTAAAAAATCATATAAAACTATATACACATTATTTTTTATCATAAAAATGAAAGGGTCAAACATTTTGATGAAAAATAAAATATAAATATGTAGTCATAATATTATCTTTATAAATAAGGTGAGTAATATTATATGATGGAATTTTTGAAGGCTTTTTGACATATATTTTTTAAGAGTAACATAATCAATCAAAAAGTTTCATCAAAATTGACATTTATATATAGGGAATATATAACTAAAAGTGATCTTTTATAATGACACGTATATTTTTTAAGAATAAAATAATCAATCAAAAATTTTTATAAAAATTGACATTTATATATAGAGAATATATAACTAAAAGTGATCTTAGATGTAATTTAGAGATTTAAATGCATAAGGATATGATAGTAATTTAGATATTAAGTTTGGAATGATAGAGTGACTTTTTTAATTCTTTATGAGGGTAAAATAGTGAATCAAAAGTTTTTCATGTTAAGGTACTTTTATTAGTAGTATAGATTATGGACATGTTAATGATGTATGATGGATTGTCATACAAAAATTGTAGACAAAGTTCTACATAAATATGCATAGTTATATTCACCATTTAATGCAAAATGTAAGTTTCTTCCAGCTCATCTATTTTGGAATATAGAACTAGTTATAGACATTATTTCACCATTTTCGGAAAAGAAATAAAACAGATAATGGCAACAAGGCTTTCCTTATGGGGACTATAATTGGAGTGTAATCCAGATTATGTCCACAACCACTATCAAGTATTCCGATTGATGAAAAATAGTTAAAAGTACAGATCAGATAATCACAAGATAAACTAAACAACCATTAGCATTTCAATCTACATTTACTCCAGTTATTGACACCATTCTCCAGGTGGCAATTGTTGTTTTCACTTTCTACTTGGATCCTCTTGAGTAGTACTTCAAGCATAAGTTGTTTGTACTTAATGGAAAATTAAAAATATTTATGTAGTTGATGGTGTTGCTCTGGTGAATTAGTCGGATTGGCAAACTTTTCATGAATTGTTTTTACTCAAAACAGAGGAATTCAAGCACATGGTTCTGAAACTGATTTTCTTCGGTATTCAAACTCCAAGTGCAAAAGGTTTTGGTGCAATCCTTCCTTAAGGTTTTGATTGCCTGCGAAAACCGTAGCCCAAACATCAAAATAACTAGGTCAATGACATTTCCAGGTTAAACTGTCTGTTATAATCCCCAGTGTTTAGACTCTAAATATGACCAACTACAACAAACTTTCTTTGGAGATTCTGTTGTACTCTTTTTATCCTTCGCTTTAAGGGTTGTACTATGCTCTTCTTTTTGATTACAGTAGTGATCCATCGTTACATATAAAAATGAGATTTATAATAAAATGGGATTATTGGAATCGAGTGTTAGGATTGATCCTAACTTCCTTTTGTTGTAACTTAACCCCATTAATTGTAACTAAACCTAAAAAAACTGTAAACAATCGTATTTAGTTGTAACTTTTGGTATTGTACCTCATTCAATACTCGAAGCCTTAGGTTTAATGTCCCCTGCATTGAGCTTTTTAATCATGCTACTCTGAAAACTAATTATAGTCATGTACAATTAACCAATGAACTTTCATACGTTAAAATTGTGGAATAAACACTTCGTTATTGATGTCGTAGAAAATATATTTCTCTATATTCACAATTATGTTGAGCATCTTTGAATTTGAGGTAATATTTCATGCACACATATTTACTTACAAATTTTTTGGGTAAATTATATTGTCATTTCTATTGTTTATGACAATAGACAAGGGATGGGGACAAGAGTACATTTCTCTCACTCTCTTTTGATTTATTGGTCTTCTGATTTATTGATATAATAAATAACACATTGCACTCTGCGTTGACTGGGAGCTCAAGTGGTACTTCATTTTATAGAAGCACTGCCCTCAAATTGGACGTTCTTGCAATTCTTTCTACGCGTTCTTATTAAAGGGCAAGACCAATTGAATGGTCAAGTCTCAAACCATCCAACACCGTTGAATAGTACTCCCAACCAAAGCCGGGTCTTCGATTATGACTGGGAGCATATGATTTTTCTTGTCTTTTTTTTTTTTTTTTATCACGACTATATATTTGGGATTTATATTCATTAATGCTCTGTTTGATAGGAATGATAGAAAGTAGGATCAGTAGAAAGTAGGAGAGATACATTTTTTATCTTTCAAGGAAAGAAAATAGAAATGATACACTTTCCTTTATTTGTGTTTGGTAGGATGGATGAAAAATAAAAATGACTACATTTTTTTTTTATTTTTTTCTGTTGGCTAAGATTAGGGGTGATGATCAAGTCGTATCGTGTCAGATTCGTGTTAAGTCATTACGGGTTTGTGTCGAATATTAGTCAAATCTAACTCAACTCATTTAAATAATTGTGTCGTGTCAAGTTGCGAGTTGACTTGTTTATTTTCGTGTCGTATTTATGTTCGTGTTCGTATTCGTGTTGACCTATATAAATTTTGAATAAAAAATTTAACGTTAATATTCTATTTTCACTTAATTGAATCCATGTTAATATTTTTTCTACAAACTAAAAATTAACTTAAATAAATATAATAATAATAATAAATAAAAATATCTATAATAATTATATAATAATTATGTCAGTACTTAATAAATAGTTACAAATAATTAATATTTTATGTCTATAATACTAGTTAAATATGTTAGTTTCGTGTTAATTTCGTGTTACCATACAAACGAGAAAATAGAAAAAGTGTTTATTTTAAATAAACGGGTTGATGATGTCAATTTTGAGTTTAACGGGTTGAACTGAATATAAGCCTTTTATATTTCTTGTTCGCGTGTCAGGTCATTTTCAAGTTCGTGTCGAGTTATAATCAAGTTCGTGTCATAAAATTCGTATCGAGTTCGAGTCGTGTCATCGTGTTGAGTCAAAAATTTTCACCCCTAGCTAAGATGGAAAAAATATTTTTTTTAATTTAATTTTTTAATTTATATATATATATATATATATATATATATATATAAACAAATAAGATACATCTCAACAAAAATAATTAACTTTTCATTCAATTACCTTCCGATTTTGGAGGAATTGATTTTGGTGAATTGGAAGGAAAGTTAATCCATCTACTTTTTCATCCTTCTTATTTTCCTTCCTTACCAAACATAATGTTTTATTATCCTTCCAACTTTTCATCCTTCTATTTTTCTATCATACCAAACGGAGCATAAACGTCTCAAAAGTTTTGCTTACCGGGAACGGGCCCATTTGTCATGTATACATACATAAGAATGTCACGAAAGAAAAGGCCTTCATGAAGATCATGATATCTATCACCCAAATGTGGTCACAAAACTGTGAACCATCACAATCTTAGATGCGTGTCTTTAGAGCAAGACTGATTAGAAGGGTCAACATAAGGAAACCACCTCTCAAATGCCTTCCTCTCTTTAACCACTTCCATCCATATCAACCTTTTATTTTCTTTCCTAACTTTCCAAATTCAACTCAGCGTATAGTGTGAAACTTTGCATCCTCCAAGTCAAGATTGAATTGTAGAAAGAAAGAGCAATAACCCAATTCAATTCCATATTACTCAGACGATGGATCCTCCATTAATGTCACAACTAGCAACTTCCATCTTCGACACCACTTTTTTCCATAGAATTCATGTTGATTTTTCAATGGAGATACTTATAAGCTTAGACGGTAATAGGACTGCAACTTTATACTCAATCCATTAGTTCATCATCCTTCACCCGCCTATTTCTGCTATTGAAAACTTGCATCATACAATAAAACAAAAATGGGTTACTGGGGACTGATTGTCTTCCTTTCTCAGATCATTGTAACCTTCGTTGGCCTAACCAATTCGCAGCCTGATTTGCGATACCACCTATGTACTGGAGATAATGATACTACGAGCATGTATGAGGTCAATAAGAACACCCTCCTCTCCTCCCTCTCTTCCAATATAGATATATATGGCTTTTACAATTCCTCTCTTGGCCAAAACTCCGATAGAGTTAACGCATATGCACTTTGTCGAGGTGATGTCAAGCTTGATATATGTCGTAGTTGTGTAACCAACTCTACTCTTAAGCTCATGCAACTTTGTCCAAACTACAAGGGGGCAATTGGATGGTATGATCTTTGTACGTTAAGGTACTCAAATCAAAGTCTATTCGGCACAGTGGAAGGTGGCCTGAGCATGACTGTGTATATTTATTCCGGTGGGGTTTCAGACGTGATTCGGTTCAATAAAGTACTAAGGACTTTGTTGGATAGTCTACGGAGCCAAGCAGCATCAGGTGGTCATCTACGTAAGTTTGCTACAGGGAACATGAAGGGCCCTGACTTTCTAACGATATATGGGCTTTTACAATGCACTCCTGATTTATCTGACGTGCAATGTAACGATTGCCTGGATGGGGCTGCTGGAGAAATACCAAGATGTTGCAATGGAACAGCAGAACTGTGGATTCTAAAACCTAGTTGTGCTCTTAGGTATGATATCAAGCGTTTCTATGATGAAACACCAGCTAGTGCACCACCGCCGTTGCAGCCGCCTCCGCCACCACCATCAGCTTCTCCAGGTTTGGCTCTGATCGGAATTGTTTTCACATTGAATTGTTGAAGGATACATAGACATCTAAAGGAATGTCTATTCAATTCGGGAAATGTTATTTGAATCTAATTTGGAGACTTAATTTAGGGACCTAATGATGTACAACAATTGGATTGATTGTGGGTTCCATCTAACATTGGAACTCACAACTAATCCAATGATTACATTGAAACCACATCATTAGGTCCCTTATATTAGGTCCCCAAATAAGGTTCCTATAGCATTACTCATCCTATTCCTCTTTTTTTTTTTAGAGAAATATTTATCGTTATATCGCTCTCTTTCAAAAAAATGTAGAGATAAAGATCAGATGGATTCTATCCCCTATATCAAACACTCAATCTTATCTATTGATAGAAAGATATTCGTTAAATACTAAACTTTGCTTGTCTTTTTTAGTAATTCCTCATATCCAAGGTAGCTTATCCAAGCACCCCACTCTATAAAACTAGTTTTTTTTTTTTTTTTTTGGGGGGGGGGGGGGTAGGGCTTCATTCAACTTTCATTCTAAAGGAAAGCAAAGACCCAACCTTTAGTCAATAGGAGCCATACTTCCCTCTTTGTGATCTCATCACTTCAATTAAAGTGCAAACCCATTTTTTAGTCACCAGTGTGAAGATTGCTATCATATTAGGGCAAGATTATGTTACTGTCTTTGGTATAATATCAAGATTAATAAGAAAATAGGGGTTACTACATATTTGGAGTTAATCCGACTAAAAGGCCAGTTACGAGTTTTACGACTTTATGATTTAAAGTTACAATTCATAAAATGGGAATTTATCTTAAAATGATATGATCTATTTTAATTATTCACAAAAAACAAAAGTTTTTAGGACTTAGACTATGGTATCACCAAAAAAATTTCGGTACCATACTTCCAAAATTTATTACTTAAAAGGGTATTTTCATAGTTTTTGTGGGTGATTTATCACTTTTGTATGTGTTTTTATTATTGTTGTGGTAGTAATTTTTACCACTTTTCTTTAGTACAAAAAAAATCATCACTTTTGTCAGACTTTTTATTACTATTGTAGTAACTATTTTTATCACTTTTTTGGGTATCACAACAATGGTAAAAATACTTACAACAATGATAAAAATATCCAAAAATATGATAAATTTTGGTATGATACCAATTTTTTTTTTCGTTGCCGTATTTAAGTCCTAATTTTTATCCTCAGGACAAGTACTTATCCCACAAACAAATATAGTCAAGTGTAACATATTTTTTGCATTACGTAACCTGCCCTTAAACCAAATTTTGATTTTATTTCCCTCTTAAACTTGATATCTTTCGAACACAAAACCAAAAAAAAAAAAAATTATTGACAAAATATGTAAAACTAGATAAGTAGAACTGTTGGCAATTGTATACATATGCGGAAGTGTAAGTTCAAATACATACCTTAATTCATTTTGATCACATACTTTAGAATTTGAAAAAACCGTCTTTACTTTGTTTGCTCGAGCGATATAATGTTGTTATGCAACAGGAATCAACACTAGATTTTTCACAGTACAAAAGCCTTTTTAACGTTATGTAGGGGGAGAGAGAATCTGATGTTAGTTTTTTTTATGATGTCCATTAGTTGTCTTAGAGTTTATATAGGCAACTAATAGAGATGCCTTGGAGAAGAACATGACTGTTAGTGGTCTAACAGATACATTCCTTGGGAGTAAAGGACTTCTCCAAGAGTTATGCCCCTTGGTCATTCTCTAATTGGATTGACCTATCATGGTCGCCCCGGTTCGGCCATGACCCAAACCCAATAGCTGACATCTCCCAATCGCTCATGGTGGGTACGACATTGTTATCTCTTTCAATTCATTATATATATATATTTTAAGTCAAAGTCACCTAGTGTGGGTGAGGGGTTTGGCAGGACCTCTACCTGTATATATAACTAAAAGAAAAAAGGTACAAGAGAGGAGGATAAATAGCTAAGCCTCCAGAAGTACATAGTGGGAGGAAGAAAGTCAAAGCAAAAACATGAAAAATAAATCAGCAGAAAAAGCAAAATGGGGACTCCCCACAGAACAAAATAACTGAAAACATAAAAGAAAATAAAAACTCATCGACGAACGTGAGGAGTCTGTCGAGCGTCCAAGACGAGGATGCCAGCAATCCCAAAATGAAGGCTAATGGGTAGTGCGACTGTTGAATACACTTGCAATTTAGGAGTTCTACACTAGAAACTCTACAGAGTCAACATAGAGATATCAACCCAAAAAAAATGAAAATAATGTATCCAGTACTCTAGACCCATTCAGATACACCGGTTCAAACATCTCTAATCTCTCACAATAAAAGAGCATGCTTAACCCCTCGAAGCAATTCGTCTATATATTCACTCATTTTCACTATTTAAAATAGTGCCAAAATTGTCGACAGTGAATATACTGCGACATATTCTGAGTGGTCTTCCTTTAGCCCTCATGTCACTTAATTCAAAATTAACCACTTTCCCATCAATGTCTCCAACCCGAAACTCGCAACACCTCACAGGGAATTCGTCCTTGTTAGCACTCATTTGTTTTTGAAAACATTTGCCTTATTAGATGGTCGCATAACAGTATTACTTGTGCCCGGGTCATTTTGGTTATACTTAATACATCTATTTTATTCATTTGTGGCATATGTACAATTTGTCACCATGGGATAAAGCATTCCTAAATTTCCGACTCACTTATATAATGGAATCGAAACATATTGTTGTTCTTTTTTGCAGGCAAGGGCGATAGCACGAGTCGAACTGGCATCATTATTGTCATTCCAATCATTGTCTCGTTGATTCTTATTATATCTATTTCAATCTATCTTAGAAAGAGAAAGCATATGAATTCCAAGGACAAAATTGACGAAAGTAAGTTCAAAATGATTTTTGATCGTATTTTACATTAAAACCATAATCAATTTCTAACTCAACAATTGTGTCCATTATATGGTAGGATCGCTGTCGCATTCTGGTTTAAGTGTTGGCATGATAGATTAAGAGAATGGTGGGGTCAAAGGTTCAAATATCAATCACTGAGATTTGAAAACTATTTCCCGCAAAAAAAAAAAAAAATTGATCTGTGGTGGTTGAGATGTAATGCATAACTATATCTTTGTGCTTCCTCTTACTTCAAAATTTGTGGTTTGTTTCTCGTGAAGCAATGGACGAAGACAACAATGTGCAATTTTTGCAATACGACTTTGGTACTATGAGAGTCGCTACAAGTAACTTCTCTGATAGTCATATGCTTGGAAAAGGCGGATTTGGGATTGTTTACAAGGTAAAAAAATTGACAATCTTTCAAGTTATGTCCCATCAAACAATTTGCATCCCTTAAGAGATGTAATTAAATTAACATTGGTGTTGATTTTTTTGCAGGGTAGGCTTTCAAATGGGCAAGAAATAGCTGTGAAGAGGCTGTCCATGAATTCCAAACAAGGTGACCTGGAATTTAAGAATGAAGTCTTGTTGATGGCGAAGCTTCAACACAAGAATTTGGTTAGGCTCTTAGGCTTCTGCCTTGAAGGGACCGAAAAACTTCTCATATATGAGTTCTTACCCAATGCAAGTCTTGATCATTTCATATTTGGTACGATATCTCTGTTGCTTCAACATAGTGCTTATCTTTATCGACTCGAATCAGAATAGCAAGCATAAAACATCCAGCCTTCAAGCTTTTATGTTAACATCAAGCACAAAAATGAAATACATGTGATACCATTGTTTTTTTTGGGTAAATAAACCAGGAAGATGTATTGAATATGCAAATGTACACAGCAGATTCAATCCCAAAAGGGAAACATAAACAAAAACAGAGAAGCATGGAAAAGACTGCAACAACCTACAGTCAGTCCATCAAAAGCAGGCAAAGGAAGTCCCCGGGGGGGGGGGGGGGGGGGGGGGGGGGTTGCATTTTGCACTCCTTATGCTTTTATGAATTGATATTTAGTAGAGCTATAATTAATCCTTATGCTTGGTCGGATATGCAGATCCAATCAAACGAGCATATTTGGATTGGGATGTGCGCTACAAAATCATAAGAGGCATTGCTAGGGGACTTCTCTATCTTCATGTGGATTCTAGACTTCGGATCATTCATCGGGATCTCAAAGCTAGCAATATTTTATTAGATGAAGAGATGAACCCAAAGATTGCAGATTTTGGGATGGCAAGACTTTTTTCTCTTGATGAGAGTCAAGGAATTACGAGGAGGATTGCCGGGACCCGGTGAGTATTAACTCAACTAATCAAGTACCAAACAAGTCTTTAACCAACATTTGTTTCATTTGGATGTGTACATTACAAAAAAATAAAAAATTCTTACCATGTATCTTCAGTAAGAAACTAATGGAAAAAATATTTGTTTGAGTACAATCTTGAATATGCAAAGTAATTGTTTGGGAACCTCTAGGAAAAAAACTTGAGGTATAGACATGGTCTTCAATTTTAAAACTAATAAAAAGTGTTATAACTTAATAATTGTAGTGGTTACATGGCACCGGAGTATGCAAGGCACGGCCAGTTTTCAGTTAAGTCAGATGTCTTTTGCTTTGGAGTATTAGTTCTAGAAATTTTAAGTGGTCAGAAGAAAAACAATTTTGAACACGAGAGGAATGGAAAGGACCTTCTAAGCTATGTAAGTATGAATAAGGATGAGAATTACAATTGCCATTAAATATAAAACAATAGCTTTTAACTATACATATTGAATGTTCACAGGCTTGGAAACATTGGAGGGAAGGAACAGCTTCAAATTTGGTAGATCCCTTAATGAGGGCTCGGCCAAGTGCAGTACATGATACAATGAGATGCATACATATTGGGTTGCTATGTGTTCAAGAAAATGTAGTAGATAGACCAACCATGGCTTCGGTTGTTCTTATGCTTAATAGCTTCTCGCTATCTCTCCAAGTACCTTCAAAGCCAGCATTTTTTATGCAGAGTACCATTGATGTAGGAATGCCATTGCTTCGAGAGCATGATTCAGGGGTGACTCAAAGTAGTCAATCGAAAAATGAGTCTGGTTTTGGGTCAGTCAATGATGTTTCAATTATTGAGTTATATCCCCGCTAATATATTAGATTCCAGATGACAGTGACAAAAATATTGACACTTTTTTTGGTTCAAATTAGAAGAGGACTCACCGTGTGTGTGAAAATGCTTTTTTTTTTTAATTCTGATGTGTTCTATTGTTGTACGTTTGTGTTGTTTTCTCAAAATATTATGTTTTTAAGTATTGTGGTATAATTAATTTCACATTGGTTGTAGACGGTGCGATATGAATTTAGTGTGCTAATATTGGGGAACTATTTCGACATGGCTATGGTTTATGATGATTAAAAAGAGTGCATGTAGAGTTGTTTATAATGGACTTACTTGAGGTGCAACTCATTTGAGATGGGTTATTTGTTATTTAATTTGGGCAGCATACTATTTATGTTAAAGATTGTTTGATGCAAGTTCCCAAAGCATGTTTTGATCACATAAATGGTTACAATTGGATTGGATTTACTAACTCGATAAGATTGTAAGGTAGGTTTTTAGTCATTTGTAAACAAAACCAATGTTTGAATAAGATGTCGTTTCTTAGAAAATCAAATCATTACGGCGCATGAGTTTTATCAGGGGCTACAAAATCCACTACTTAATCCAACCAAGTAAACAACCTGCAAAATTGTTTTCAATCACAATCGTGGATCATGAGAGAGTGACTTGTGTGACGTATCTATATCTAAAAACAAAGGACTATTAGCTTTTGGTTGGTCCTTTCGTACTCAAATCTGTACAGAGAGAATATTTTAATGCACTAAAATTTAATGGATGTGCTTCAATATTCATGAAAATCCAAATGTGTTGTATATTAAAAAGGTGAACTACTTTAAACTTAAGTAACAAATAAACAACAAAACAATCACGAATCACGTTCTACACAAAGCGCTAAAAGAAATAAAAACTAGACTAACATTTAATAGATTATTCGATCCAAGTGTTCATGGATCCTTTTTGCATAGTTTTTCATTTTTATCGTGTCATCAGGGAAATTAATCCCAGGTATAGGGTAATGGGCTTGTAGCACCCTTCACCTTTAGCCAGCATGAATCTACCACAATAATACTGCCACCATAGATGACACTAGAAAAAGGGTGACATAATATTTATATACTAGTTATTGACTGTGCCTGAAGGCACAATGTAATAGAAAATGGTAAATACTTAACATATTTGTATTCATATCCAAAATCAAATTACAAACATAGAGAAGAGATAAAATAATTTAAGCATCGGTTTGTAGTGAGGGTGAGAGGTGGTGGGCGACAGTGGTGGTGGTAGGAGACGGTGATCGTTGTGGTGGAAGGCAATGACCGTGGTGACGATGATGGCGGCGGCGATGGTGGTGGTGGTGGTGGTGGTAGAGGTAGTGGTGGAGCGGTTTCAAACACTATTATTTTTTTTAAAGTACTTATGAAAAATAATTTCTAAAAGTACTTTTAAAAAATCACTCCAAACACACTATTAGGGGTCAATTTTTTCTATTAAATTTAGAGTGTTAATATTAGCCGTTAGATTAATTTTAAAGTAAAATTTAAAGGGATCTCAAGCACGAATAGCAAAAGTCATTTTATTTATCTTTTGAGATTTGAATTGTAAGCTACTTTATATATATACTAGTTATTTCCCGTGCCTGAAGGCACGAAATAATAAAAAAAAGATCAACATATTTGTATTCACACCTAAAATCAAATCGCAAACATAAAAGAGAGATAAAGAAATTTAAGTATCGATTGTAGTGGGGGTGAACGGTGGTGGGCGACAATGGTTATGGTGGGAGACGGTAATGGTTGTGGTGGATAAGTCGATGACCGTGGTGGTGGTAGCAGTCATGGGTGGGAATGGTGATGGTGATGGTGATGGTGATGGTGGGTTTTGAGTGACGATGATGGTAGTGAAGGCGGCGGCGGCAACGGTGGTGGTGGCGGCGGTAGCGGTGGCGGTGGCGGTGGGGGTGGCGGTAGAGGTGGGGGTGGCAGCGGCAGCGGCAGCGGCAACGGCAGTGACGGTGGTGGAGTGGTAATGACAGTGGTGGCAGCGGCGGTGACGACGGTGGCGATAGTGGTGGTGGTGGTGGCGGCGGTGGTGGTAGTGGAGGTGGCGGTGGTGGGGGGCGACGGCGGTGGTGGCGGCGGTGGTGGTGGTAGAGATAGTGGTGGGGCGGTTTCAAATATTATTTTTTTTTTAAAGTATTTATGAAAAATAATTTTTAGAAGTACTTTTAAAAAGTCACTTCAAACGCACCCTTAGGGACCTATTTTTCCTATTAAATATATGGTGTTAATATTAGCCGTTAGATTAACTTTAAAGTAAAATTTAAAGCGATCTCAACCGCGAATAGCAAAAGTCATTTTGTTTATCTTTTGAGATTTGAATTGTAAGCTACTTTATTATATAGATATATATATATATATAAGATTCGTTTATTTCATTTTCAACAATGCTGCACATACCACGATTCCACATCTCCTTTGTACATCATCTCAATATAAACCATTAGATTTGTGATTCCCATTGAATATATTGAATCCAATGAACGTGATCACGACACATCAGGTAGTGAAGATAAAGTGGTACATAAAAGTGGTGAACATATCATTATTATTTTATTTTTTTCACTCTCTCTCTCCTCTCAGCATTATGTCTAAGAACAATTGATACCCCCTTTATGACAACCAAAAACACTTCTCTCATTTGCTATCTCTTAATGCATTACACACTTCTAACTTTCTTTGTTTTTACGGTGCTTTTAAAGAATGGAGGTAGATATCATTCTTTATTGACAACGAACCAACCTCTAATGACAATTTCAACTCATCTCTATAGCCCTTTGAGGTCGTTTCTTGGCGTCTCTTTTTGTTCGTGCAATAATACTATTTGAACTTAGTTTGTTGATTTAATTTATTGATCTAATCTATAATAGCCATTTAACTGGCCGTAGGGATCCCAAAGAATACAAAAATTAACTGTTAATCGAATGATAGTAAGTAATTAAGTCAAATAACTAAACCAATAAATTAAGTCTAAATAATATTACATTTTGTTGTTAATCCGAGTGATTTGATCTATTCGCTTCCTCATTTTTGTGTCTACTTTTTAGGCTATGGGGTATGTGGGCAGATATAAATACTAGTAAAGCACCACGTGCGTTGCACTTGAACAAATTAAGTAATGAAAATTTGATGAAAACTATTAAAGAACATAAAGCATATGTGTTTACAAATTTATATTTTTATTGTCAAATCACATTGTATAACTAAAATGGTTATTTAAGATAAATTCAATAAAAAATATAAAATAAATAGTTTATATTTTAATTTAGAACGACAACATCGTCTTAATATTATTATAAGGTTGATATAATGATTTAAAAAAATTTCAAACATCTGAACATTACAAGCTATAATATTATTATTTTTTGTGAATTATTTCTAATATATCTAAATTCATAAAATAAATGTATACGTTGATACAAAGATAAATAAAATGTTATTTGTGTTTTTTTTTGCATAGCATTAACTATTTTAATAAGGGTATATTGATGAATGACCAGTTTTTCAAGTTAAGTTAGAATACATACATACATACATGAGTGGCACGCTTATCTGATGCATGATATTCACACCATTTACCCTTCACCCTTCAGTCTATAACCCCGTTATAGATCGATTACTCTATTACCATCATGTCGAAAGTCTTTTCTTCAATATAATGGAAAACGAATTACTTATTCATAATCTTCGAGGCCCTGTTTCGCTTCATTTCAATTGCTTTGTCATAAATAAAGGGAAAGAAATATTTGAAAAAAGAGAATTGTGAGTTATATATGGTTGAAGAAAGGAACAGAAGATTTAAAAGTAAGATGAAATAGGAAGTTGAAGAAAGAGAACTGTGAGTTATGATTGTTAAAATGATTACACGGGCAAAGATGGTGGAAGAATTTGATTGGAAGATACTATTGTTTTTTAATTTAATATTTAAAAATTCCTATAATTAAATATTTGGTGAAGGGGAGCTACCAAACCTACTCTCGTACAATTTGATTATGGGATAACGTAAAGATACAGTCGCAAAACATGTGTTCTGTCAATTTGATTTTCATCCTTTTAGTTTTGTCGGTCTAGTCCCTAAGTTTCTCATTTTTCATTTTGATTCAATTGAAAGTGGTGATTTGAATCGCATATCGGTAGAAGTAAAATTTGTCTCGCGTGGCCTGAGAATTTGTTTGGTCCCTCAAGTTTTCAAGTCGTGTCACTCTAACTCCCATTCTTTCAATTTTGTCAGTTTACAAGCCTTCAATGCTAAAGAAAACTTCAAACACATCTTGAAATTAAGGAGCTAGTTAGGCTGTTGAGAAGGTCAACGATGGAAAACCCACTTCCCAATTTCCCTCCTTGCCTTTAACCAGTCTTATCTCACAATGAAAACTTATTTTCTTTTAAAACTTTCCACATGATCCAAAAACTTCTATCACATGCACCACTTTTTCCATACACAATCAGGTCAGGTTGACGTTTCAACATAGATTTTTGGTTGCTAAATTATGTGTTTTGTGTTAGTTTGATTCCTAATGTTTCAATTTTGTCAATGTAGTCTGTCAAGTATTCAATTTATATCACTTTGGTCTAATAAAAAACAACGGTTTATTATACGTAGAAAATGTATTTTAAGTTTCATTCTAAACAATGGGTGGATTGAAATAAAGGATTTTGCACATTCTATGAAGATAATGTACTTCCTAGCGTAGTTGTCAAATCGCGTATCGAAAGGTATATTGTTTTTAAAAATAGTGTATCGTATCATATTGTGTATCATAAGATAAGCGCAATTTTAAATAATTGTTAATAATATATATATATATATATATATATATAACTTTGTAAAAAAATCATACATTTATAATAATATAGCATTTCATTAATATTCCACAAACTATTCAAGTTCTCAACATAGTTCAGTAATATCAAAATACAAAGACCTCTAATTCAAACTTCTAACATCAACTGCTTGAACAATCTTAATATTAGTCATGAATCTTGAATTCAATTGAACAACTTTAACAACAGACTATACTCACACCCCCTGAAATTTGACTAAATAACACGGAGACCCCCTAACATTTTTAAAATTACACAGAGACCCCTTATCGGCTTCAATAGATGACCGTCGTTAACATAAGTAATAAATGACTATTTTAACCCTTTAACTAAAATATATTACAAAAAAAATTAAATTAATAAGTCAAAAAAAAAATCAATCTCCTATTCTCACTCATCCCTCACTACAACAAAAAACATTTTTTGCGACGTTTTTTTTTTGCGACGATTTTAAAATCGTCGCAAAAAGTAGACTATGAGCGACGATTTTAAAAATTTGTAGCAAAATTCTATTTTGGCAAGTTTTTTTGCGACGTTTTTAATAAAACGTCGCAAAAAGGCTTTTCCCTCCTAATTGTCTTTGGCGGAAGAGCTGGCGGGAAAATTTATAAAATTAACTTGGTTGATTTTTTGCGACGTTTTTCAAAAACATCGCCAATAACAGTTTATAGAAAATAAAAAATCAACAAAAAAATTTAACTTGGATGATTTTTTGTGACGTTTTTCAAAAACGTCGTAAATAACAGTTTACAAAAAATAAAAAATCAACAAAAAAAATAACTTGGGTGATTTTTAGCGACGTTTTTTAAAAACGTCGCAAATAACATTTTACAGAAACAAAAACCAACAAAAAAATTAACTTGGTTGATTTTTTGCGACGTTTTTGAAAAACGTTGCCAATAACAGTTTACAGAAAATAAAAAATCAACAAAAAAATAACTTGGGTGATTTTTAGCGACGTTTTTAAAAAACGTCACAAATAACAGTTTACAGAAAATAAAAAATCAACAAAAAAATTAACTTGGGTGCTTTTTAGCGACGTTTTATAAAAACGTCGCAAATAACAGTTTACAGAAAATAAAAAATCAACAAAAAAATTAACTTGGGTGCTTTTTAGTGATGTTTTATAAAAACGTCGCAAATAACATTTTACAGAAAATAAAAAATCAACAAAAAAAATAACTTGGGTGATTTTTAGCGACGTTTTTAAAAAACGTCGCAAATAACAGTTTATAGAAAATAAAAAATCAACAAAAAAATTAACTTGGGTGATTTTTAGCGACGTTTTTAAAAAACGTCGCAAATAACTTTATACAGAAAATGTTAATTTGGTTTTAATTTGATAAATTAAATTATAATTGAATGAAATTACATATTAATTTGGTGTTGATTTGATAAAATTGAATGTCAATTCGATTAAATTTAGATGTTAATTTGATAATTTGAATGTTAATTTGATAAATTGATTGTTAATTGAATGAAATTGAAAGTTTATTTAATTAATTTAATGTTAATTAGTTGAATTTGAATGTTAATTTAGTGAATGAAATGCTTATTAGAAAAAATTGAATGTTAATTAGATGTAATTTGGTGTTAATTTGATGAATTAAATATTAATTTGATGAAATTAGAGGTTAATTGAATGAAATTGGATGTCAATTTGATAATTCGAATGTTAATTTGGTGAATTGAGTGTTAATTGAATGAAATTGAAAGTTTATTTAAGACATTTAATGTTAATTAGTTGTTTGAATGTTAATTTAGTGAATAAAATGCTTATTAGAAAAAATTGAATGTTAATCAGATGTAATTTGGTGTTAATTTGATGAATTAAATGTTAATTTGATGAAATTATAGGTTAATTGAATGAAATTGGATGTCAATTTGATAATTCGAATGTTAATTTGGTGAATTGAGTGTTAATTGAATGAAATTGAAAGTTTATTTAAGACATTTAATGTTAATTAGTTGTTTGAATGTTAATTTAGTGAATGAAATGCTTATTAGAAAAAATTGAATGTTAATTAGATGTAATTTGGTGTTAATTTGATGAATTAAATGTTAATTTGATGAAATTATAGGTTAATTGAATGAAATTTGATGTCAATTTGATAATTCGAATGTTAATTTGGTGAATTGAGTGTTAATTGAATGAAATTGAAAGTTTATTTAAGACATTTAATGTTAATTAGTTGTTTGAATGTTAATTTAGTGAATGAAATGCTTATTAGAAAAAATTGAATGTTAATTAGATGTAATTTGGTGTTAATTTGATGAATTAAATGTCAATTTGATGAAATTACAGGTTAATTGATGAAATTGGATGTCAATTTGATAATTCGAATGTTAATTTGGTGAATTGAGTGTTTATTGAATGAAATTGAAAGTTTATTTGATTGATTTAATGTTAATTAGTTGAGTTTGAATGTTAATTTAGTGAATGAAATGCTTATTAGAAAAAATTGAATGTTAATTAGATGTAATTTGGTGTTAATTTAATGAATTAAATGTTAATTTGAATTGAGTTTTAATTGAATGGTAACTAGTTATTGGCGACGTTTTAATAAATCGTCGCAGAATCCAAAATTTTATTTTTGAATTAAGTAAATAACTACTAGTGAAAGGAAGGAGGATGAAATATTTAATATTTTTTGCGACGTTTTTATAAATCGTCGCAGAAGTGATTCCCTCCAATTTTTTTGTGGCGGGAGAAATGGCTCTGAAATATTTTAAAGGTGACTATTATTGGCGACGTTTTTATAAATCGTCGCAGATTCAAAATTTTATTTTTTTTTTGATAAATAAGTATCTGTGAGGGAAGGTAAAATATTAATATTATTTGCGACGTTTTTTTAAATCGTCGCAGAATGAAAATTTTTATTTTTGAATTAAGTAAATAACTACCGGTGTAGTGAAGGAAGATGATATATTTAATATTATTTGCGACGTTTTTATAAATCATCGCAGAAGTCAAAATTTTATTTTTGAATTAAATTATCAGTGGGAAGATGAAATGTTAATATTATTTGCGACGTTTTTAGAAATCATCGCAGAAGTAAAAATTTTATTTTTGAATTAAGTAATAACTACCAGGGAAGGGGAATGAATTATGTAATATTATTGGCGACGTTTTAAAAAAACGTCGCAGAAGTTAAAATTTAATTTTTATTTTTGAAGGAAGATGAAATATTAATGTTATTCGCTACATCTGGCTGCCTCGCGCCAGACTCTCTGCCTCTCTCGCGTCTCTCTGTCTCTCTGCCTCTCTCTGTCTCTGTGCCTCTGTCTCTCTGCCTCTCGCCTCTCTCTGCCGATCAGCGACCGAAGAAGGCTTCATCGCAGGCTCCGCCGAAGAAGGCTCACTGAAGCTTCATCGGCAACCCCATCGAAGAACCTGAAGCTTCACCGACATTCGGGCTCCACCGCCATTTGCCCTAAAAATTGGTCTTGTTTATGGACAGCTAGATTATTATTTACAAAATAATTTTGTATTTGTGGAGTTGCTCTAAAACAAGCACATCACAGACAAATAGGTAACGCGCTGAGCTCCCAAATCTCACCTCGTCGTCTCCGGCTAATCTGCTTCAAAAACAACAAACTTCCGATCGATTCTCCGGCATTATCACCAGAAAATCAAGGACCGAAGATTGCCATTTATAATCCCATTTCAGGGTACCTCTCACGTCGCCTCTTTTTAATAATTTCATAATTGCATACAGGATTTACTTTCGAATGGTGCATTCAATTTTAGTCCCATACGCAGCTTATCTTTGCATAAACTGTATACAAAATGCTATTTAGTATAATTGTGTTTTTTGCCCCTTTTAATCTGGTTGAATGTGTGAGCAGTAGAGTGAGCTATGGAGATAATGGTGGTGGTGACAGTGGTATTAGGTCTTTTATTGGGTGTGCTCATTGTGATTCCGCGGTTGCGTAAATTGGGTAATATTTCTCTTCCTGTTGTTTATTTGTGTGGATCTGAATCTGGGAAGTTGCTAAATACCAAATGATTTGTAGTGTTTATGTAATTGAATTTTTGATATATTGAAGTATGTATAATGCAGATCATAGCAAAATGGTTCAGTCAAGTACTGCCAGCAAGGTATTTGGAGCTCATAAACCCATTATTCTGTAGTTAACAAACTGATTTGGAGCATTCATCATTGTTTCTTACTAGTTAACAAACATGTAAGTGGTTGCATACCTGAGAAAAGGGATGTGGAATAGATTACAATTGATGCATCCTAGAGGTGCATCTAGATGATAAAAAAATGAGGTAGGTACCTCGATTTGGAGAGACAGACAAATTATCCAAGTAAACAGCAAGAGTAAGCAATCACAGTTTTAAAAAGTGCATTTTTTGCATTCCGGAGTGATTACCTGTGGTGACTGGTGTGCGAAGCGACTTTAAATGATTAATCGTAAGAATGGCTACACTGCCTGAATGCCTTATCTTTTCTTGTCACTGTAGAGTGTAAAAGTGGAATGATTATGCCCAATTCTTGACTGCTATATGAACCCTTGCTTCTAACTTGAAAAGATATACTGCATACTGCACTCGATAAATTCAATTATTTGGGACAAGACTTCGTAGGATTCATTGGAGCGCATTGAATATTTCTATTTTGATGTTTCATAAAAACTTCTTTTCTTGGATTTTGTTACTGAGATTCTCATGTACCCTTTTTGGCAAATAGGCATCGAAAATATACAGTAAAGCTGAAGTTTCCTTGCATAACAAGAGGACCGATTGTTGGATCATCATCAAGGAAAAGGTTTCATTAAGTTTCACAGTTTTATTCTTCATATGTAGGTTGAACCAACCATTGTGGTTACTAACAAAATGATATTGACATGATGACAACTATATGTTTGGGTTCTTATTTCTCTTTTTCTTTTTCTATTTTTTGTTAATCTTATGCCGATTGCAGGTTTATGATGTCACCTCATATGTAGAAGAACACCCTGGGGGGGATGCCATCCTAGCACATGCTGGTGACGATTCAACTGAAGGGTTCTTTGGTGAATCAATTGCAAATGTCATTGTCGACATACAAAAGGATCATGGACTTGTAATTGTTGTTACCAATTACTTCAGAGTTTCCATTTATGTTGTCATGTTGCTTTCACTTGAATATTTAGTTCTCACTTCTCACAACATATTGCTGTGTACATCCATGTGGTAGGCCACAACATGCGACCCGAGTCTTTGACTTGATCGATGACTTTTACATTGGAGAACTGGACAAGTAAGCTGCTAGATCCATTCCTTTGTAAAACAATATTTTGACTGCCTTGTAAGAATGTTATAATTATTGGGGCTGATTTTCCCTTGATAAATTAAGGCTCACTCCTTTTTACATTGTTGCCTGAGCTCATTGAAATAGTTATCATCTGTGTCACCTTGTGTGAGGTTAATTGGTAGACTAATTGTGAAGTTTGAACTAGCAACAGGTTAAAAAATAATCTATAAATGGCACAATTGGAAGGGAATGGCAAACTCTGAAACATGTCAATTCCTCGTGTGTTGCTACTGCCCCAGCTATATTCTTCTATGAATTTGGATGTGTTTGTGGCTTACAAGTATTTTGATTCTTAATGTGTGTGTGTGTGTGTGTTTGTTTGTGAGACTATGGGTGCATGCCAATGGGTGTAAGGGTGTGGGTTTTTAGGGTTGAGGTTGGGTTGGAGTTGATGGTAGTGGGTGGTGGTTACTGGAGGTAGAGGTGTGCATTTTATGTCCAATTGATAATTGAATGAAATTCAAACTTTATATGATGTGTCCTTGAAGGTTCATTAAAATGGGACGTCCTTGAAGATCCGACAATGAACAAGATTTGGATGGCAGATCATATTTCTTTTGCTGGCGCCACTGAATAGAACTCCTTGACAACGAACCAAGGATTGAGACCTTGGGTGGAGCTCCTTTCTTCCCATACAAATGCTTTCCTCCCTAATCTGTGAATTTCGGACCCTTATCCTTGCTTCTTTTAATCTGAAAAGGGCAAAAAACTCGAATCAATGTTGTTGAAAGAGTAGTGAAACACAGAACAGGCTTCTTTTTTTGGGACTTGCAGAATATAAGCTTGCTTGGTAACATTTTGTTTATTCCAATGTTCGTAGAGGGGTTAACAAGCAGAGTTTAATTATTTAGATAGATTGGAATTATAAATAAGGTAAGAATGAGATTGAGTACAATGCACCATAATAGACAAAAAAAACTAACTTAAATAACTAAAGCTCTAACAGTTATATCCTCCATTGTTTGGCTCCTAACTGTAAATGGGAGGTCAGTCTCTTTGAGTTCACTCCTATTTTGAGTACTTAGGCCCATTTTGCCTACTCGTGAGCTGCTCCATTGGCTTCCCTGTATGTATGAGTGATGTTCCAGTCCGCTTGTTGCTTGAGTACATGTTGAGGTATGATGCTTTCTAGATGGCAGCTTTGGAATCGTTCGTGGTGTCTATGTTCTAATAAGCATCGCAAATGTCCATGGGTGCTAGATTGGGGACAAAGAAGATCATGGATTGTGATGGGAAAGCTGGATTGTGAACTAAGTGCTATTTGTTGGTAGAACTTTGGATTTAAATAAACCTGTCTTGTGCCTTTTGTTTTAAATCTTGTTGTCTTTAGCGTCAGAAACGTGTGAGCAAAAGCCCAAAAAGGCACAGTCCAAGCAGGAGCAGGAGCAAGAGTGTATCCAGGTACTACTCTGTACCTTCATTATCTTCCTTTTTATGGAGCTGCCATTTTTTTTAATGGTTATTATGACATGCCTCTCGTTTGCTGCTCTACATTATATGGTTTCTGATTCCAGTTGTATTTAACAGGTGAGAAATGGTTGTAATTGATATGTTGATCCAGATGCTGTGAATGTGGGTGTGGGTTTATCACCAGTAAGGTTTTCTGCGGGTCAGCAGCAGCCTGATACAATCACCCAATCACCTTAGCTCTATTGAATCTTTTCAAACTATCTTTAAAAATGTTTGTTGAACTGAACCTCGTGTTTGCCAAACTTAAATCATGTATGACTTGTGTTCTCTCAAAGATTTGCAAAAAAGATCTGTTAGTTTTTATTTCTGAGTTGTTGGCTTGACTATTTATTGCAAAAAATACCTGAGCTCTAGTCAGGGCTGTTTGGTATTCCCACTAGCTCTGTTGACCTTGGGAGACGTGGTAATGATCAAATTTTTTGCCATGGGATGTTTTTTTTTTTTTGGGTCAGGTGGTTGGCTATTGTATACATCTCTCATTTTTCCATGGTTAAATTCCAATTCTTTTGTGTTATAATAGGCTGTATACCTGTTTACAATTACGAGTAACTATTGTTGCTCAAAACATTAAAAAGTTAATAGCTACAATATGATCATGGTGCTGTTATTTTGGTTTTCATATTCAACTTGTCCTTCCCTCCCTCCCCCCTCCTGCTCTGTCCCTTCCTCTTTCTCTCCTCTTTGCAGACTGTGATCACCATGATAAATCATGCAATTGGAGCTTCTGGAGTTGTTAGCCAGCAATGCAAGAACGTAGTTGAACAATATGGCCAGACAATTATGGATTTGCTTTCAGCAGAGGTAAAGACGATCACCGTATTCTAATCCTACCTCAGTTCAACTTTTCACCTCTCAAATGCAGTAAGTGCAATGTTGTATTACATCACTTGTATTACATTTCTGAGACTTATAAACACACAATAAAGAGATATTTTTGTTGAACTCCATTTAATAGGCTCGACCAAATAATATATGCTCCCAAATTGGATTATGCACCTTTGATGGAACTCGTGGTGCGAGGTCCGGATCAAAAGCCTACATTTATTTTGTTTGGTTGTCTTGTTCCTCTTGATTTATTCTTAGCCACTTTTCCTTTTTGTTAATATTGTCAAAATGAAAAATTATATTCTGGTAAGTTTGTCTTAGGTTAATATTTGATACTGAATATGTTCCTTGTAGTATGGGCATCGAGAGTGTAGCAGATGAGAAAGGTGGAAGATCAGCTGGGCGAGGCGATGCCATGTTGATGGGTGAGCTGGAGCATGGAATGAAGTTTGAAGGCATTTAGTTTTTTTGACATTTCCAATTTGTAATTAGAAATGGTTTAATCCATTTTGAAGGATTAAAGCCATTTTATTTTTTTGTAGAGCTGTTGTTCTTTGCTTCTTGTAAATGCATTTTTTGAAATAAAATTTTTCTTTCTTTTTAAAAAGAAAAAAATGTTTTTGTTAGAATTTTATTAGAATACCATTTTTAATACAGGTATTATTGGTGTACAGGTGAAAATTTTTATTAGAATATTATTTTTAATAAAGGGTTATTATAAAAAAAAATGAACTTTTTAGCGACGATTTTTATACGTCGCAAAATTACTTAAATTATTATTTTTTTTACATTTTTTATAAAAAACTTATTTGCGACGTTTTTTTTACGTCGCAAAAATTAATTAAATTATTATTTTTCACATTTTTTATTTATGCAAAAAAATATTAGCGACGATTTTTTTGCGTCGCAAAAATTAATTAAATTATTATTTTTCACATTTTTAATTTATGTAAAAAAATATTAGCGACGTTTTTTTGCGTCGCAAAAATTAATTAAATTATTATTTTTTACTTTTTTTATTTTTATGTAAAAAATTATTTGCGACGATTTTTTTACGTCGCAAAAAATTAATTTCATTATTATTTTCTATTTTTTAAGCTGATGGAATGGGTTTTGAGCGACGTTTTTTTTTTCGTCGCAAAAAATTTTTTTTTGCGATGCAAATAAAATTACGTCGCAAAATACTTTCTGCGACGAGGCTATTGCGACGAAAAAAAAACGTCGCAAAAAATAATTTGCAACGATTTTTTTGAATTTAGCGACGAAAAAAATCGTCGCAAAAAACGATTTTTGTTGTAGTGCCTTACCCCACTCGACTATCGCCGCCACCACTCTTCCTCCTCTCCTTTCTCTCTTTCTACCAACCTGCAACTCCTACTTCTCTCTCTCCCTCTCTCTCTCTCTATCTCTCTCACAGATCCCCCAGGCCCCTAACCCCATTTATCACTCATCCCTTATCCTACCCGACCGCTGCCACCACCACTCCTCCTCTCTCTCCTCTCTCTCTCTTTCTACCAACCTGCAACTCCTTCTCTCTTTCACACAAATCCCCCATACCCCCAACCCCATTATATCTCTATCTTAAATCCCCCTGGTCCCCATCCCAACCCACCCAACCCAGTTGCCATCACCTCCACCACTCCCAACCCCTATCTTTTTCCCATATATCCCCCTGTGCCCTGTCCTTCCCTGCAACCCTCCCAAACCACCCACCTCTAGATGCCACCACAACCACCACTACTCCCAACCCCCTTCTCCCAAACCACCCAACCTAGATGCCACCACCACCACTCCCAACCCTCTCTCTCTCTCAAATCCCTCAGGCCCCTGCCCCTCCCTGCAACAAACCTCATTGCACCTAACCCCAGCTGCCACCACCACCACCACTGCCAACCCCCCCTCTTTCTCTCTCTATCTCTATTTTCTCTCTCCCTCTCAAATCCCCCAAGTCCCCACCCCCTCTCTACAACAAACCCCACCACACCCAACCCAACTACCACCATCACCACCACTCCCAACCCCTTCTTTCTCTCTCTACCTCTCCCTTCTCTCTCCCTCTTAGATCCCCCTGGCCCTCGCCACTTCCCTACAAGCTGCCACTGTCATCACTACTCCCAGTTTAATTAATTATCCTAATTGATGGTATTTTTGATTAATCAAAATGTAATGGTTTAATGTTAATATTTGATTAATTTTTATAATTACATAATTAATGTTGTTAAAATGATAAATTATTGATAATTAGTGGACAAGATTGTCTTAGAAAATGTTGAGCATTTTATAAAGGGGTAATTTTAGAATTAGATAAATTTTGTTCCTTCACATCACTATTTTCTGTTAGTCAAACTAGCGGCGAGAAGACGGAAGGGGAGTTTGTGTCATGATTTTTAAATCTCAGGGGCTCGTCATGCAATTTTAGAAATGTCAGGGGTCTCTGTGTTATTTAGTCAAATGTCAGGGGGTGTGAGTGTAATTTATCCTATTTTTTTTAAAACCATAGCCACTGAAACGACGTTGTTTCACTGGCTAGTGATTAAAAAATACGTCTTGGGGTGAAACAATGTTATTTCAACCCCAAAAAAAAAAAAACAAAACAAAACAAAATATTCACGTATCGTACGTATTATATCGTGTATCATACAATACGGTGCAAAAACAATACAGAGACAAGATACATATTATTTTTTAGGTGTATTGCAATGTATCGTACGATACTAATAACTATGCTTCTTAATCCAAAAATGTCACATGTACGTAGTTGAGTTTGGGCATTACATGACGTATTTGGCCCTAAAGGGTGTGGATTGTGATTGCCCATATCCAAGAGCACTCTTCCCGGACCCGATAAAAAATATGGGGATCATTTCTTATGGAGTTCAATCAGATTAGAAGATGCAAGAAAGAAATGATTAAAGGGATTATCATGTAAAGGGTTATTTAATCACCTTGTTTAATTTAAAGAATGGTAGGATATAACTGAAAAATTAATGATTTTCAAACTTCACTCATTGTATTCTTACCCACTCTATCTCGTACATTATTTCCCATTTTTTTGTTTTTTTGAGATATCAACTCTATCCCTAAAAAATAAGAAAACAAAAAAGTCAAGAAAAAAATACATTTGTTCAGCCCAATACCAACACTCTGCACAATACATTGTTCGCCTTCACCTTCACCTCCACCTCCACCTCCACTCAGCACTCCAACACGTGCGGCGCGCACACACATACACACTCTTTTCAAGAGTAATTGTGTCTTTTCAACAAAATAGAGATCATATGAATTTTTCAGGTCTAACCTGCGTCATTTTTTATGGTCGAAAATTAACTTTTGGAGTTAATTATAAAATATTCAAATTTAAAAAAAGTTAAGAAAACAACATTGCGACCATCACCTTAATATCCCATAATAAAAAGTAAACATATAATCTTAAGGGTAAAAATGCCATGCTCGAGGTATTTTTCACTGCCATAGCAAAAGTTACTATAAAATAAACTTGATGTTAGAACTCAAATTTGGTGAAATTTAAAAACCGAGTTGATTTGGGATTCAACCCTAATATTTTAGGGTCAGCCAAATGTTTTTAAATTGTAACTTAATTATATTAAGTTGTAATTAATGGTTATTAGTCATAACTTAACTCCAATAAATTGTAACTGGTCCATACAACAATCTTAACTCGAAGTTGATTATCCCGAGTTGGAAAGATATGCATTGAAATAAAAGTACACGACTTCTTATATACCGTATAGATGTTGGTTGCAAATCTGGACCGCACACAGGAAAATAGATAACCGGAGGAAAAAATAAGGGCCTGTTTGGTTTGTATCTCAAAAAACAGCATCAAAAAACTATTTTTTAGAAGAGTTTTAAGAAAGTGTTTTTAAAAATTTTTAGATTGTAAAACCTGTTTAGTTATATATTTTTGAAAATAGTTTTAAAGAATAAAAATTATAGAATTTGTTTGGATAATAATCCACAATTTCCACCTATTTCACCTCTCGCTTCAACTCTCTGTCTCTTTCTCTTTCACTGTGCATCAACACCCACAAAGCACCGAGCACCACCGAAAACTCACAAAGAACCGAAACCCACAACCACCATCGACACACTGAACCCAAATGCGAAAGAGAGAGAGTGCACTCACTTGTGTGTGTGTGTGTGTGTTCAGATCTGGAGAGGCAAAGTCAATTTGGAGAAGACGGTGACTCTCTCTCTGTGTTCGTTCTGTCTGAGAATCCAAGTGAAGAGAGAGAGAGAGAGAGAGGGGAAGACAAAAAAAAAAAAAAAAAAGAGGAAGCCTATAGAATTTTGCTGCTAAGGGGATTCGAAGAGGAGACATCGTTAAAGTCCCTTTTTCTCTGTTTTTTCAAGATTTTCAGCATAAAGAGCTGAAAACAAGTCTAGCAAGATTTTCAGCATAAAGAGCTGAAAACAAGTCTAGCTTGTTTTCTGTTTTTGTGCTTCAAATCTCATTTTTTTTTCAAAAATTTGATAACAAAAATACTAAGCAAACATGTTTTGGGTGTTTTTAAAATTTTGAGAACAAAAAACTATTTTCCAGAACATAACCAAACACGCCCTAAACTTGCGGGTCTAGCAATCAAGAAGACTGAGATAGATGGGGTTTGTGGGTCTTGCGCGTCCCATTGTTCAAAAAAAAGAAGACTGAGAAGGTCAACAGTGTGAAACCAGTTCCCAACTTCCTCCCTTGTCTTTAACCACTCCCATCCCAATCAACCCTATATTTTCTATTCAAACTTTCCATATTTACTTCACAGAATAGTCTAAAACTTTCAATCCTCCAAGTCAAAAGTCAATTGCCGAAAGGAGAAAAAATCACCCACCGCAACTTCGTAATACCCAGAACCCATCCATTTCATCACATCTTCCATTACAAACATCACTCTTCCAATTGAATTTCAGGTTCATGTTTTCTTCATCATCCTTCACCAGTCCTACTGGTGCTACAGAAACCGAAAGCTTCTGCCATTGGTGACGATAACAATGGGTTACTGGAAGCTGCTTTTCTTCATTTCATATATTCTCATAAATTTTGTTGGTCTCAACGATGCGCAGGCTGATTCCTTACACCACGTCTGTGGAGACAATGGTACTACAAGCATGTATGAGTAAAATAAGTGTTGGAAATAATGGTATATTTATTTAAAAACCATTAATTAGTGAATGAGAAATTATTAAAGTCTTTGTGACTTTTGTGAGTAGTTGAAAAAGTTGTTAAAGTCTTTGTGACTTTTGGGAGCAATTGAAAAGGTGTGAAGTGAATAAGACATGAAAGTCTACTAATTTAAAATTGGTGACTTCTGAAAAAAAACATCAATTCAAATAATTACATTTTTTTATAAAGTCACTATTAACACTTTTTGATTAAAAGATATCATTACAAATAATCACAACTTTTCATAAAGTCATCATTGATATCTCTTGGACTAAAATGTACTATTTCAAATGGTTGTTCCTTTTCATAAAGTCACCGTTGATACCATTTGGATTAAATTAAAATGTACCATTAAATATGGTTACACCCTTCATGGAAAGTCATTAGGGAGTTTATAAATAGGTGATTTCTTGCACTCCCAAAACATACTATTGAACAATTCATGAATTGCTATCTCATTCTAGTTCTCACAATTATCCAAAATACTGAATTAAGTATCCAAAATACTGAAAAGGTGTGAAGTGAATAAGACATGAAAGTCTACTAATTTAAAATTGGTGACTTCTGAAAAAAAACATCAATTCAAATAATTACATTTTTTTATAAAGTCACTATTAACACTTTTTGATTAAAAGATATCATTACAAATAATCACAACTTTTCATAAAGTCATCATTGATATCTCTTGGACTAAAATGTACTATTTCAAATGGTTGTTCCTTTTCATAAAGTCATCGTTGATACCATTTGGATTAAATTAAAATGTACCATTAAATATGGTTACACCCTTCATGGAAAGTCATTAGGGAGTTTATAAATAGGTGATTTCTTGCACTCCCAAAACATACTATTGAACAATTCATGAATTGCTATCTCATTCTAGTTCTCACAATTATCCAAAATACTGAATTAAGTATTCGGTCTTTCTTCTCTCTCTTTGTGCATATTGCTGCATTATTATTTCAAGTTCGGTTCAAGTATAAACACATAATTGTGTTTGATGGAGTCTTGGAGATTGAAATATTGCATCTTCAAGAACGAAATTTGTTCTATCTTGGGAGACAGTTGCTTATCAACCTTAAGCACCGAGAGGGATCAAATTTGTTTTAAAAAAACTGTGATTACACAGGCTCAGATTATTGTTACATATTTGATTGAAGTTATTGGTTGTTACTTCAGGTGAATACTATATAGTATGTACCAGATTTAAAACAAGAATTTTTTGGCTGTGGGTACAATTTTTTAGACTTATTTGAGGAAAAAGTGTATGGATAAGTTATTTACTCTATTAAATTAAATTTTAATAAAGCATATTGTATTTATGTACAAAATTAAAATGAAATCAAAATTTTTTTTTACCTAAATACCCTCCCTTAAATTATGCATTCTTGATTGACAGTTATATATCTAATCAAATATGTAAAGATTTCATTAGACTCTCTCACTATCTCTTCCCTATTTTGTCTCCATCTCTCTCTCTCCCTCCCCATTACTTTCCCCATCTCTCCCCTATTTTCTCTCTCTATCTATTATTGATAATTTATTTTCTTTGAGTATATGTAAAGATTTGATTTATTTTTTTTATCTCTTTCTCCCCTATTTTCTCTCTCTCACTCTCTCTCTCTCTCTCTCTATTTATATCAAAATTACAACAACATAATTACACTAATTATTACACCAATCAGTTATAATTGTCCTATAATACACCAAACAATTATTCATGTGTTCTAATAAACTAAAAAGTTACACCAAACAGTTACACAAAATTATAACACCAATCCAACTTGTCATTCAGTTGTTTACATAAACTAAATAGTTGCACCATTTAGTATCGAGACATCGTTACACCAATTATATATACCAAATTTAGTATAATGGTAAAGTCTTTTGTGTAATGATAAACTCAATTTGGTGTATATAATTGGTGTAACCATATCGTGATACTAAATGATGTAATTCTTTGATTTATGTAAATAACTGAATGAAAAATTGGGTTAGTGTTGTAATTTCGTATAATTGTTTAGTGTAATTTTTTGATTTATTAGAACACGTAAGTAACTGTTTGGTGTATTATAGAGTAATTGTAACTAATTGGTGTAACTTATTAGTGTAATTGTGTTGTTGTAACGTTGATATAAGGAGAAAGAGAAAAAGAGAGAATAAGGAAATAAGAGGAGAGGGAGTGAGAGAGAAAAAATAGGGGAGGGAGAGATGAAAAAAATAAATCAAATCTTTACATATTTTATAAAAAATTTATCAATGTGAGAGAAATAGATAGAGAGAAAATAGAGAAGAGAGAGTAAGAGAATAATGGAGAGAGAGAGAGTAATGGAGTAAGAAATGACCTTTTAGTCTTTTTTTCAAAAAAATGCACTTATGGCCAAATAAGTTTTCTTAATATAGTTTAGCTCAAATAAGTCTAAATTTTTGTATCGGCTTCCAAATTATCCTTAAAACAATAGGTTGATTTTGGACTTGAACAAACCCAACTCGAATTCAACCCCGAAATAAGTCCGAATAGGATAACCCAAATTCAACTCAAGCCCGCCTGAATTCAACTTGGACAATACCCATGTTGAGTACCTCGGGTTAAGGTCGAGTTAGCGTTGGTTGACCTCTTAACCCACCCAAGTTGTACCCCTACTGAAAAATGAGTTTTAATTGTAAATTCTTGAGAGTGACACCATAAGCCACCTTGTAGCCGCTTTACGGTGACCAGTTGTTGAACTTAAGAGAATAGTCGGCGTCAGCCTAGACACCCTGTAGCAAAATAAATAAATAAATTTCCCAATACAAATATCAGTGTTTTAAATGAGAGGATATAAGGGTAAATAAATATTTATATGCTTTTTCATTTTCCTTTATTTTTGTCCAATGCCCTTTTTTGAGTGGTGCAGAAAAGGGAAGAAGGGGATAAAGTTGGAACTCACAACTACTTACGGGTGGAGTAAGCCTTTACCATTAACTCACAACTACTACATGAATTACGCTGAAATTGGGCGCGACTCCTACATGTTTGATCAAATTTTGCAAATTCAGTCTTCACCCGCAAATTTGATTCAAATATAGACGAAGTCAAATGACGAATGCTACTTTATACTCTGAGGATCTATTTGGATAACAATACTTTTATCTTATTTTGATGGTTAATGAACTGGGCATTTACATGATACTTTATACTTTGAGGATATTAAGATCACTATTACAATTAAATTCTCAATGGTTGTGAAAATCTTAAATCAAATCATTAATGATGATAATCTTATAATCAACTTGATTTGGGATTCTAAAAAAGAAAATAAATTAAAATCAAACTCCTTACCAAAATTTAGTAAATACCTAAAGTTGAACTCCCATGCAGGAAGACCATGGGTTGGAACTCTTATGTTTTTCAAAAATATGTTTAACATTATTTTTATGATTTGGGTTTTTAGAATGGTGTGAAACTCCCAGTTGGGATCATTATTTTGGTGGTTGCTACAGTATATGAAATGGTGGTGACATATCACTAGAATGGCTTTTTGTTATTCTTTAGTGAGTGTTCAACTTTTGTGGCAAAAAAAATGACCCATTGATTGAGGGTTCAACCTTAGTTTTGATTTTTTTTTTTTTTTATCAAGTATATAAATTGTGTACATAGGTTAGTGGTTTTTTGGGATCATGCTTTTAAGAAAAAATGTTGTTGATTTTTTTTTAAAAAAACATCGGGCTTACACATTTCTGGAAAAAAAAAATTTACTATTTTTTTTATTAACTAGTAGTAAATAATAGATTACAATGATATTTGAAAGTTGGGTATTCCTTTACTAGAATTAGATACCCGAGCCCAGATTATTGTCATCTAAATGGGCTTAAAAGAATTTTAATTGACAATTTATATCCACTCTCAATCAAATAAAAAGCCAATAATGTGGTTTATTTTAATAAAATTGAGTTAAATTTTTTTATATAAAATGTTTAAAATTTAGTAATTTACTAATAATTGACTACAAAAATGAAAAAAAAAAAATTACAAGAAAATTAATATTGAACAAAGCAATAGACATGTAGTTTTGGATCACATTACTACTCTTTTGTCTAATTCATTATGTAATCCAGAAATGTTAGATTTTTTATGGTGTAAATTATCATTCGACTAAAAATCGAATAATTAGTTAAATTAGATATTTGATGGTGCAAGATGCCCTAGTAAACTCATGATCATGTTGACTTTATGCCGTGCAAGATGGTTCAAAGACCTACGTAGTACGTACCGTGTTGGGAGTAAAGGTACTTTCTATGTTCATTTTTTCCAACCTTTTCCGTGTTGGGGTCACTAGTTATTCATCAGATTTGATTTTTGGGCATTCCTGTTGACTTGGCCAAGGTGAGAGGAATGGTTTCAGGATAGCCACACTTTCCAAACTCGTTGATTGGCTCAGAGATGGAGACAACACAGAATGTTCAACCTTAATGAAATTTTTTCTTCGGCATCGTAGTTAAGTTTCATGCTCCGTTTAGTAGAAAGAATGTAAAGTAGGAGGAATTCAAAATAAGAGAGAGATATTTTCTATCCTTCAAGGAAAGAAAATAGGAATGATACGTTTTCCTTACTTTGTGTTTGGTAGGATGGATGAAAAATAAAAATGAATAATTTTTTTTTTAGTGATTGGTAAGATGGAAAAAATAATTTTTAATTTTTATTTTAAATTTATTTAAAAAAAGTATAAATACATATTTTATTATTGTATTATATATGAAATTAATGTATACATGATATAAGTATACTAGTTATTTCCCGTGCCTGAAGGCACGGAATAATAAAAAAAACACTAATGTTATTGGGACATAATTGAAGGACATAATTTGGGGACATAATGAGTTGTCACCAATGAAATGATACTAAAATGTATTTAATGATGGGTCCCATTGTAGCATTAAATAAATTCATTATCATATCATTGGTGACAACTCATTATGTCCCTAAATTATGTCCATAAATTATGTCCCAATAGCATTGCTCTAAAAACAATGTCAACATATTTGTATTTACACACAAAATCAAATCGCAAATATAGAAGAGAGAAAAAAAAATTTAAGCATCGATTGTAATGGGGGTGAGCGGTGGTGGGCGACAATGGTGATAGTGGGAGACGGTGATGGTTGTGGTGGGTAAGACGATGACCGTGATGGTCGTAGTAGTCGTGGGTGGAAATGGTGGTGGTGGGTTTTGAGTGACGATAATGGTAGTGACGGTGACGACGGTGGTGGTGGGGGTGGCGGTGGTAATGGTGGCGGCAACAGTGGTGATGGCGGTGGCAGTGGTGGTGGCTGTGGTGGTGGTGGTGGAGGTGGTGGCGGCGGGGGCGACGGCGGTGGTGGGGGTTGTGGTGGCGGTGGTGGTGGCGGGGGTAGTGGTGGTGGTGATAGTGGCGGCGGCGGCGGTGGTGGTAGAGGTAGTGGTGGGGCGGTTTTAAACACTATTCTTTTTTTTTAAAGTACTTATGAAAAATAATTTCTAGAAGTACTTTTAAAAAGTCACTCCAAAAATACCTTTAGGGACCTATTTTTCTTATTAAATTTAGGGTGTTAATATTAACAGTTAGATTAGTTTTAAAGTAAAATTTAAAGCGATCTCAACCACGAATAGCAAAAGTCATTTTGTTTATGTTTTGAGATTTGAATTGTAAACTACTTTATTATATAAACTAGTTATTACCTGTGCCTGAAGACACAGAATAATACAAAATGGTAAATAATAAACATATTTGTATTCATATCCAAAATCAAATCACAAACATAGAGGAGAGATAAATGAATTTAAGCATCGATTGTAGTGGGGGTGAGAGATGGTGGTGGTGGTAGGAGACGGTGATGGTTGTGGTGGGTGACAATGACTGTGGTGGCAGTGGTGGCGGAGGTGGCGGCGGCGGTGGTGGTGACGGCGGCAGCGACAGTGGTGGTGGTGGTGGCGACAATGGCGGTGGTGGGGGCGGCGACGGCGACGGCGACGACGGCGGCGGTAGTGGTGGTGGTGGTGGCGGCGGCGACGATGGTAGAGATAGTGGTGGTGGTAACAGTGGTGGTGGTGGTGGTAGAGGTAGTGGTAGTGGTAACAGTGGTGGTGGTGGTGGTAGAGGTAGTGGTAGTGGTGGTGGTGGTGGTAGAAGTAGTGGTGGAGCGGTTTCAAACACTATTTTTTTTTTAATGTACTTGTGAAAAATTATAAGTTCTAAAAGTACTTTTAAAAAGTCACTCCAAACACAACCTTAGGACCCTATTTTTCTTATTAAGTTTAGGATGTTAATATTAGCCGTTAGATTAACTTTAAAGTAAAATTTAAAACGATCTGAACCGCGAAAAGCAAAAGTCATTTTGTTTATCTTTTGAAATTTGAATTGTAAGCTACTTTATTATATAGATATCAAAGAATGTATAAACAAATAAGATACATTTCAACACAAATAATTAATTTTTCATCAATTTTCATTCCAATTTTGGAGAGATTTATTTTGGTGAGTTGAAAGAAAAGTTTATCCCTCCACTTTTTCATCCTTCATATTTTTCTTACTTACAAAATATGATGTTTTATTTGTCCCTCAAACTTTCTATCATTCTATTTTGTCATCGTACCAAACAGAGCATAAGTTCACAAAGCAATAGTCATAAAGTTTGGGTACAATAATTATTGCAATCTACTACTAAACATGATTTTGTATGTCAATTTTTTTACATGTCTAGCTAATGCTCAGTTTGGTATAAAAGTTGGGGAGATTCACTTTCTATCATCTAAAAAAGAAAAGTATGATTGATACACTTTCTCTTCTTTGTGTTTGATACGCATGACCATGTTGACTTTATGCCGTATAAGATGGTTCAAAGACCTACGTAATACGTGCCGTGTTGGGAGTAAAGGTACTTTCTTTCTGTTCATTTTTTTCCTCCTTTCCTGTTGACTTGGCCAAGGTGAGAGGAATGGTTTCAGGACAGCTGCACTTTCCAAACACGTTTGTTGGCTAAAAGATGGAGACAACACAGAATATCCAACCTTGATGAAATTTTTTATTTTTTTTGGGTATCGTAATCAAGTCCAAGTTTAAAAGAGTACACAACTGACAGGTTTCGTTGGCTAGTAAGAAATTGTTTCTTAACTGCAATTTACTTAGATACCGAGCAAGCTCTAACATAGAGGTTTTCTCATTCAACTAGATTAGCTAGAAGAAAGTATAGCTGGCGTCCCTCTAGGTAGGTGTAATTCTTTTTTTAATTAATAATTTCTTTTCATACTGCCGAAGTTTCCCCCAAAAAAAATAAAATAAAATAAAATTATAGTTGCCATTAATATTTTCTTTCTTTCCTTGTATTTAACCACGCCCATCCCAATCAACCTTTTGTTTTCTTTTCAAACTTTCCACATTCAATTCAGAAATTTGTGTAAAACTTTGAATCCTCAAAGTCAAGAGTCAATTGTAGAAATCAGTACGAATTTGACCAGTTAGCATTTAATTGCCCTAAAAAATAAAAATAAAAATAAAAAGAAAATTATAGGCAAGTTTAGCTTCAAGCTCTTAGTTCATTGCCCTTTTCCAGTTTATATGTACTACAGCTATTGAAAGTCTTCAATTATTCAATACAATGAAAATGGGTTATTGGAAACTGCTTTTCTTCCTCTCTCATATCCTCATCAACTTTCTTAGCTTCACCACAGCACAGAACTTTTGTCTTGGAGACAATTCTACTAGCAGCATATATGAAGCAAATAAGAACACCCTCCTCTCCTCCCTCCCCTCCAATATGGATATATATGGCTTTTACAGTACCTCTATTGGCGAAAACATTAGTAGAATTAACGTGATGGCGCTTTGTCGAGGAGATGTTGAGTTGGATATATGTCGTAGTTGTATCAATGACTCGACTCGTAATGTCATGCAACTTTGTCCAAACTACCGAGGGGTAGTGCATTGGTCTGAATTTTGTATGTTAAGGTTCTCAAATGCCTCTATATTACAAACTGTTGAAACTCGCCCTACTGCATATGTGTACAACACTGCTAATGCTTCGAACGTGGATCAGTTTAATCAGCCATTGAGGACCTTGTTGGAGAGCTTGCGAACACGAGCAGCATCAGGTGATTCTCGACGCAAGTTCGCCTCCGGGAACATACGTGGCCCTGACTTCGAGACAATATACTCTCTTTCGCAATGCACCCCTGATTTAGATCATGATCAATGTTACAATTGCCTAGAAGGGGCTGCTGCAGAAATTTCACAATGTTGTAATGGAAGAATAGGATTGAGCATTCTAAGACCTAGCTGTAGTTTTAGGTATGATTTGTGGCGTTTCTTTAATGCAACACCAGGTGATGCACCACCACCATCACCGTCGTCACCTCCACTGCCACCATCACCGCCGCCATCACCGCCGCCTCTAGGTATGACTCTGTCTGAATTTGTTTTTAGATTGAAAAATTGAAAGGATTGACAAGTAATGCATTTGAAAATTTGCTCCTTACCTTTCCAAATACTTCGATATCAGAGATGGCCTAGCCATGGAGGCTATGAAAACAAGGTTTGAAAATCAATCGATCCCAAGTAGAAATTGCTCTCTAAAGTCTAGAGAGAGAAACTCTCCCCTGCCCCGCCTTCGACTTCGATAATTTTCAAAATCACAGGTCATGCCTAGATTTTCAAGTAAATCTCAAGCAAACTCTCCTCTGTTCCATGTCAAACTTACACACTCAACCCAATAAAGTCTTGTCTCAACAATTTTTTGGGTTGGCTTTTGTTGGGATAGGTGGCTTATATTTAGAATACGGAGAATTACACCAGACCTAAGGAGATAATGGGTCAGTTGTCAATGCATGACCAACTTACTACCTAGTCGAAGATAGGCTGGGGGGTGCGGGGGCGTAGCCCTTTTGTATGGAGTAGTACGTGCCTTTGGGATGCTCTAATTATTGTCACCCTAATTCAATGTGAAATAAAATAAGGCAACCGCTCTAGGATCATAGATGTAGGCAAGTTGTCGAACCATGTAAATTCTTGTGTTCTTCTTTTATTATCTATTTTATTGATTATTCATCGCACACACGAATCACAATAGCTTTACATGATTATGCTAAATAAATCTATTTTTTTTTTTTTACATATTTTTGTTCTTTTTGCAGGCAAAGACAATGGCACAACTCCAACTGTTGTCATTATTGTTGTTCCAACTATGATCTCTGTGGGTCTTATCATTTTCATTTGCATCTTTCTAAGAAAAAGGAAGCATAGGAAACCGAAGAAGGAAATTGATCAGAGTAAGTTCAAATTGTTTTTTCATAGTCCATTTAAACAGTAGGCTTAATTTGTTGAAGTAATTAATTATCAATACTGAAAATAAAGAAGAATGCAGTCCTTATTGCATCTTTGTTGAAGTATTGATTTTTCATAGTCCAAAAAGTAGTGTATGACCTTAATAATTTCAGTTTTATATGATGTTACTTAGCACTAAATAGGTGACAGTTAATGTCGATCTCCTCACATGCAAAGGGAATGTTGCAATCAAGGATAAAATTTTTATTTGAGGGTCGGTTGGCACGAGGAGACTTTGAACTTAATATCACTAATTTGATCCCTCTTGCATAACTCTTTAGCTCAAATCATGAATTCGAAGACTTATTTTACCATCAACGATAAAAAATTCGTTCCCAATAGAGGAAAATATTGCCTATGATTCAACTGTAATGCCTAGCTATAGCTATGTGCTACTTTTTTTTTGGTTTAAGCACTATATCTGAATCTAAATTTGCTGGTTTTCTGCAAAGACGTGGATGAAATTAGCATCGTAGAAACCTTACAGTACGACTTTGGTACAATAAGAACCGCTACGGATAACTTTTCTGATAGTAACATGCTTGGACAAGGCGGATTTGGAGCGGTTTACAAGGTAAAAGTGTACACCCCCTTATGATAATTTATCCAATTGTATCAAATCAAAAACTTTCATTACTTGAGATAACTTATCTATCTAACACTGATTCTGATATAACTACAGGGTAGGCTTCCAAATGGACAACAGATAGCTGTGAAGAGGCTGTCCCGAGGTTCAGGACAAGGTGAACAAGAGTTTAAGAATGAAGTGTTATTGGTAGTGAAGCTTCAGCACCGGAATTTAGTTAGACTCTTAGGTTTCTGTTTGGAAGGAACAGAAAGGCTTCTCGTATATGAGTTTGTGCCCAATGCAAGTCTCGATCATTTCCTATTTGGTATGCCAGATCTCTAACTATCCCCCCTCTATAAAGTTCTTGTTTGTATTACCTTAATCCGAAATACACTTCTGCTTGCACGTTCAAGTACCAACCAAAAGACATTAAGACATCAGTAACCATTTAAAATCCTTATCTTAAACTTTTGTTAAGCTGTAGCTCAAAACGGTAATCCAGGTGCCTTTTTTTCTTGTTTTGTGAAGGAATTATGGTTTGTTAGAACTCTGACTAAACCTTATACTTGGCTGGATTTGTAGATCAAATTAAACGAGCTTATTTGGATTGGGATACGCGCTACAAAATCATAGGAGGCGTTGCTAAGGGGCTTCTTTATCTTCACGAAGATTCTCAACTTCGGATTATTCATCGTGATCTCAAAGCTAGTAATATCTTGTTAGATGCAGAAATGAACCCAAAAATTGCGGATTTTGGGATGGCGAGACTTTTTGTACTTGATGAAACTCAAGGCAATACAAATAGGATTGCGGGGACCTAGTAAGTATCGAAGCTTCTTAACCCATGCAACATTCTCCTGTATTGATTATCAATCATCAAAGTAACACAAAATTCCTACACAACCTGACCATGTATTCTTTAATTAAAACAAATAGAAATGGGAAATTGTTTGAGTACACATATTTGCAAAGATACAAAGTAGGTAGCCCTCGGAACGTCGAGGGAAAATCATGAAAGGCTTAAGTTGAAGCCTGCCTTCAAACCCAAACATGGTTATCTTCAACTTCTAATACTAATACTAAACCTGCAACTTAATAATTGCAGTGGCTATATGGCACCAGAGTACGCAATGCATGGTCGATTCTCAGTTAAGTCAGATGTCTTCAGCTTTGGCGTGTTGGTTCTAGAGATAATAAGTGGTCAGAAGAATAACTCTTTTCAACATGGGGATTACGAAGAGGATCTCATAAACTATGTAAGTACAAATAATTAAGGGTGATTAGTAGCCCCATAAAGTGTGATCCAATGAAAGCTTGCAACTAAACTTGTTGCATTCTTGCAGGCTTGGAAAAATTGGCAAGATGGAACGGCTTCAAATCTAATAGATCCCAAATTGAGGGCTCATTCAAGTTCAGGACAAGAAATAATGAGGTGCATCCATATTGGATTGCTATGTGTGCAGGAAAGTGCAGTAGACAGACCAACTATGGCTTCGGTTGTTCTCATGCTTAATAGCTTCTCTCTCACTCTCCCAGTACCCTCACAACCTGCATTTTTAATGCAAAACCGCGTTAATCCAGAAATGCCACTGCTTCGAGAGGATGACTCAGGAGCAACTCGATCCAGTCAATCAAAAAGTAAGTCCGACCACTGGTCCGTGAATGAGGTTTCAATCACTGATTTGTATCCTCGATAATGTGTGAGGCTACACATTATAATGATAAGCATGTTGATATTATTTTGTTTCAAGTTGGTTTTTTGGGTCGAAGCTTTTGCTGATAGGGTTGGAAGAGGAAAACTGATCCGTCATGACAACATGCTTGTTTTTATGACTATGCTGCATCGTATATTGCTTTGTATTTGTTAATGTTTAAAAACTTTTGTATTCTCAAGTCTTGTCAAACACTCTTGACATTAGTTCTCTTGAAAAGTTGACCTTTATATTAGTATAAATCGATAAAAAGGCAACCCAAATCATGAGTCTCCCATCCTTCAATGTTTGGAAGAAGTTAGATGTATAAGTTGTCCTTCGCTTACAAGGATACATCTTTCATGACTTGAACTTATAGTATTATCGTTGTACAAAGATCCAATTTCCGTAAATTTCTTTTGGTATTGGATTCGTGGCTAGATTATATGTGTCATATTACAAATAAATTTAGTAATTTACCACGCCCAAACCATACGTTACAAGGCCTGGAAATGATACAAGTGAAAGCAAGAAAAGTTTGGACTCTTGAGTGTTTTTCATTGTTTAATGGAGTTGCTCTGTTTCATGTAATGACACTTAAAGAGTATTCTTTGACAACTAGAGGAACTACAATGAGTCAAATTGCAACTTGAATGATTAAAGAAAAACAAATTACAAACTTGAGGAATCAAAGTGGTCTTTAAAGTGTAATCACGTGGGACACAAGTTACCACATCAAGTATTCATTTAAATCACAATTTTTCGCTTGGACCAAAGTTACGCAAATTATAAACTTGTGGAACTAAAGTGATAAAATTGAAAGAACGGTAAACACACTTAAAATATTATTACTATATGTCATCCTATTATTTTTATTGTATTATTGAAGTATTTTTTGTTTTGTGCTTGGATAATATCATAGTAAAAAATATTGTTGTTGAAAGAAAAATAAGCATAAAGAATGCCAACTATATTTGTTTTCTGATGGATGATAGGGATTGAATCAATCAATTTTTTTGGTGGTAATCCCAATTATGGTAGATAATCGAGCCGAGCCTGGGTTCGACTCATTTTAGGCTCGGCTCGTTTTTTTAATTAGTCGAACTTGAACAATTTTATAGACTTGTTTAGAAAAAACGAGCTTAAAAGGCATTGTTCGAGCTCTCAAAACTCGACTCATTTACATGTAGAATAGTAGAGCAACTTAGGCTCGGCTCGTTTTCTAAATGAACCGAGCTTGAACATTTATTTAGACTCGTTTACAAAAACGAGTTAACAAAATTCAACTTAATTATCAATCGTAATCCCAATTATCCACATGGGCCTGAAAATTGATTAAGAGTTAATTATAACTTCATCGTGCCCACTATAGGCAAGTCCATTTTATATCGTGTAAAATGGTCCCAAAAACCTACCTTAAGAAAAGGGGTATACCGTGTTGGAAGATAGTGCACCTTTTTACAACGTTTAGTAAGGTAGCCATAACTTCGATGTTGTGGTGGTGTTTGATTTGAGTATCGATGTAGATAATAAAGTGACAAAAAATAAATAAAATACATTTAAAGATACACGATATTTATGTGATTCAACAAAAAACCTTGTCTACATCAATGGAACATGATCAGATCTACTATGAAAGAAATTGAGAATATCAATATAAGCTAATCACTCAATTTTAGTCCCCAAATCCAAACCCTTAAATCCTTGTACACTCATCTCAACTCACACTCGTACCCAATAAAAAAAAAATTGTTCTTTGCTCAATCTTTCAGAGACACATTCCTTTTAAGTAAACTATTTAAGATCTTGTTCACATAGACCTAGAAAAGAATTCAAAAATAATCATTACACCATGTTTCAATCACTTGAACAATCATGATATAGATTTTACGTCCGTCTAAGTAGATAAAGTCTTAGTGCTCTCCGCAATTATACAAATACGCCAAACACCTATTGATAGACAGAGGAAATTGGAATTGTCAACAAATGCGTCGCCTTTCATATGCACAGTTTTTCTTTACCAAACATGTTGTTTGCAAAGTCAGCAACAATGGCTTGTAAAAAAGCAGTTCACATACTTACAACACTCAATGTTCCCATAAACTAAGTAAACGATGACTATCCTTAAATGTTATAAAAATATCTCTCCACTTCTGTACCTTCCTTTTCATTAACCACCCTCATCCCACTCATCCTTATATTTTTCTTTAAAAACTCTCCACGTTCGATTCACAAAGTAAAGTAAACTTTGAACACTCGGGTGTAACGGTTACACAACGTCAGTAATGTCACATGATATAATCATCCGATAGACTTTTCAAAAAACTTTCACCCAAGATTTTGTAAGTTGTACCCAATTAGAAGAAAATCAATTCGTAATGGGCTGTGGGGGATTTACGAAGGAATAAAAGTGTCCAAAGTTCTTCCTGGAACCAAGGCAGCCATAACCTTAACGTTCACAAAATTATGAAACAATCGCAACCTTAAAATGTTTTAAGGAAAGTTGAGTCCTTCTAGACGTTCCTTGTCTTTAACCCACTCCCATCCAAATCGACCTTTTACTAATTAAAAGTGGTAATTTTGACACTCCAAATAATAAGTGAACACAGACCTAAAAATGACAAGACTTGTTAATACAAATAATAAAACGGGTCAAGTTGGCGGAAAACACGAATAAGCCACAATTGACGTGATTGACACAGTTAACTAGTATGATATGTATAAAATATCACATTTTTGTCATTTTTTGAACAAGTCTTGACATGAATCCTAAGACATTTTTTTACTTGTTTTTTTTTA
Organism: Ilex aquifolium; assembly: GCA_951799425.1. Taxonomy (NCBI): domain Eukaryota; kingdom Viridiplantae; phylum Streptophyta; class Magnoliopsida; order Aquifoliales; family Aquifoliaceae; genus Ilex; species Ilex aquifolium. The sequence goes on along the minus strand of OX637392.1, from coordinate 57,459,732 downwards.
TTATTATATGCACTCAATGGATTTTTAGTTTATGCAAAAGCTATTAAGCTATGAGTAGTGGGTTTGGTTGAAAGATAATGGAATTTTAGATTTGAATTTCGATTCACATATTATACGGGTCCAATCCGAACACGACATGATAATAAAGAGATAGATTTTGCATCAAGACATGTGACATGATTAATTACAATGATTAGATTAAAGTTGACTAATGTTTGACACAAACTCAAAATAAACACGATTCAATTAGAACCCTTCACCTTTTATTATTCTACTACCAAAATTTCCAGAAAAGAATAGTGGAAGACTTTGAATCTTCCATGTCGAGAGTCAAGCTGTAGGCAGACACAAGCTTTCACCATCCTATTTAAAATGATAACAGCAGTGGAAGTTTATACTCAACCAATTAGTTGATATATCATCCTTCACCACCCATTTCTTGCATCAGATAATACAGTAACATTAATGGAGTATTGTACTCTGCTTTTCTTCCTTTCTCATATCATCATCCTAAACTTTGTTGGCCTCCTCAATGCCCAGCCTGATTTCCTAGGCTACGTCTGTGGACTCAATATTACTACGGCCGGTGCGTATGAGGCAAACAAGAACAACACCCACACCACCCCCATGTATGAGGCAAATAAGAACACCCTCCTCTCCTCCCTCTCCTCCAATATCAGTAGATACGGCTTTTACAATTCCTCTGTTGGCAAAAACTCTGATCGAATTAACGCGATCGCCCTTTGTCGTGGAGATGTTGAGTTGGATATCTGTCGCACTTGTATCAACGACGCTGCTCGTAAACTCCCACAAGTTTGTGGAAACTACAGTGAGGCACTGGGATGGTATGATAATTGCATGATAAGGTTCTCAAATAACACTATATTCCACACTGTCAATACTGGTCCAGCAGTGTATGTGTGGAACCTCAATAATGCCTCAGATGTTGTTCAGTTTAATAAAGATCTGAGAACCCTATTGGATAGGCTAAAGACACAAGCTGCATTAGGTGATTCTTTGCTCAAGGTTGCTACTGGAAACACTCCTGGCCCCAACTTTCAGACAATATATGCGCTTTCACAGTGTACCCCCGATTTATCTGAGGTCCAATGTATCGACTGTCTTAATGGGGCTATTGGGCAACTCCCGTTTTGTTGTGTTGGAAAAATAGGAGGGAGAATTCTAACACCCAGCTGTAATTTTAGGTATGAGATCGGACGCTTTTATAATGATATTCAGAGTCCACCACCACCGCCGCCCAACTGCCACTGCCACCAACATTGCCGCCGCCACAACCTCTAGGTATTGTTTTAATTATTTTATTTTTAGGTCTCTTCTTCCTAACACAAGTACATTTTGATTAATTATGCTAAACAATGTCACTTCGGATATGTATTGCAATTGTTACCATGAATTCAACTACCAAAAACTACCTAGTGACACCTAACATAATCAAAGCATATTTTGTTCTTGTGCAGGCAAAGACAAAAACAAAAGTCGAGCTACCTACACTACTGTCATTCCTACTGTCATCGCTATTGGTCTTATCGTTTTCATTTGTATCTTTCTAAGAAAAAGGAAGTAGAGGAAGCCAAAAGACCGAGTTTCTCATCATCATAGCAAGAAACAAAAACATCCAAAAATGTTGTGAATGTATGGTGCAGTGATTGCATCAAACTTAAAGTAGCAGTAGTGGTTGAGATGTGGGAATAAAATTGGAAATAATTATACCACTGGTTATCTGAAATTGTATTATGCAGTAGAGCTTGTGATAAATTGTATTATGCTGATCTTTTATATGTAAGGGAATTTTTGGTATTTTAATCTCAAATATTTTTCTCTCATTTTCTTCCTCGCACCAAACAAACATAAAAAAGTTCATTTTTTCTAACTTTCCATTCAGCGCACCAAACGAAAATGAAGGAAATAACCTTTATTTGTTAATCGAAAAGTTGAACCCAGTCAAATAACCAATTAAAAACAGAGGAAAACGAAAATATGAATTATCAAAACGAATAGCAAAGATACACACAACCTTCTAAAATTAAGCCAATCCAATGTTTAGATTTGTGAGTGAAGCAAGTTCAAAACACAAAGTTTAATATTCATTCTCTAATGTCATAGTAAATAACCAAACAAATAAATTACAATCAATAAAAAGACCTGGAATATTATATCTACTCAATGACACTGCGGTTTGTTTTTACAAAAATCTTCTCAAGAATTAAAAAGGTTAAGAATGAGTTTGCTTCTTTTACTGAAAATCCAACAATGCTTAAGAATATACCTCATAAGACTTCCATTCAAACCCAGGCAACCGCATAGCTTAACACATACACAAACAATGAAGAAAACACATCCTCAAGAAACCACACAAAAGCACTCGCAACATCACCAACACCCTTTACCTGTTACAACCAGGAGGTCCAAGACAGTCACCTTCTTTGTTTTTTTCGGAAGGTAAAAATTGTATAAAGAAACCATAAAATGTACATATGAGGCCAGGCCATTGACAAAATACATTAGGCTCAGCCTAGTGTAGCAAAAGTGTACAGCAAACGAAAAGGCGCTTTGAGACAGAATTCTGAGGGAAGTATAGGCCTTGAGCCAGTACTTCCAACTGAATCCTATTTCAAAGGAGCATCTCTTGACCCAAAAAACCATTCATGACACACAAGAGATTGCTCCAGCATTCACCTTAGCCATCTCAAAGACAGTCACCTTCACTCCTACTACCACAACCAAAATCTACCACTAATCCACAATCAACCAATTTAATCAAAGATAAGAATCCCATTAAATAGATCATTGAGCACGTGCATTTTTTTATTACTTCTCACTACAAATTTTCTATTTACAAAGAACTATTACCAATAAAATCAAAATACAATTCAAGTACTAACCTAGGCAATTTGAATGGGAAGAAAACAATTAGAAACATTTTATGTGACATATACTTGGCATCAGAAAAGGCATTAACAAAAAACATAGATATTAGATATACCCAACAAAAGAACTCCAAAATTTTTCAAATCACACCCAATTTACAAACTTTATTCAATTAGACAATCCAACCACACTCCACTTTAACAGATCACACAAATCAAATATCTTTACCTCCAGCCATGGTAGGTTAGCAAGGGCAATAGTCATCAACCTGGTTCATCACCACCAATCAGCAAAGTCCCCATCGTTGTAATGTTTATTTTGTTCAAATTCGAAATTCAATTATCAAGGACACCAAATCAAAGCTTAGTGCTGTCCAGCTCTAACTTCATAAATAAGAAAATCAGAAAATAGAGAACCGATTACTACCTTTGGTGCATGACGAAGATGAATACAATTCGATTCCTTTAAATGGCCATAACCCGCATCACATGGAATGCAACATTTCCTTCAAGAACAAAAATCTTAATCAGAAAATATATTAAAGAGAGTAAAAAAAAAACCAGCAGGTTCTTTTCTTTCAATTCTTCTCAAAGGTGGCTTTTCTAAAATTTGTATGTGTGAATGAAGAAGAAAACGTAAATCAAAATAATTAACTGGAAAAACTTATAGGCTTGCCCTAATCGAACAAAAATCTATGTCATAGGTAGGTTAAATGGTTGAATTGAAACCTTAGTCCTAGGATTTTTGGGGCATTTGGTCGAACAACTTTTGGGCATCTGGGTGTGCGCGCGCGAATGTTATCGTCGAAAAGTTGAGGGGGGTGTGTGCGTGAGAGCTGCGTGGGAGTGAGAGTGTGTGCAAGTGTTGCGTGCGTTTGATTGTTGCAGAGCTGAGGGATGTGTATGTGTGAGTAATTCTGTTTTGTGAGTTGTAGAGCCGACGTGTGTGTGTGTGTAGGTGTGCCAGGTGTTTTATGTTGCTGTGGTGTGTGTGTGTGCGTGTGTGTGTGTGTTTTGGTGCTGTGTCTGTGTGTGTGATGGAGGGGATGGAAGTGGAGGGAGAGAAGTAACTGAGATAGAGAAGTGATTGGCTGCCCGCTGGTGGGGGTGAGCTGCCGGTGGAGAGAGAGAAAGGTGGGACAGAGGGGGAAGTGATTCAAGTGAAAAAGAGAGAAGACAGAGGTAGATAGAGAACGGCTGGCGTGAAAGATTTTTGGGCGCATGGTTTGGGGGCAGTTTGGTAAGTGGAAACGGGGTTTGACAAGGTGTTTGGAAAAAATAATTTAATGGGCTCTCAAAACTCTCCTTTAGATAACTTTTTCGATCCGTAGCTGACCCGACATTTTAAATCTTTCAATGCGAGTTTTATCAAATTCATGAGGGTGAGTTTCGGTCAAGTCATATCCAGATTAGTGAGACAAATATTATTTGTATCTCTAGTTAAATAAATATGGGTTTGAATTAGATTGATTAAAGGGTAAAATAGTCATTTACAGGATAAATGATTGTTAATAATTGTGATAAATCTGTGGGTCTTATATGTGTATGTGTTACATACCAAACATGAGTACGAGCTGAATTCAACATTAAATCTCATCTTTATAAACAGGAGTTTGAGTTTAAAAGAATTTGGAGAAATCAATATAAACCCTTCTCAAAAATTCATTCAAACAACTCAAGAGTGTTCGACTTAAACCGCGTTAGAAAGGTAAAGGATAAGAAGGCTCGGGAATCCTTCCCCAAAATTTTAATTTTCTAGAATTTTGAGCTATTTAACTAAAATATGACATCATCCAATAAGATTCATCCAACACATGAAATAAAAGAGTTAATTCCATCATCCAATATCCCCTACCAACCATCGACATGTCCCAACCCAGCCCAATCGACCTCCCCCATTGATCCAACAACGCCATTGCTTCGAGAGTATCAGTCACGGGCATCTCAGTCCAGTCAATCGAAAAGTATGCGTCCAACACACGTATATCACTTTTGCCCCTCCCTCTTTAATATGTGCCACTTTGGTTCAATCGAAAGTGTGTGATCACGTGAGTTGCACGTGACCATCCTATGATTTTCTTGGTGAGTGAACACCACCTATGATTTTTAGTTAAACCATATCATGAGTTTTTCAATTAAACCAAAGTTACACAAATTCTAAAGTTAAAGGACTAAAGTGACAGTTGAAAAGATTGACGACTAAAGCAATACTAAACACATACTTGAAAGATTGCATCTATTTTTTCTCCTATTATGTATATTAAAGGAAAATTTCCAAATGAAATATTGGTAAAAAATAAAAAAAATAGACAGTAAATGAGATGAGCGAGGAAATCAACATCTGATTTGAAACTATTGGCAAACTTTCAGGGTTGGGCTATGTCATAGTAACCATTAGAAAGAAAATATACATCAAGAAAACCAACTATATTTCTTTTATGATAGATGATAGGGATTCAATCCATGAATTTTCTTAGTGGTGATTCCAATTTTCCAAATGGGCCCAAGAATCGGTTACAAGTGAGCTATAACTTCATCGTGCCTACTAAATGCAAGTCCATTTTCTATCGTGTTAGATGGTCTCATAAACATAGCTTAAGATAAGAAAAGAGGTATGGCGTGTTGAAAAGTAAGGTAATGATTTCCACTTATTCATATTGGAATTTAAGGCAAGCACTACTGATCATTCTTGTTGATTTGACCAAGTTGGGGATCAATAGCAGTGGTTTGTCAGGACCACTACAATTTTCCAAAACATTTTCATCTTGGGTTGCCCAACAACACGATACAACGCACACTATTTGACTTCACATAAGCTCTCCCTTAGATTCAACAATGATGTCAAATCAACAACATTCAATCGAATTTGCAATCACTAATCTCGAAATCCATTAAAAAAATCATAAACTCTTTTTTTTTTTTTTTTTTACCCCGGGCTAGCGATTATAAACTCTAAACTTGAGCTTAGTTAAAAAAATTGGAGGCGAGCACACAGATGATCTCGGTTTATAATCTCTGGCTTGTATATCCCAAACCATAGGGTTAATCTAGGGTAACACTCCCTACATTCTAAGTCTAACTAGAGATTTTAATTTGCAAGTCAGACCCAGATAAAAGAAAATGACATTTTCTAATGTGCAGTGGGGATGTTCAAATGAATAAAATTGTCTAAAGTTCATCAGAGGACCAAGGTGGCCATAACCTTAATGTTTTCCCATAAGATATGTAAATGCTGTAAAAATAACTTACCACTTCTGTGCGTTCCTTGTCATCAATCACCCACATTCCACTCAACCTTATATTTTCTTTGAAAACTTTCCACTTTCAACCCACAAAGAAGAGCAAAACTTTAAACCTCGTATACTTCTAAACTTTGTTGGCCTCACTACTACACAGCACTAATCTGCTGGCGACAATGATACTGTTCCCAGCATATATGAGGCAAATTTATGAAGTCTTAGTTTTAAATTTTTGATTCATAAATTATATGAATTTTACATAAACACGATATGATAATAAACAAGTTGGTTTAAATGGTTTATATGAATCAAATGTGCAGATTGACACGACCTAATTGACAACCTATCATTTTTCTCCTTCCAAAATTTCGAGAAAAAGTTAGGAGTGTAGCTGTAGAAATGACAACGAGCGGGTCAACCTTCACCAGCCTATTTAAGATGATAACAGAAGTGCAAGTTTATACTCAACCAATTAGTTCATACCTATACCAATCCTTCACCACCCTATTTCTGCAACTGAAAGTCTATACTCAACCAGCAATAATGGTTTGTTGGAGTCAGGTTTTCTTTCTTTCTCATATCATCCTAAACTTTGTTGGCCTCATCAATTCGCAGCCTGATTTCCTAGGCTACGTCTGTGGACTCAATGTTACTACTGCCAGCGAGTATGAGGCAAATAAAAACAACACCCATACTACCCCCTTGTATGAGGCAAATAAGGCCACCCTCCTTTCCTCCCTCTCCTCCAAAATTGACAAATACGGCTTTTACGGTAACTCTGTCGGCAAAAACTACGATAGAGTTAGTGCGATTGTGCTTTGTCGTGCAGATGTTGGGTTGAATAACTGTCGTAGTTGTGTCAATAATTCTGCTAGTAAGATCATGCAAGTTTGTGGAAATTACAGTGAGGCACTGGGATGGTACGATAGTTGTATGATAAGGTTCTCCAATAAAACCATATTGCGCACTGTCAATACTGGTCCAGCAATTTATGTGTGGAACATCAATGATGTTTCAAACGTTGTTGAGTTTAATAAGGCACTGATAAGCTTGTTCAATAGTCTACGGAACAAAGCTGCATCGGGTGATTCTTTGCTCAAGGTTGCTACTGGGAACATTAGTGTTCTTGGCTCTCAGAAGATATATGCGCTTATGCAGTGCACCCCCGATTTATCTGAACCCCAATGTATGGACTGTTTAGAAAGGGCTGTTGGACAGATTCCAGGTTGTTGCAATGGAAAATTAGGAGTGAGAATTCTAACACCTAGCTGTAATTTTAGGTATGAGCTGGGCCGTTTCTATAATGATATTCCAGCTACACCACCAACACCCAGTTGCCCCCACCCCTAACCCTGCCGCTACCACCAACCTTGCTGCCACCACTTGTAGCTATCGTTTTGATTGTGTTCTTTTTAGGTCCCTAAATTACGTCCCTAAATTAAGTCCCATAAGAACAATAGGGTTAATTTGACCGCACTAATTAACAAACTCGTACAAGGTGTTATTTGGTAATTTTTTTTTTTTTTTAAATTACGGGATTGTATTTTACATAAGCAAAATGTGTAGATGGAATTTACCATTTACTATTTCTTTTTATGTATTCTCTTCGTTTATTGTCTCTTCGAATATAGTCCCTTAACAAAAGTACTTGGGCGATACATTTTGATTAATTATGCTAAACACATTTACTATCACTATGGAGATGTATAGCGATTGTCACTATATATGAATTCCATATCCAAAAATTGGCTAGTGAAATATAACATAATCAAAGTATATTTCTGCTTTTGCAGGTGAAGACAATAGCAAAACTCGAACTGTCTACACTATTGTTGTTCCAACTGTCATTGTTGTCATTCTTATCGTTTTCATTTGCATCTTTCTAGAGTAAGCAGAGGAAACAAAAACACTATGTTTCTCATCATCGTAGCAAGAAAAAACAAATTAAAAATCAAACTTACAAGCAGCAATAGTGATTGTGATGTGGGAATAAAACTGGAAATCATGATACCATTAACTACATGAGAAATTGTATATTTTGTAGTAATTGTTGTGATGAAATTGTATTATGTTGATGTATTATATGAAAAGGGACTGAAACCGCTCTACGTATATCTCTTTCGGAACGAGCCTTAACTGACGCTATTACTGCTATTGGTGAACTAATCAAGTCCCCCTTAACTTAGCTTAGTTGTTAGAAGATGGGATGTAACTAAAGCGAGCGAAGTGCGTAACTGAGCGGTGGACTTTTTTTTTTAGAATAAGGTTTTTCTTTATTTAAGAGTTTGGATCGTTGATTTTCCTCTTTCTGTATAAAGTCAGTCAGTCTTAGTGTTGGGCAAAGCCTGTTGTCAAAGGATTGTTTCGCTGGAATGCTTGCTTCAGTATAACTATTCCCATTAAAAGGAATTTTACATTCTACTATACGGTATAGCTACAAACCGAATGAAGAAGTCGGAAGCAGTTCATCGAAGCGCTGCAATTATGAGAAAGTCAAGTGAGGAAACCACCACCAAATTGCCTTCCTTGTCTTTAACCACTCCCATCCCACTCAGTCTTCTATTTTATTTTTGAACAATTCCGTATTCAATCCACAATATAATATCCTATAATGTAATTAAAGGAAAATTTCCTAATTGATAAGAAAATAATTTTGTAATTTTGAAGTACTGATGGTTTGTGCTAGGAAAAGGCATAGAAACAATTATTGTTGTTAGAAAGAAAGAATGTGTAAAAAAAACAGTTATACTTGTTTTATGATATACGATAGGGATTGAATCCATGAATTTTCTTTGTGGTGACTCCAATTTTCGATATGGGCCCAATTCTTTTCTTTTTTATTTTTCTTGGCCCTTTTCAAGCTCAAGGCCAAACTTAAACTCATGATCAGCTCCACACACCCTACACCCTAAACCCATGATCAGCCCTAACTTTGGTTTAAAAGAATGAATAACTATCTGAAAGTTACAAAGTCAATCAACCGTCGATAAAAAGAAAAATTGTCGAAAGAAGTGGCTATAAAAGGAGGAAAAGAAGGAAGTTGAAAAACAACTCAAACCCCCCAGAGGACCCACGATCAGGGCATTTAGGAGTAGTGCTAAAGTTAGTTTTAAAAAATAGTTAGTGCTGCAATCAAAGGCTATTTATTTAGTATCGCTGTAACTGAAACTCATTCGATTGGATTAATAAATGAGTCTACTTTTATTGATTCATTATTTTGTGTGTTCATCGCTTTAAGAATTCATCCAAAGAAATCTTGAAATAAGACGTTTAAACCCATCCACAAGAAATCACTTGGCAACTGTCTGTTGATTAAGACATTCTGTCAATTGCAACAGATTTTGGAGCAACACACTCCCAAGCTCTAAGTCTAACCAGAGATTTTGCAGGTCAGACCCATATAAGGTTAATTGCATTTCTAATGTGCTGTCGGTATGTACAAATAAATAAAACACTCTAAAGTTCTTCATAGGACTACGGTGGCCATAAGATGTCCCAATAGAATATGTAAACAAACACAATTCTAAATAGTACCCAAAAAAAAAATCCTATCTCCTCTGTGCTTTCCTTGTCATTAACCACTCACACCCCACTCAACCTTCTATTTTCTTTAAAAACTTTCCACATTCAATTCACAAGGGAGTGTAAACGTCTGGCCAGTTCGTTCACCTGCCCATTAAAAAAAAAAAAAAAAATTATGGGCAACTTTACATTCAAGCTATTAGTTCATCGTCCTCCACCATCTTATATGTGCTCAGGTACTGAAAGCTTCTATCATCTTATATGTCCTCTGTGCTTTTCTTCCTTTCTTATATTCTCATAAACTTTGTTGGCCTCACCACAAAGCAGCAAAAACAAAATAGGCAGACGACAACACAAGTTGGATTGGTGTCAAGCACGAATAACCCAAAATTGATATGATTATCAAGTTTAACTAGTATTGTATGAAAAAAAATACCGGAATTTTTTTCATTTTTTTATCAAGTATTGACATTTACCCTTGTAATATAAGATGATTGTTTTACTCGTTTTTATACTCAATAATAAACAGGTTGATTTAATATTAGAACATGCGAAACAATTAATAAAAATAAGTTGAATTAAAGTTGACTAGTGTTTGTTATGAATCCGAAATGAGTTGACAGGACTCAATTGACACCCATACCTTTTGTTCTCTTTCACCAGTCTATATAACATGATGACAGTCTTCACCAGATTCTTGTATACTCAACCACCAATTAGTTCATATACCATCCTTCACAACCATCGTTGTGCTTCTGCAATATCCTTGTACCATATAATACAGTAACATTAATGGGGTATTGGAGTCAGTTTTTCTTCCTTTCTCATATCATCATAAACTTTGTTGGTCTCATAAATCCACAGCCTGATTTCTTAGGCTACGTCTGTGGACTCAATGTTACAACGGCCGGTGCGTATGAGGCAAATAAAAACAACACCCATACCACCCCCATGTATGAGGAAAACAAGAAAACCCTCCTCTCCTCCCTCTCCTCCAACATTAACAGTTATGGCTTTTACAATTCCTCTGTTGGCAAAAACTCATATAGAGTTAACGCCATTGCGCTTTGTCGTGGAGACGTTGATTTGAAAATCTGTCGTAGTTGTATCAGTGATTCTGCTCGTAAGATCTTGCAAGTTTGTGGAAACTACAGTGAGGCAGTAGGATGGTACGATAGCTGTATGTTAAGGTTCTCAAATAACACTATATTTCACACTCTCAATACTGGTCCAGCAGTGTATGTGTGGAACCTCAATAATGTGTCAGACGTTGTTCAATTTAATGATGCACTGATGAACTTGTTGAACAGTACAAGGAAGAAAGCTACATCGGGTGATTCTTTGCAAAAATTTGCTACTGGGAGTATTATTGGCCCTGACTTTCAGACTATACATGCACTTATGCAGTGCACCCCCGATTTATCTCAACTCCAATGTGACATCTGCCTAAAAACGGCTGTTGGACAACTCTCTCGTTGTTGCGATGGAAAATTAGGAGGGAGAGTTCTAACACCCAGTTGTAATTTTCGGTATGATATCGGTCGTTTCTATAATTATTCTCCGGTTACACCACCAACACCCAGCTGCTGCCACCAACCCTGTTGCCGCCACCCACCTAGTCCCCACCACCTCTAGGTATCGTTTTGATTGTTCTCTTTTTTGAGTCCTTAAATTAAGTCACAATTGCATTGTTTGAATAAAAAAAATTAAAAAAATTAGAGGAACTTAAAATATTTGCCTTAGTCATTGGATTGTCCTTTAACAAAAGTACTAGATTAATTATGCTAAACAAATTTATTTTTCACTGCGGATATATATGACAAAATCAAAGTATATTTCTATTCTTTTGCAGGCAAAGCCAATAATAAAACTTAAACTATCTACAATATATATTATGGTTCCGATTGTCACCGTTGTCAATCTTATCATTTTCATTTGCATCTTTCTAAGAAAGAGAAAGCAGAGGAAGCCAAAACACGAAGATTCTCATCACCATAGCAAGAAAAAAAATTGAAAGATGTTGTGAATGTATAATTCGGTGAAAAATCAAACTTACAAGCAACAAAACTTGAAATTATGACACCACCGGTTACGTGGGAAATTATATTATGTTATAGTGGTTGTGATAAACTGTATTATATTGATCTTTTATGTGTGAGGGCATTTCTGGTACTCTCATCTCGAATAATTTTCTCTCATTTTCTTCCTCGTACCAAACAAACAACAAAAAATTTATTTTTTCCCTACCTTTCCATTCCTCATGCCAATAAAAAATGATAGAAAAAAAGTTTATTTCCTCCACCAAAAGGAAGTCTATCAGTCTACTTTTCTATCCCTTTTATTTTTATCCTTCCTACCAAACCGACTATAAAAAAATATTTGACAACTTCTATCCGATCTAAAAAATCTTTGCTAGCCTGGAACATTACTACTTATGTGATGAACCCAACTTATCTATATTACTACTTCCACCATTATTGTTTATGTAACTACTCATTTGAAGTAGAAAAATTAGTTGAACACATTGGCCAAAAATTAATTGGGCACTAGTAAGGGCCAATGCTAGTGTGTGTATACGTGTATGTGTGTGTGTCTTTGCATAGTATTATAGCAAGCAATTTAGTTGGGAGAGGTCTTGGGAGACTTGCACTCCATGTTTTCTTCTCTCTCTTTTTTTTTTTTTCTAGACTTTTGATTTTATTAAACAAAAAACAAGATGTTCTCCTATTAAAGTCTGCCATATGGTATATGTAACTACTCATGCAATTTCCTATCCTCTTTTGATTTCCCTAACTTTGATGACATTTTTCGATCAATAATTTCTCGCAGGTGTGATTATAGCGAGAACTAATCTCGAGCTGTGTCAAATCAAAAACTTCCATTGCGTGAGAGAACTAATTTCTGGAATATTGGTTCTGATATATCCACATGGTAGCTTCAAAGGGAAGAGAAATAGCTAGGAAGAGGATGTCAAGAGGTTTCAGACTAGGTGAATAGGAATTTAAGAAAAAATAGAATTGGCAGTGAACCTTCAACACAGGAATTTAGTTAGGCTCCTAGATTTCTATTTGGAAGGAACGAAAAGGCTTATAGCATATGAGGTTCTGCCAATGCAAGTCTTGATCATTTCCTATTTGATATGCCAGCCTTCAACATTCCATTCTAAAGTTCTTATCTGTATGAACTTAATCATGAATACATATTTACCTTCATACACAAAGTATCAAACAAAATAGCTATCAATAACCATTTAAAATCCTTGCAACCTTTAAAATCCTTGTTTAGTTGAAATATAGCAGAAAATCGAAAATTCTGCAACATGTTTTCTATAAATAATTGGGATTTGTTATAACTCTGATTACGCCAAATGCTTGGACGGATTTACAAATGAAGGTAAACGAGTATATTCGGATTGGGACACACGATACAAAATCATAGGAGGAATTATTAAGGGACTTCTTTATCTTCATGAAGATTCTCAATTTTCGATTATTCATGGCGATTTCAAAGCTAGTAGTATTCTGATAGATGCAGATGTGAACCCTAAAATTCTGCATTTTGAGATGGCAAGGTTTTTGTACTCAATGAAACTCAAGGCAACATGGGTAGGATTGTAGGGACCTAGTAAGTACCAATAATTCTTAGCCTATGTTGCATTCTCTTTTATTGATTATCCATAATCAAAGTAGTGCAAAAGTCTTGGAGAATCCTCACCATGTATTCTTTAATTAAAACAAACAAAAATATGATTTGATTAAAATTATTCTTGAACATAAAAATTAATTAGTTCTTGAATTACCTTGAGGGGAAAACATAAGAGACTTAAGTTGAAGCCTGTCTACGAACCTAAATGTGGTCTCTTCAACTTCTAATACTATTAGTATACATACGATTGAACAATTGCAGCGTTCATATGGCACCAAAGTATGCAATGCGCTGGCAATATTCAATTAAGTCAGATGTTTTCAACTTTGACCTGCTCTAGAGATTCTAAGTGGTTAGAAGAACAACTCTTTTCGACATAGGGAGAATGTAGAGATTCTTCTAAGCTACATAAGTATAAATAAGAGTGATGCATTAGTAGCCCTATAAAATTATGATTCAATCAAAGCATGTAACAACACATGTTGCATTCTTATAGGCTCGGAGAAATTTGCAAGATGGAACCACTTCAAATATAATAGATCCCAAATTGAGGGCTAGTTCAAGTTCAATACAAGACGTAATGAGATGAATCCATATTGGACTGCAATGTGTTCTCATACTTAATAGCTTCTCTGTTACTCTCCTAGTACCCTCAGGGCTTGATAATATTTGACGTATGTATCGAATATCAAAAATTTTCTTTTAAAATCCTATAAGACGGAATTAGGGTTTACCTTCGAGATCTCTCGGGACTGATCTCATCTCAGCACGAACGCAGAACAGAACAACGACTACAGCTCGACGAACCTCGCGGCCTTCTGCCGTATATCCCCCAACGTCATAATTCGGATGCAATGTGGGCTGCTAAGACCTCCGAGTCCTTACTCTCTCTTTCAACCTCCTTAAAAAACATGAGTAAAGATAAGATGTTGAAATAGAGAACCTAGACGTCTATATATAAGCTACGATAGAGACCCTAAGGAGAAATAAGGATCGGGCTCCCAATGGGCTTAGGATTCCTATGTTCAACTCAGAACAAACACCCTACAGCCATTTAATAATAAGTCAGTCCACTAAAGATTTATTATTGATCTCTTGTGTCTTATCTCAAAATTATATTCGAGCTCCTTATTATTATATGCTTAATAATCTCCCCACGTTTAAGATTACAGATGTCCATCAATTAAATAAATCACTGACAATTATATTTAATTGACTTATTTTATTCCTTGAGACCTTAACACTCAACTTATTTGTCATGTCAGATAATTAAATCCACCTACAGGGTTTGACATGAACAAAACTTATGAGTTTCCTCAAAAGGACATCATCAACTCATTTAAATACTAGGATGTGGTTTCCTTTAATATTTAATTTCTACCATACAAATAACTTCGTCTCCCAATTTATCGAGCTTATTGACTCAATATGAATCTCACTCTTTGATGAATTAAAGTGATAAACATTATATGCACGTGGCAATTAAATATTTAGAGATTAAGAGCATAAGCAGACATACTAATCATGAGATATTTATTATCTTATTAAATCAATAAAAGATAATAACTTTAACATGGGTCTGTTCAATACACAAAGTGTACTAGTGTAATAATCCGAGACATAAACCAATCTCCTATAGTCAAGACAGACTATGTCAAAATATTACACTACAATCATACCGATGACGTGTCCAATTCCATCTACGATTGTGAATATATACTCATATTATGCAAGAATCCGATAATCTGATTTTCTGTACATAAGCTGAACTCTACACACCAGATTATCTACAATGTAAAATATAAGACACACATGCATATCATATATAAAATATAATACAAATATTTTGCCCATATAGAT
Organism: Ilex aquifolium; assembly: GCA_951799425.1. Taxonomy (NCBI): domain Eukaryota; kingdom Viridiplantae; phylum Streptophyta; class Magnoliopsida; order Aquifoliales; family Aquifoliaceae; genus Ilex; species Ilex aquifolium. Next base: position 57,444,578 of record OX637392.1, on the reverse strand, counting down.
TCTCAATAAAATGGAAAGAACAAACTTTTATTAATTAATAAAACGAGTTTCACTACAAATTTTTTTTTTTTAATATACTACTATATCAGATCCAACAAATGTCATTACTTCGAGGATACGAATCAGGGCATCTTGGTCCAATCAATCAAAAAGTAAGTATGACCATTAGTCACTTAATGAGGTTTCAGTTACTAAGTTATATCCTCAGTAATGTTTCAGGTTACAAATTTACAGTGATAAACATGTTGTTACTACTGATAATGCACAAAATAGTCTCGTGCAAAATCAACAGCCGAATGTATGATAAAGTATAATTAATGGACAATTAATAAAGCAATTAATGGCAGTAACGTAAATATTGAGTCAATACACAAATATATAGTGGTTCTGTCCAGGTAACCTACTCCACTTTGGAAAATGACAACAGTGGTCGGGGGGTCTTTATTGATGAATAAAGTAAGAGAGAGAAAGCTCCGGGAGAGGTGTAGAGATAGAGCTCAATGTGTATTGAGATGCCCCTCTCAATGGAGAGAGCTTACAATTTATAGGCATGGTGAGGCGGTGACGTGAGGGTAAAGACACTAATCTTTTGGGGAGGATAACTACAAAAGTTAAGTACAATTAAAGGTAGGATTGATCTTCGAGAGTGAGTATCCCGATGATTACACCCCACGTGCTCTAATTATTCTTAAACTCCTTGGACCTTGGGCTGGGTCGGATTCACGAACTGGGCTTGACCTTCCTTTTAACTGATTTGGGTTTGCTTGATTTATTGGGCCGAGCACGGTTAGATTTGGGCTCATCAACTACATTGTTCAAGTTGTTTGTTTTGGACCAACAACAACTTCATTGATTACTTTTTTTGTGCCTCACCCACCCGTGTTCTCTTTACTCAACAAAACACAGTCTGCCATGCCATCGTCTGTTGGCGAAACATTCGTTACTGAACTTTATCCTAGATAGAGTGAAAAAGGTGATTCAAACTGTAAACTCGAATGAAGTGAATTGTAAATTTAAGAACTAAAGTGACCCCTTAAATGCGGTCATGCGAGACCCGCATACCACCTATTATGTGTAGTTAAACCACAATTTTTCATTGAACCAAAGTTATAAAAATTGTTAAGTCAAAGGACTAAAGTAGCACAATTAAAAAGAATGACGGGTAAAGTGATACTAAACACATACGGGAAAGATCACTATATATATATCCTTTCACGTAAATCAAAGGAAAATTTTCCAATTGACAAGAAAATAATATTGTTTTATTGAAGTATTGATTGTTTTGTGCTTGGATAATGTCATAGTAACAATTGTTGTTGTCAGAAAGAATGTGTAAAGAAAACCAACTATACTTGTTTTGTGATAGATGATAGTGTTAGTAGTATGCTCTAAGACCAATCATATAGATGATGTTTTAGGGTTGTACTAGTAACATTCATTACTTAATTAAATAAAAGGGCAAGTTTATTTATCATGTTTCTACTTTATTTCATTTTAATATAAATGATATAGTCCATAGAGTATAAGTTAAGAATATAGTTTCTCAAGGTGTTAAGAAGATGAGACATATACTTCTTAGTACTTTAACTCTTAAATATTCCTAGTCATATGATTATTATTTGGGTACTATGTAATCCGGATAGACTAGCATGCACTATGTTTACTCATATTTGATATGAGGTGACTCGTCCAAGTCACTAGTGTAGGGACACTGAAGCAGGTGTGTGGGTGTTTGTTAGAGAATAAGTACACTGAACGTGACCATTAACTAACGTAGGATTTTTCATATGGAGTTTTACATACCTGTCAATCTTAAATCCTAAAGTTATAGATATGCAACTGATCCTTAGACTTGAGACACCATGGTTGTCTTGTGCATGGACTTCTATGCTTTAACTATACAACATATTCATATACTAACCATGTAACTTGGATATATATTGTTGGATATAGTTAGGCATGCATGAAGACTTATGAGTGTAAAAAATAGAATCTATCATCCTTAGTAAATAAATGGAGAATGTCCTATGTGATCTTCTAGGATATGACTCAAATAGTCCTTAGCCAAGGCAGAATGAAAATTAGAAAAGAGTTTCTAATTGATCATTAAGAGTCATGGTTCTAAGATCGAACACATAAGATTGAATTAGGGGTTTTTACAGTAATTTCATACCCTAGTAAGTCAATTGGGGCATTGTATGATAGAAGGATTGAATTGCATAGCAACTATAGACTCAATAGGTTCTTTACCTACTTCGTGCTATCCAGATGTTGATCATGATATGCTGCTAGGTGTCACTCATGATTAGTAGAAGCCCGAAGAATGAAATTAATGTAAATATATTAATTGTTCTTAATAAAGGGAGAATTATAAGAGTTCTAATTCAAGCTAAATTAGAAAGAGTTCTAATTTGAGATGCTACTTGTAGTTAGTATCGAATGTCTACAACCAGGTATGCTTGAAACTATAGGGTCACACACAATAGAATTGATTGAAAACTAAAGGATAAAAGAGAGACAACCAATTAAGAGTTAATTAGGGACTTTATTACAATTATTGGTTAATAAAAGGGTTATTAGTAATTATGATATAATTGCAACTTGACCCAAACTAGGATTAGAGCATTTAAAGCTCTATAAATACCTTTATGTAGGAGGTGAATATTATGATATAACAATTTTTCTTGCTAGCACAAGAAGAACCACCCCTCATTCTCTCTCTCTTCTAGTTTTATCAATGGCTAACGTAGATCTTTCAAGTTTGTCAATTCGTGTGGATACCGATAGAGGTCAAACGTTTGCGAGGCTTGGGGTAAAGATCAAATTCAGATTTGAAGATTTAAAGTTTTTGAGAATGCTTGAAAATTGTTAAAGACATGCTTCAAGATGTAACCCTTAATCTTCTCTATAGATCTAAGGTTTCTCGGTTTGTATTAAACATGAACAGGTACTGATATGAAGAATCAAATTATTATTTTTTTAAATTCCGCTGCTTTTATTATATGATTCCTTTCAGATAGGTATTCAATCATGAATTTTCTTGGTGGTGATTAAATTACAATTCCCATAGGAGCCTCAAAAATAAATTATGAGGGAATTATAAACTTCATCGTGCCCACTAAATTCAAGTCCATTTTCTATCGTGTAAGATGGTTTCAAACACCTAGCTTAAGAAAAGAAAAGAGGTATAGCTTGTAGGAAGATAAGGTACCTTTTTACAATGTTCAGTTTTTGTTAAACCGTTTTCTAGAATGAGATAATTGTTTCCACTTATTCATATTGGACTTTAGGGCAAGCACTACTAATTTCTTGTTTACTTTGCCAAGTTGGAGACCAAAAGCAATGGTTTTTCCAGGACCACTACCTTTTCCAACACATTTTCCTAAATTCGACAATGATGTCAAATCAACATCCACGATTAATCGAATTTATAATCACCTATCTCCAAAATCCACCAAAAAATTATCCGCTATGTAATCAAATTTTTACGCAACTAATAAAAAAACAATGATCTATTTATTTGGATCGAAATGGTAACGGGAGCAAATAAGTCTAAAAGCATAAAGAGATGAAGTGCCTATTATAAAAGCACAAGGGGGTAAAAAAGAAGTTTCAACTCAATTCCCAAGCAAAAAAAAAATAGTCGTTAACTTTTCAACTCTCCAAGTCAAGAGTCAAACTGTCGAAAGGCCGTGGACGACAACAGTGTCAACTTTCAGTTGAGAGTTGAGGTTCTTATATATGTTTCATCAATTTCTGCTATTGAAATCTTCTTGTATTTCATATAATCCAGTAAGTAATAATGGGTTGTTGGAGTCTGCTTTTCTTCCTCGCTCATACCATCCTAAACTTTGTTGGCCTCATCAATGCCCAGCCTGAGTTCCTAGCCTACGTCTGTTCAATCAATGTTACTATTACAAGCAAAAATGAGGCAAACAAGGACAACACCCATACTACCCCCATGCATCAGGCAAATAAGGACACCCTCCTCTCCTCGTTCTCCTCTAATATGGACACATACGGCTTCTACAATTCCTCTGTTGGCCAAAACTCCGATAGAGTTAACGCAATCGCCCTTTGTCGAGATGTTGAATTAGATATTTGTTGTAGTTGTGTCGATGACTCTGCTCGTAGACTCCCCCAAGATTGTGAAAATTACATCGAGACAGTCGGATGGTACAATAGTTGTATGTTAAGGTACTCAAATTAGTACTAGTTCGACAATGCCTATGTGGAACCCCAATAATGTGTCAAACGTTGATCAGTTTGGTAATGCAGTGAGAACCTTGTCGGATAGCCTAAAGAAGCAAGCCACATCAGGTGATTCTTTGCGCAAGTTCGCTACTGGGAACATGAGTGGCCCTGACTCTCAGATGATATATGGGCTTTTGCAATGCACTCCCGATTTATCTTAACTCCAATGCGATGACTGCCTAGAAGGGATTATTGGAAAACTCTCAGATTTCGATGAAAAATTAGGACGGAGAATTCGGACGCCCAGCTGTAATTTGAGGTATGAGATCAGGCCTTTCTATAATGATACTCCGACTCCACCACCATCATCAACGCCGCCACTCACCTTCTCTTTGCCAATCCTGCCACCACTGACCATTTTGCCACCACCTTCAGGTATTTTTTTTTATCTATGTTGTTTTTAGATTGAATAATTGAAGGATCACCACCAATTGCTTAGCCATGGAAGAAGAAAGCGGTAGAGTGTGGCACATAATGGAGTGAGCTTAAGAAACATTAGTGACGATAAATTGTATTGATAAAAATAGTTGATAATTGACAAAGAAGAACATGTTTAGAAGGTGTATGGATGAGAAATATTAACTTAATGTTAGCAAAGTGTTAGGGACAAGGCTTAATATTTTCTCGTTTCCTAAATGCTTTGATATTTGAAAAGACCTCCAGCTCGAATAGTCTAGAAACAAAAGTCAAGTTGAGACATGATCAACCATGCATTAGATTCTCAAATTGTTTTTCCCCCAAATTAGTTCTCAATCAGCATTGCTCATTCATTTTGAATAATGCTATTTATACTTAAGTATAGGGGTGTCCATGGGCCAAGCCTGGGTAGTGTAGGCTCAAGCGCTTACCCAAGTGAGTTATCGGGCGGGCCGGGCAGGGCTTCGGGTAGGGATAGGCTACCCGCAGCCCAACCCGTGAGCCTATTAGGCAGGCCTGTGGGCGGGCTTTTTTTTATACATCTTTATTTAAAAATAATGAATATTTTTGTAACTTAATATTTGTGTAAATTATATTTTTGAATCAAAAGTAAAGTCAAAATAGATAAAAATAAAATAATGAACTACATCCAATAGAATGAATAAATTCCAACTAGGTTGACACCTACTAACTTATCTGTCATTTGCATTACTCTACCATTTAAAACTTATATGCTTAATACATGAAAAATAAAATAATACATTATTTGTAATATCTAAATCTTTAAAACTTCAAATTTCGATATTGGGAGATTTATTTTAAAGTTTCAAATTTAATGGTCTAAAAGTATAATTTTTTTTCAAATGAAGGGTGGGTGGGCTGGGCTGGGCTTGCGGACGGGCTTGACGAGTGGGCTATTGGGCCGGGCTTCGGGCCAGGTAATGGGTTTGAGGGCAAACCCAAGCCCTCTTTTTAAGGATATTGGGCTCGGGCGGGCCAACTATCGGGCTTCGGGCCTATTTTTTTCTGGCCGGGTGACGGGACCCGTGGATAACCCGATCCATGGACACCCCTACTTAAGTAAGAGTTTTAGATTAAAAGAGAAGAGTTGTTGGGTCGTTGAGGTGGTAGAGGCGTCGGGAGAGGAAGTCCAATAAATATCAAAAAGAGAAAAAAATAATTAAGGACAATAGGTTAGGTTATTTGTTAGAGCATCTCCTGTCCTGACCCTTTTTTTAGACTCAAATTTAAATTAGGATAAAAAGAACCCAAAAATAATCTCTAGTCCTATACCCAAATCCATACCAAATGAAGGGATACCTTTTTTTAAACCCAACTCAAGGAAAACTCAAAACCTAGTCCCAAAAATCTAACGACAAAAATATGCTCTCTCTCTCTCTTCTTTCCACGCCAACTGTTCTCTCTCTCTCTCTCTCTCTCTCTCTCAGATTTTGTCACAAACAATGTACATATAGGAATATATATACATATATGTATAGGAATCTATATATACATCTATACAAATATGAATAGACCCATCTATACATACACTCATTGCTTGCAGTGTTATTTGTTAAAAATAGAATACTAGATAATATTTTGTTGTTAAGTGTATCTAGTTGACTTGGGAATACAAGTGGTTATGTCTTGGGTCTTGCTATGTGGTTAATGGTCTATATGTATGTTGAAAATATGGAATACATGTTTGAAAAATTATTCCAAAAGATTAAGTTATATTGTCTTTGTTTTATTTATCACAAATATACAAAGGCTAAAATTATAGCCAACGTAAGTGGTATCAGAGCTAGTTTGATACTAACTAACTAGTCGTGAAAATTTTCATTGGACAAACGAATTCCTAGTAAAGAAGATCGAAATAGCAAGTGGAATCAACATGTCTACCAGTGCACAACAACCGCCTTTTTCAGTCTTTGATGGTGAAAATTATGATTATTGGAGTGTCAAGATGAAAACTACATTTCTCTCTTATGATCTTTGGGATTTGATTGAAATTGGATATGAAGGTACAACCGAAGAGATGGCAACGGAGATGACAACAGCTCAAATGAACCAATTAAAGGAAAACAAGAAGAAGGATGCAAAATCTCTTCACTTGATTCAACAAGGAGTAACGGATATCATTTTTCCAAGAATTATCAATGCTACAAAATCAAAACTAGCATGGAACACTTTATAAGATGAGTATCATGGTACTACAAAGGTAAGAGCCGTGAAACTCCAATCCTTGAAAAGAGATTTTGAGGATAGTAGAATGAAAGAGAATGATTTCTTAAATGATTTCTTCTCTAGACTTATGGAGATTATAAATCAAAGGAAAACTTATGGAGACCAAATTTTGGACTCAAGAATTGTTGAAATTTTTTTGATTAATTTCCCGGAAAAATATGATTCTATTGGTTCCGTGATTGAAGAAATCAAAGATATTTCTTCTTTGGGTGTTCAATATTCATTGAGTTCTATTAAAGCATTTGAGCAAATGTTGAGTAGGCACGCTGAAAAATCTGTTGAGAGTGTTTTTCAATCCAAGCTTAATGTTGACTCCAAAAGTCATGAATCGTCGATTTTCAATCAATTTAAAGGTGAATCTTTTAGAGGAAGAGAAAGAGGAAATTTTGAAAGAAGATCAAATGAAGAATCCACTCAACAAAAATGTGAAATTTGTAAAAGATCAAGTCACGTTGATAAAGATTGTTGGTTTCGTGGAAAGCCTCAATATTTAAATTGAAAAAAGTTTGGTCATTTGCAAAAAGATTGTCGATTCAAGAATGATCAACAAGCTAATTTTTTCAAAGAGCAAGAAAGTAGTGGAAACATTTTCTATGTTTGTCAAGCAAATGAACGATGTATGGTATCTTGATAGTGGTTATAGTAACCATATGACCGGTGATGATAATATTTTTGTGAACATGGACACCACTTCTAATTCTCAAGTAAGGATGGGTAATGGTGTCATGGTTCAAGCAAAAGGTAAGAGAACCATTGCTATTGAAACAAAGAAATGAACAAAATACATCCAAGATGTTTTGATAGTACCGGACTTGAAACAAAATTTGTTTGGTCAACTTGTAGAGCATGTGTACTCCGTGGTGTTTGAGGACAACTCTTGCATGATCTATGCTTGCAGGGAGAAAAAGCAATTTAGAGTGAAAATTGAGATGGAGAAAAATAAAAAAATTTCTCTAATTTTTCGGTATTCAAACAATGTTTATTTGAAGATGAAAATTGTTGATGATTCTTAGCATTGGCATAGAAGATTTGGGCACTTGAACTTTCAAATCTTGAAGATCCTACAACAAAAGAACATGGTTTATGGATTGCCATCTATACAAGAAGTTAAAGAAGTTTGTGAATGATGTGCACTTGGACAGCATCATCGAGATCCTTTTCCAAAAGAAAAAGTTTGGAGAGTCAAATCACCGTTAGAGTTTGTTCACACCGATGTATGGGGACCATCAAGAACACTTTCTCATTGAGGTAACAAATACTTTATAATCTTTGTTGATGATTTTTCAAGAATGACTCGGGTTTATTTTATGAGACAAAAATCCAAAAATTTTCAAGTATTCAAGAAATTCCAAAAGTATGTTGAAAGGTAAAATAGATACTACATTAAGTTGTTAAAAAGTGATAAATGTAGTGAGTATAACTCTAATGAATTTAATAAGTTTTGTGAAGACGTTAGTATGGAAATACAATTAACGGTTGGGTATACTCCACAACAAAATAGAGTGGCCGAAAGAAAGAATAGAATCATCGTTGAGATGGCTAAATCGATGGTTTATGAGAAGGGTTTGCCTAAATCATTTTGGGTCGAAACGGTATACACAACGATTTACTTGATGAATAGATGTCCAACAAAAGCTTTGGAAAACCAAACTCCAATTGATGCTTGGTGTGGAAGGAAATCGTCGGTGAACCACTTCAAGGTTTTTGGGTGCATTTGTTTTGCACATGTTCCTAAAGAAGTGAGGTACAAGTTTGATGAAAGTAGTGAAAAATGTATTTTTGTGGGTTATAGCTCTAAATCAAAAGGTTATAGACCATAATTATCAGAATCGGACCGGACATTGAACCAGCAAAGGGACCGAGTCAATGATTCACTGGTTTAACCGTTGGGTTAACTGGTCGAACCGATTGTATAATAAAAAAAATAATAAATATTATTAATAATGATGAATATTTAAAAAAAAATTATAGGTTCAAAAAAAATATTTTTATGCTATAATGGATCAAACAAGAAATTAAGAACAAAAAAAAAAAATCACAAATCACTTCTTTTCTTAAACAATTTATAAAATCTAATAGAATATTAACAATCCACACATAGTAGCCTCCTCATGAAACAATGAAACCACCTCCTCATGAAACCGATCACTACTGGACATCGAAGACAGGAACACAAGAACAATGAAGATAGGATAAAATCGATCAGCCTCCTCATCACGACTCCCCAAAGATGATGTATGTTCGTGCAACAACAAGCAAACAATGTACACACAGACAAATCATAAGCAGAGAGAGAAGACTCAAAGTGGAGAGGATAAATAGAGATTTCAGTGGGTGTTGACATCGGATGGACCGGAGGCAGTGATCGAATGGACTGTAGAAAGAGAGGAAGAAATTGAGTGGAGAAGAAGGGGACCAACTGGATTTATGGAAAAATTAGGAATTTTGGGCATTTTATAGAAATGGCAGTAGAATCGTCCAGTTTGACAAAATCATCCGGTTTGCGATTTTTGTCCAAAATTGGCCGGTTTGACGGTTTTACTTCGATTTAATTGCCTAGGCGGTCTAATTCAAGAACTGGACCGGTTGAGATCCCGGTGTACAGTCCAATCGGTCGAACCGCCCCGTCCGGTCCGGTTATGATAACACTGTTATAGACTCTTTAGTTTGAAGAGAAACAAAGTTATTATTTGTAGAGATGTTCTCTTTAATGAGAATGACTCTTGGAATTGGAAAGAGAAGAATGTTCAAAATCAAGTAGTTGTAGCAAATGAAGATTATGGAAGCTTTGAGCATGAAAATGAAGAAATTGAAGTTCCATCACAAATGTCTCAAACACCCAACTCTCATTCATCTCTTTCTACTTCCACAAGTTCAAGTACTTTATCTCCAAGTTTGTATCCAAGGAAAATGAGAAGTCTTAGTGATGTATATGCTAGATGCATTTTTTGTGTGGTTGAACTCGAAAGTTTTGAAGAAGCAATTAAAGAAGATATTTGGAAGAAAGCAATGGAAGATGAATTTTTTATGATTGAGAAAAATAGCACTTGGGAGTTGGTGGAAAAGCCAAAGAATAAAGAGGTAATTGGGTTGAAGTGGATTTACGAAACAAAACTTAATCCAGATGGTTCAATTTAAAAAAATAAAGCAAGGCTTGTTGCAAATGGGTATTCACAACAACCCGGTGTCGATTACCAATAGATTTTTGCTCTGGTTGCTCGACTTGATACAATAAGACTTCTTATTGCTTTTGCTTCACAAAAGGACTAGTTTCTTCATCAATTAGATGTAAAATTAGCGTTCTTGAATGGTGTGTTAAAAGTCGAAGTTTATGTAAAGCAAGCTCAAGGCTTTGCGGTCAACGGTGAAGAAGAAAAAATGTACAAGCTAAAAAATGCTTTGTGCGGGCTAAAACAAGCACCTCGAGCATGATATAGTGAGATTGATTCCTATTTCAATGTAAAGGGATTTCAAAAAAGTAAAAGTGAGACAACCTTGTACATCAAAATGCAAGGTAATACCGGTATTTGTTAAACAATCAAGAGAAATACAAGAAACAAGAAAAAAGAAGAGGAAGAGGAGGCTAGGGTTTCATTGATACTGCATAATTCTATTGAATACCAAGAAGTAGTTTAACCTAAATACATAGAGACTATATACAGTCTAAACAAAAGAAACTGAAAAGACAGGAATAAAAGACTATTCTACCCTTAATAAACAAAATAACCCTATATTTCTTAACATCTCCCTTCAAACTCACGATGCGGCAGCTACAAGCATCGAGAGTTTGCCAACTAGAAAACGAAAACGGGAAATAGAATGCGACTTGGTAAAGAAAACTGCAATCTGCAATCTGCAAAGAAGAAGAAACAAAGGGCAAAATAATAGTGCCATGCTTGAGATGATGACGAGTAAGGTGACAATCGATCTCAATGTGCTTAGTTCGTTCATGAAAAATCGAGTTGTGAGCAATCTGAATAGAACTGTGGTTGTCACAATACATTAGAGTGGGATGAGAAATGGAAACTCTCATATCTGCAAGTAACCAACGTAACCAAACAATCTCTTTGGTAGTAGATGCCAGAGCACGATATTCTGCTTCGGTTGAAGATTGAGAAACAATAGATTGTTTATTGCTCTTCCAAGAAATAAGAGAATCACCCAAAAAGATACAGAAACCAGTAACAGACTTGCGATCTGTGGGATCACTGCCATGATCAGTATCAGAGTATGCACGCAGCTCCAAGGAAGAGGTGGATGGAAGTAAAAGACTCTGAAAAACTGTACCCCGAAGATACCGCAAAATACGAAGAACAGCTACCCAATGAACTGTAGTAGGAGAAGCAACAAACTGACCAACAACATGAACAACATATGCAATATTTGGACGAGTAATAGTGAGATATACCAAACTCCCAACAATAGTACGGTATAAAGTAGGATCTGACAAAAGTAAACCATCAGAAGAAGAATACTTTGCGTTAACCTCAATGAGAGTATCTACAGTCTTATTATCAGTAAGTCTAGCCCGCTTAAGAATATCTGCAACATATTTCGACTGAGAAAGAAGATATCCTCTGGGTGAGTGGACTACCTCAATACCCAAGAAATATCGTAGAGAACTCAAATCCTTCATTTCAAACTGTCTAGCTAACTCTGTCTTCAAAACTGAAATACCATCAATATCATCACCAGTAATAATCACGTCATCAACATATAAAGACAGAATGATACGACCTGCATCAGTGCACTTAACAAAAAGAGTAGAATCATGACTACTAGAAGCAAATCCAAGAGAAGAGATCACAATAGAAAATTTCTCAAACTAAGCACGAGGTGCTTGTTTGAGACCATATAATACTTTCTTGAGCTTGCAAACATACCCATAATCATGTGAAACACCAGGAGGGGGAGCCATATAAACTTCTTCTTGAAGATCTCCATTCAAGAAGTCATTTTTAACATCAAGTTGAGAGATATGCCACTGACGATCCGAAGCAACTGCAATAAGAGTACGAATAGTAGTCATTTTTGCAACAGGAGCAAATGTCTCCTCATAATCCATACCATACTGTTGAGAGTACACTTTTGCAACCAACCTAGCTTTGTATCGCTCAACAGATTCATCAGAATTAGTCTTGATCTTTTACACCCAACGACAACCAACAACACTCTTACCAGGAGGTAGAGGAACCAAATCTCAAGTACCTGTCTTATGTAAAGCAGAAAGTTCCTCATCCATAACTTGCTGTCAAAAAAGATCAAGAATTGCCTCTTTATAGGAAGAGGGCTCAGAGAGACAATGAATAAAAGTTAAAAAGGAAGTAAAAGATGAAGAATAACAAGAATAAGTAAAATCTGGTAACTTTGTGGACTTACAAATGCGTGTAAATTGATGTAGAGGTGGATCCACAATCTTAAACGGAGCTTGAGGGACCATAGAAGAAGAGGGAGCTTCAGGTGTGCTAGAGAGTAGAGTGTCAATACCTGCAGAATGATCAGAAAAAGGATCTATACGAATAAGATCAGATCTAGTGATGGTATGAGTAGTGGATGGAATAGAAAAGAACGGTATATGCTCGAGAAAAACAACATGGCGAGACACATAAAGTTTCTGAGTTATTGGATCAAAACAACGATACCCCTTTTTACCTTCACCATAACCAAGAAAAACACAAATAGCATATCGAGAGGACATCTTGTTGCGTTCTACATGAGGACGAAGAACGAAACAAGTACAACCAAAAACTGTAAAAGAAGAATAATCAGGGGCATACCCATACAACTTTTCGAAAGGAGAAACACCTGAAATATGAGAAGATGGAATTGTATTAATCAAAGCTATAGCAGTAAGAACAGCTTCACCCCAAAACACACTAGGAACAGAAGCAGACAACAAGAAAGAACGAACAGTTTCAACAATGTGCCTATGTTTTCTTTCAACAACATCATTTTGCTCAGGAGTATCTGTACACGAAGTTTGGTAAATAGTTCCATCTAAGGCAAGCAACTCATAAAATTCATTAGAAGTGTATTCCCCACCCAAATCACACCTAAAACATTTGATAACAACAGAATGTTGAGTTTTGACAAGAGCTTGAAAGGCTGTATATATCCCAAAGAATTCAGAACGATGTTTCATTAAATAAATCCAACAATAACGAGTATGATCATCAATAAAAGAAACATAATATTGAGACCCTCCTTTTGTGGCAACAGGAGAAGGTCCCCATACATCAGAATGAATCAAATCAAATGGAGAAGAAGAAATTGAAATACTTCGATTAAAAGGTAAAGCAGAAAATTTTGCCAGTTTACATCCACTACAATTAGAAATATCACAAGTTTGCAAATTTCCTAAGGCCCCTGTGGATGCCAAAAATCTCAAACGAGAAGACGAAACATGACCTAGACGAGAATGCCATAAATAAAAACTAGAAGAAGAAGAACTCAAACGAAAAGAAGATAAATCAACACTAGAGCAGCAGCAGCAGCAACTGACACTTTTAACTCATCCAAAATATATAGTCCCCCCTTCCTACGGCCTGTCCCAATCAGCTTCTGAGACTGCAGATCCTGCATATAACAAGAAGAAGAGGAAAAAGTGACTAAATTACCATAATCACATAACTGACCAACAGAAGTATGATTTAATGTGAGTTTCGGAATATGATAAACATTAGAGAGAGACAAGTGAGGTGTGACAACAGAACCAACACCTACTAAAGGCATAGGAGTTCCATCAACAGTCATAACAGGAATAGAAGAAGAAGGCATAACATAAGCAAAAGATGAAGAATCTGGAGACATATGATGTGAAGCACCAGAATCCAAGACCCATACAGAATGTGACTTACCTGAAGAACTATGAGGCAACTGACCTACGGAAGAGGAAACAGACATAGCTTGTGGTTGTAAGGAGAAAAACTTCTGAAATTGCTTAGCCAAAGTACTAGGATCGATGAAAGGATCTGATGAAACTACTGCTGCAGTATTAGACTGTGGTGGTTTGTAACCCTGAGGTAGTCTATGAGCATTAGATTGTGAATGCTTGCCAGGCTTCCAAGCTTGAGATTGCTGCTGCGATTGATTCTGCTGTCTCAACTTCTTAGGACATTGAGCCTTCCAATGACCTTTTTGCTTACAGAAACTGCATTCATCGAAGGCAACCATTGTGTAAGGCTTATTCTGATTATTAGAGAATGGCTTAGAAGGTACTGCTAACACAGAAGGATTAGAAGTAGAAAGAATTACCTTTTCAGAATAAGACTTAAGACGTATTTCTTCAGCCAATAACTCACTGACAACTGAGTCAACAGAAGGAAGTGGAGAACGATGCAAAATTGAACCTCTAAGTCCTTCAAAATCACTGCGAAGTGCCGTTAAAAACTGTACCAATCGTTGCTGCTCTTTACGATCAATATAGGCACCATATGCCTTTAATTCTGCCGATTCTGTAAGAGCCAATTGATCCCAAAGATCTGTCATAGCAGAATAAAACTCCTGAATACTCATATTCTGCTGCTGAAGAACTCGTATGTCATTTTCCAATTGATACTGCTTTGCAAAATTTGATTGAGTGAATAACCTTTGCAGATGATCTCAAACCTCCTTTGTTGTCTCATACTTCGTCAACTGTGTACCAATAGAATGCTCAACATAATTGTTAATCCAAGTAATAATTTTTGCATTGTTTGCTTCCCAGATATCTATCAAATCAGCATAACCATCATCAGTATTCTTAGGTTTCACAAAGGTTCCACTAACATATCCCCATATCTTTTTACCCTTAAGAAAATTTCTCATCACATAACTCCAATACAAATAGTTCTTTCCATCCAACCTCACACTCACAGACTGAAGCGAATCATCTCTTTCAGTAGCCATAATCAAACAACAAATAAAAACAGATCGCAAAACCAGATCGAAATACCAGTGTACAGTCACGAAATACCAGATTGCAAAAACGAAACGAAGTACCTTCTTAAAACTTAGCTCTGATACCATGTTAAACAATAGAGACTATATATAGCTCCGCGTAAGCTGTGTTTGAGATTAAGCCTCGTCCCATGAAACTTAGCTCTGATACCATGTTAAACAATCAAGAGAAATACAAGAAACAAGAAAAAAAAGGAGGAAGAGGAGGCTAGGGTTTCATTGATACTGCATAATTCTATTGAATACCAAGAAGTAGTTTAACCTAAATACATAGAGACTATATATAGTCTAAACAAAAGAAACTGAAAAGACAGGAATAAAAGACTAGTCTACCCTTAATAAACAAAATAATCATATATTTCTTAACATTATTCTCATTGTTTCTTTATGTTGATGACTTGATTTTTACCGGGAATGACCAAAAAATGATTGAAGATTTTAAAATTGAGATGATGAAAAGATATGAAATGAGTGATTTGAGACTTCTACATTACTTCTTGGGCATTGAAATTTATCAACAAGAAGATGGAGTTTTTATTTGCCAAAGAAAGTATGCAAAAACTCTTCTTGAAAAATTCAGAATGAAAAATTGCGAATCGGTGGCCACACCTTTGGTTGTGAATGAAAAGTTGTTAAAAGATGATGGAACTAAAGAAGTTGGAACATCTTTTTGTAGAAGCTTGGTTGGAAGTCTTTTGTACTTGACAGCTACAAGGTCGGATATCATGTATGCTACAAGTTTGTTATCTCAATTTATGCACAAACCAAACCAAATTCATTTTGGGGCAGTGAAGAGAGTGTTGAGATATATTCAAGGAACACTTGATTTTGGGATTATGTTTGAAAGAAATGTTGATATCAAGTTACTTAAATTTTGTGATAGTGATTGAGCCGAAAACATTAACGATATGATGAGCACTTCAGGCTATGCATTCTCACTTGGTTCCGGTGTAATTTCATGGGTGTTAAAGAAGCAACAAAATGTGGCACAATCATCAACTGAAGCTGAATATATTTCAGCATCATTAACTACTTCTCAAGCAATTTGATTTAGAAGAATCATGGAAGATATTGGTGAAAAACAAGGTGAAGCAACTCTAATTTTATGCGATAATAAATCAGCTATCACTATGACAAAGAATTGCGTCTATCATAGCCAAACTAAATACATTGCAATCAAACATCACTTTATTCGAGAAGTAAAATGAAGAGATTCAAGTCAAATATTGCAAGACCGAAGATCAAGTGGAGGACATTTTTACCAAAGCATTTCCTAAAGATAAGTTTGAGTTTCTAAGAGACATGTTGGGAATACAACAACAAAACATTAAGAGGGAGTGTTAAAAATAGAATACTATATAATATATTGTTGTTAAGTGTATCTAGTTGAATTGGGAATACAAGTGATTATGTCTTGAGTCTTATTATGTGGTTAATGGTCTAGGAAATCGAGTGGTCAAGATGTATCTTACAACCTATATGTATGTTAAAAATATCGAATACATGTATGAAAAATTATTCCAAAAGACTAAATTACATTGTCTTTATTTTACTTATCACAAATATACAAAGGTTAAAATTATAGTCAACATTATTGTCTGTGTTTGTGGAACAGACCCATCTGTTTTCTTCTTTGATTTCTCCTAGTTTTCTTCATCCACACCCTAGAGAGACCAAGAAAATTCAAATGTACATCATTGGAAGGGATCAAAGCAACTCTCGCTCGTCGGCAAAACCAGTAACTTTGGTTCTTGGAGATTGGGAACTTGATAAAAGGAAAATGAAATATAATTTTATTTAAAAAAAGAAAACAAAAATTAGTCACCATTGGGATAACATGGAAATTCTTTAAAAAGATTTGAGTACAAAAAAGGTTTGTGCATTAGATAGATCTATATCAAATCAAATTTAGGTACGAATTTGATTAAGGACTGGAGATGGTCTTAATTTGGACCGCATCAATTAACAAACTCTTATAGGTGTTGTTTGGTAATTTTTTTCATATCACGAGAAATCAATTGGATGTTAAGGTGTAGATGCAATATATTTCTTTTTCTTTTTATTTTTTACTTCGTTCGTTGTCTCTTCTTCTGAAAACATTTACCTTTCTCATTAGATTGTCCTTTCACAGAACTATTTGGGCAATACATTTTAATTAATTATGCTTAACAAATTTACTTTTCACTTTGGATCAACATAAAAAATTGCATACCGAAACATAACATAATCAAAGCATATTTCTATTCTTTTGCAGGCAACGGCAATAGCAAACCTCGAACGACCAATCCTATCATCGTTCCAACTGTCATCGCTGTCATTCTTACATTTACATTTGCATCTTTCTAAAGAAAAATCGAAAGATGTTGTGAATGTCCAGTGCAGTGCAGTGAACAATCAAATAAGAAGAAAATCAAATGAGTGATCAATGAAAGACCGACAACTTAATTGCTTATATAAAAAATACATTTTCGGTGACATTGACAATGGACGTTATCATGCAATGGTTTTCAACTATGTATATTACCGTTTGACTTTTTTTTTGTGTTTAATGAATATTTAAGTATGAAATACGACGTGATTTTTGAGTCCACTGCTACTAGTACCTGATTGTATGGCTAATAGTTGATGGGAGGACATAATAATGGGATAAGCCATGTTCCATCACCTTAGAACAAATTAAGTCGCGGTCATGTCTCCCCGTCCTCCGTATAGTAACCTGGTCCATGTTTTTCCCAAATTTCATCAGGTCCAAGCTCAAGTGTCTATTCATCCACTTCATTCCAAAGGCGAACGTCTCCATTGAAGCCATGTTCCATGCTTAGAACAAATTTATGACTCCACCCCTACCTGTACCTGATTGTATGGCTAATAGTTGATGGGAGGACATAATAATGGGATAAGCCATGTTCAATGGTCGGTAGTGACTATTGTTAGGTGGGTTGGTATTTGATGGCAGGACAACAGAGAGCCAGTGGATTTTGTGGTGCAAAATTGCATTGCCCAGACGTGAATATCAACCTATATAATAAAATATTTAGTAACTTGAATTTTTATCTCTTAAATATTTTTTCTTTCAAAAACATTATATCACTCATTTCTATCACATATTTAATTATTTAATATTAGATTAATTTATAGCTTAACATAATTTTTATTTTTAACATTATTCATACACGACACTATACACATGTTAGATTTGTTTGAATTGCTTTGATACTTGTAATTCATTGATTCATTGAATAAAATTTTTCTTTTTCTTAAAAAAAAAAAAAGTATACACATGTTAAAAAAAATTTATCGAATTATATATTTTGAACAAAATTATTATTTAATATAGTGAGATCGATTTTATGTTTCATCGTACCTTCAAGCACGGGTTATGACTAGTATAACAATATACCATAAATAGTACAGCCCACCATAGATATATATTTTTTCATAAATGTTTAGGAGGAGGGAAACTTTGTGGTACCCTTTTTTTTTTTTGGGTACCGGTTTCGCCGGTTACTACTTTGCATAGTAAAGTTACAATTTTGAAATGATAAGTTATAACTGCTCAAGAGAGATCATGATCAATCACAAACACCGATGATCGATCATAAAAAATGCGGTATCGATCACAACATTCCATAATCGTAAAGAAAAACTAAGTCGATCGAGTATTTGTTCTGAAAGAAAATGAAACTCAAATTTTATTCAATGGCAACGTGAACACTTGGGCAATACAAGTGAGGTATTTAAATAAAGTTACAATGATTCAGTTGTAAATCAAATAAAAGAGAAATCCCATGAAATCTGGTTCTGGTTTTAGCCGTTTGACAATCTGGTGTGCCCTCCATTTGTTGTGATGACAACTTGATAACAGGGGAAGTTGACAATAGAGAATCCCTCTTTATTTGGAGTTTGTTGAACTACCATGCAGATTTTAATGCAAATTTGAACTTTCCAAATTTATAGGCCCGATTGGATTGTCTTCTTGGTCTGAACATGTTGCCGTTAGAGCTCCAAGATCACTCAACTTTTCTCCACTAATTGAGGCTAGATTGTGAGAGTCTTCGCCCTTTTTTCTCCAAGAATCTGTGTATCCTTATTTCTCCATTGACTCTCACAATTGTTAGTTAGAGCTCCAACATCACTCAACTTCTCTCCACTAATTGAGGCTAGATTGTGAGAGTCTTCACTATTTTTTGTTAAGCACGTCAATAAATAATTTTTTAATAATGTTAGGATCCGTAGGGGGACAAGTCGGTAGGGATGATGGTAGAGAGATATTATAAATTGGGTTAATCGCAAATTGTGTCGTGAAAGATCATTCGAATCTTAATTTGCCCTCAAAAATCAAAAATCTCAATTTCACCCTCAAAGATATAAATTTGTGTCAATGCACACCGAAACTAATAACCGTTAGTTTGTCATCTAAAACTAAATAGATAAATTACACCTAGATTCCTTCATACTTATCACTTAATCACTTAGATCTCTCACATTTGAAATATTACATCTACATCCTTGAGAATCCAAATATGACTAAAAATGTTCCCCCAATTGGGCATCCTAATAAATCTGTTCAAGTGATGTATTGCATTGGATATAAAAAACATTACATAAATTCATGCATTATATTGGGCATTCAAATGGTAAGTTTGATTTTGAACTTTAGAGTATAACGGACCTACAAAATAAAGGGTAGTATGAAGATTATAATTTTTTATTAAGATGAAATCATGTGTTTTTAACGGTTATATTAACAAATATCAACGATAAAAGGCTATATGTTACACGTGCACAAACGTTAGGAGGTGTAAGAATAATATTCTAAATGTGAAGGGGTCCAAATAATTAAGTGACAAATTTGAGGAAGTGAAGATATAACTCACCCAACTAATTTTAGATGGCAAACTAACAACTGTTAGTTTCAAGTGCGCATTGATACAAATTTATATCTTTGAGGGTTACAAATTAAAATTTTTTATCTTTGAGAGTCCAAATTGATATTCGAACGATTTTTTGAGTTACAATTTACAAGTACTATTAGGATATAGCAATCAAATTAAGATAAGAAGGCTCGGGAATCCTTCCCTTCATTTTGTAATTTTCTAGAAATTTGAGTTATTGAACTACGAAGCATGACTTCATCCAATAAGATTCGTTCAACTTGTCAACTTGTCTATAAATTAGTTGAACACCTTAACAAGGTAATTTTTCATCATATCAAAATTGTATGGTATTGGTTAAAAAAAATTATTGAACTCTAGATTTCTGTAATATTAAAGTTATATACGGTGGGATAGTCTAGAATTGCAAAGGGCCGATGTTACCATGTGTATATCTATATCTATCTATATTATTAATAAATGTATATTAACATAAAAAAAATTTGATTCACTATTTTGTCCTTATAAAAAACTATAAAGGCTAACATGTTCAAAGTAAAATGCCACTAATGCACAAAGTAAAAACAAGAAAGACAAAAAGCAAAAAAAATTTGAGAAAAAAAAAATCTATTACACTTATTACTTGGTAGTTCGAATAAAATAATTACAGAAAATGAGTTCATTGGATATTTATAATTATGAAAAGAATACAAATAATTTAAGTATGATAAATATGAGATAATATCTAATATAATTACATAATTAATTTTTTTTTTATGTATTTTATAAAATGTTTCAACAAAAATTTTCATGTGCAAATTGACGTCATACTTTGCTAGTGCATATAAAGGTAAACTTCTGTTAAAACATCCATCATGACTGAGCTCTATTCTAGATAGACTCAGAAAGCTAGCCAAACTTGGGACAAAAAAAAATAAAAGAGACTATGCACTTGGAATATTGGTTAAAAATTCAAGAATGTTAATAGTATTTCCAAGAATTAACTAAGAGTTAGCTATGTATTATATACAGGAAAATGCAGTACTATCTCCTTAAGTATGCGTTTTGTCTTACTTTATTTGTTACTCTTTTTTTTTTTTGATCAACTATTTGTTACTCTTTCAATAATGTTATTTAGTTAATCGCTCAAGTTTTTAATTTGTGTCATTTTGATATAATCATAAATTCATTTTGATATAATCGTAAGTTTAAGTAAATAATCAGATCCGGCCATGTGCTTCTCGCATACATACAAAATCACTTTAGTCCATGAAGTTTACAATTTGTGTTATGTCAAGCACTCAAGTTTACAATTTGTACTTTAGTCCCTCAAATTTTTATTTTTTTATTTTAAAAAAGAACTCTTTAACGGTGTTCATGCGAAATGCTTGTGATCAGCTCTGTTGAACAATGTTGGTCAGCGTTTTCAGTTAGATCAAAGTGACGCAAATTAAAAACTTGAGAGACTAAAGTGCTACAATTAAGCAATTATAATCAAATCGACACACCACACATACCACCCATACTTGAAAGACAACTACTACATGCTATCCTACAATATAGGGAATCAGTAGTGGATCAAGAGATATGTAGCGCATTAGTAACAGGGACACAAATATTTTACCATTTCTTCTATCAATAGAATATACACAATCATAAATCGACAGAAAAATAAGAGCAATACTCTAAAAGATGATAGTGTTTATACTGTAGAATTAATCATACCGATAATATTTAGGGACAGTTTACAACCATATACAAAATTCTAAAAGGATTAAGATACTCTTCATTACATTATCTTACCAGCCCATTTGTGCTTTGGGGATGTGGAAATAAATAAAACTATTTTATGTTAAAACACTATTAACTCTACAAAATTAAGTTGGTATGACCTGAGTATTTATACTTCAATAAATTCAATCACGTGCAAGCTTGATTTTAAGTCCAGCATATGAAAATCTGTAAATACTAATGTCATGTTAAATTACCATCTATTCTAAAAGTTTAAGGTGTTACAAATGGTGTAACTTAAATAATTATTCAGCAACATCGTATAGGCAAAGTTCCAGATGAGACCATGGTAGGTATCGTCTTAACGTTGCCACAAAAAAATGTAATTGGTCACAATCATATATGCTATATCACCACATCTATCCCATTTAGAAGTTGAGTGTGAATAAACACGGGGGGTCTTGCAACTAAGGACTAGCTTAGTTAGGTGGTTGACCGCTATATTAACTTAATTAGATTTAGTCACGAGAGGTGTTTCAGAAGCGGTCAGAGGCTTTATGATCCTATCGGTGAGATCCTATCGAAATGATCGCTGATGCTCTTCCTTATCCCTATTTCTTTTTTATTTATCAAAAAAAAAAAAAAGGACGAGGCTGATCAAAAGGTCCACCAACCACTTGCCTGCCTGTCTTGTCTTTAGTCATTCCCAATCCAATCGACATTTATTTTCTCTTCTGTATTTCCACAAAAAGTAGTAGAAAAATTTGAATCCTCCACCTGTCAAGTCAGTGTAGCATTATTGAAAAAAATAAACTTGCGAGTCTTGCAATCAAGAAGACTGAGAAGGTCAACAGTATGAAAACCACCTCCCAACTTCCTCCCTTGTCTTCAACCACTCCCATCCCAATCAACGCTGTATCCCACCGCAACCTCATAATACCCCAAAACCCATCCATTTCATCACATCTTCCATTACAAGCACCACTCTTCCAATTGAATTTCAGGTTCATGTTTTCTTCATCATCCTTCACCAGCCTATAGGTGCTACAGAAACCGAAAACTTCTGTCATTTGATACGATAACAATGGGTTACTGGAGGTTGCTTTTCTTTGCTTCCCATATCCTTATAGGCTTTCTTAGCCTCAGCAATGGGCAGCCTAATTTCCGATACCTCGTCCGTGGAGACAATGGTAGTACCAGCATGTTTGAGTCAAATAAGAACACCCTTCTCTCCTCCTTTGCTCCCAATATTGGTAGAAATGGCTTCTACAGTTCTTCTTTTGGCCAAAACTCTGATAGAGTTAACGCAATTGCCCTATGTCGGGGAGATGTTGAGCTGGATATCTGTCGTAGTTGTGTCAATGATTCTACCCATAAGCTTGTGCAACTTTCTCCAAACTACCTTGGGGCAATTGGATGGTATGATAATTGTATGTTAAGGTTCTCAAATTTCACCATACTCCACCAATTAGATATGGGCCCACCTGGGGCTGTGTGGAGCCCTAACAATTTATCAGATTCAGACGTGGATCAGTTCAATCAGGCACACGTGGTTCTGAATAACGGTAACGCCTGTCGTAACGGTAACGGTAACGGTGTAACGGATATTACGTAACAGTAACGGAAACCGGAGACGTGAATTTTTTTTTTCAACTCACAATGCTTATAAAAAATAAATATTTACATGTTTCAACTATAAAATAATGCAAATATGAGTGTTTCGTGATTTTTAGTGTATTTTATTGTACATAAACATGTTAATGAGATATTAAAAATATGAGTAACATTGAATAAACATTAATGATAACGAAAATCGGTAACGTGAATTTTTTTTATAATTCATATCTCCCCTAAAAACGAAATATAGAATTAATTTTAATAAACTTAATTTTCTTTTATTATATTTAATAATTTTTTGTAATATTGACTTAATTTTAAAAAAGAATTAGTCAAATTTAATACACGTATCTATTTAAAACATAGTTTTGGACATGTGGTCTTCAAAGGCAAAAGCTTTTCTTATTCTGTGTGTTTGTGGAGTGTTGTTTTCTCCATTTTAACACCCACGTGACCAGCCATGATGGATCACGAGGACCTCTGATGAAAACGGATCAATCAAAATGATTCACACTCCAAACTTCTTTTTGAGTGCATTGTACCCAATTATTCCCACTTCATCTTCTTCACTTTCAAGACTTGTTCATCTCTGCAACTTGTATATAAAATTATATACATCAGCCACAAAATTCCACAAGAAGAAGAAACTCAACAGGTATGTATTGTATGAAGTTTAGATCTCTTCTTCCACTCGTTTAAATCTGAAAAGAGTATCATATTTGTTATTCATGGATCTTTCTTTTTTGCTGCCAAATTAAAGATTTTAGGCCGTTATGATGTAACGGCCGTTACGGCGCTACAACGGAGTGTAACGTCCGTTACAGGCCGTTACGAAGCCGTAACGGCGTTACGGGTGTGAATTTTTTTCAATCCGTTAAATCGGCCAGTAACGGAATCGGAGGCCGCCGATACCGTTACGTAACGGCCGTTACGCGCCGTAACGGCCGATTTTCAAAACACTAAGGACCTTGTTGGACAGACTACGGGAACAAGCTAAATCAGGAGATTCTTTGCGCAAGTTTGCTAGTGGGAGCACTAGTGGCCCTGCCTTTCAAACAATATATGCACTTTCGCAGTGCACCCCTGATTTATCTAACATCCAATGTGACACCTGCCTAGATGGGCTTGCTAAAGAAATCCCGCGTTGTTGCAATGGAAGACAAGGAGCGAGAATTCTAAGACCCAGCTGTAATCTTAGGTTTGAGACCGATCGTTTCTATAATGAAACTCCTCCAGGTATGGTTCTGATTAGGTGTTTATGATTAGATTGAATAGTTGAAGCCTGAAGGATCTCCACCTCTAGTGGATACAACTATTTCCTCCTTCCTCAAAAAGTGCAATGATATTGGAAAGGTCTCCCACTCATTTAGTCTAGAAAATATGGCGAATTTGAGGCAACATCGACCTGACAGGCATAAAAATGTCAAATATTTTTCTTTTATCTGCAATTTTAACTGAAATAAATAACTATCAAAAAATAAATAAATTTAAAGGGTAAGAACAATAGGTTAGTTTATGTGTTTTGTTCAACCGAGAAATTTGACACACTATGATGGGTGATATTCACTAATCTATATAATAATTTGACCAACCATCACCACTGCCACCCGTCATCATCCACCAGCGCTGCCGCCCACTGTCACCCCCCACCAACACCTACAACCACCACCGCTATTCGCCAACAACCATCCCTCGTCGCCCACCATCACTCACACCCACCACCACAACATCACCGTCACCACCATAGTTACCACCACCACCATGGTCATTGCCGCTCACTATAACACCACCATCACTACCACCGCTCACTTCCACTACAACTGGTGCTTAAATTCTTTTATCTCTGTTTTATATTTGTAATTTGATTTTTGGTGTGAATACAAATATGTTTATGATTGGCGGCTGCACCACCGTTCACTTCCACTACAACCGGTGTTTAAATCCATTTCTCTTTCCTTTATATTTGTGATTTAATTTTAATTTGAGCCGATTAAAATTCGATACGAGCTGATTAAATTTTATTTTATTTACAAATTAAAATTCGAGCCTATTTAAAGGGGGTGTGAATAATATATATATTTTTTAAATATATCATAGACAATTTAGTAAAATCACATTCTAGTTAACACATTTAATTTGATAGGAGTGTCAGTGAAGATTAAAAAAATAGAGGATATTCTTGAAGATATGATAAATTAGGAGATGTGTGACTGAAATTTTCCATTGAATTTTATATCTACACTAATTGTTGTTGCAATATTAAGAAAATTTTTGTGAGCTTTTCTTTGATTGTTATCCCCTGCTACTTTACTGTTTTATGTTTAACTCATTTTTTTAGCTTTTATTATAATTGCTATTCCATTTTTTTACCCCCTCGTTTTGCGTAAATTACACTGATACCCATTGCATTTACCAAAAAGTAAATCCATTCACGATGACTTTAATAATTATTGAAAATCAACCTTTTTGGTCAACCTAAAACAAACACATCTGCATTGTTTGAGAAGCTAGATTTTTCGAGCGTGACAAACATCTTTTCTAAAATAAATATTCTGCTCTGATATCGGGTTTTAAATTTTTATTTTTAATTATCATCGTATTTTAACCCCTAATGAGGAAAAAATATTCATTACAACGGTTATACCACATAGCAAATTGATGTGGTATCACTAACTAATAATACTAAAACAAATAAGAAGATAGATTCACAAAAATTAATAACTAACCTATCATGTAAGCAAATAA
This sequence comes from Ilex aquifolium, assembly GCA_951799425.1. Lineage (NCBI taxonomy): Eukaryota > Viridiplantae > Streptophyta > Magnoliopsida > Aquifoliales > Aquifoliaceae > Ilex > Ilex aquifolium. The sequence goes on along the minus strand of OX637392.1, from coordinate 57,418,755 downwards.
ATTCTCACTCTCCTACCATATAAGTCTAAGTGGGTTTCACCTTTCCCATTTGGAGTTTTATTATTGGTTGAGGATATCAATGGTAACATAGTATCACCGTTGCATTCAATAGAAAGAATTGCCGCTTCTCTCTCCTCACTCGTCCATCCCCTAACCCGAACCTATCACCACCAAACCCATCAGTGGCGGAGGCATCGCAGCAAGGTTCGTCCAAGGGGTTGGGGTTTCGGATTAGAAAAGAAAGGCACCGAAAGAGTGGTCGTATGGTCGTTGGGGTGATAGAGGAGTGGGGAGAGGAAGTCATATGGGGTTTTTATTCTTCTGTGTCCCATACTCATTAGATTGTCCCTTTAACATAACTACTTGTGGGATGGTCACTTTGATTACTTATTCTAAGTAGATTTACTTTTCACTTTGGATTTGGATAGAGTTTGTCACTATGGATTCAGCATCCAAAAATTTTGTACTGAAACATAACCTAATGAAAGCACATTTCTGTTGCTTTTGCAGGAAAAGAAAATAGTACAACTCGAACTATTTACACAATTGTCGTTCCAATTGTAGTCTCTGTGATTATTATCGTTTTCATTTGCATCTTTATGATGAGGAAGAGGAAACAAAGGAAGCCAAAACAGAAATTTGTGGGTAAGTTTTTTTTTTTTTTTCTTAATAAGAGTACGTTCAAACTGATACTTCATAGTGATAATAATTGTCCTGTGCAATAAAGAAAAATGAGAATTTTCAAATATTGTCAACCATGCATAGTGATAAATATGCTCTGGTTTATTAATGTCAAAATATGTGTCAATTAGTGGCATTTGAACACCCACTCCCAGTATAAAACTGGTTTAAACTTTGTTCTCCTTAAGGATTTGGAAAGGTGGATATTTTAGAATTTCACTTCAATTAAAAGACCAATTAAAAATCCTACTATTGTATTTGAAGACAAAATATTTTGGGCCTAAAATAGATTATGGATCACTTAGTTACTTTTGGAGATGTTGACCATCAGTCTTGGGCATTTATGTTTAGTTGTATTCTCTTGATTAGAGAATTTTGTGTAATCTCCATTTATTGATACTGAAATTTTGTCTTTACTCTTCACTCGTGGACGTAATCTTTTCAGCTGACCCACGTAAATTTGTGTTAAGTATTTTTCAATTTGGTTTCGTTTATTTGTTTGTAGTCTTTGTTCATAACATTAAAGTAGTAGCAAAAGCACATATATAACGGTCATAGCAATTACAATTTTATAAACACTAAGAAATTTTGGTTATTAACACCACTAACATGTTCCCTCTTGCATAATTGTTTAGTGCAAATGAATTGGAAGCCATATTAGATTGTATTTTACTCGATTTGTACTTGGTGGAGGAAAATATGACCTATGTTTGCTATGATTGTAATTAATAGCTATAGCCATGTACTACGCGTATATGATTTAGCATTGTATTCATTTCTAAATTTGTTGGTTTTTTGCAAAGACGAGGATGAAATTATCAGAATAGAAACCTTACAATACGACTTGGACAAAATAAGAATTGCTACGAATAACTTTGCTGACAGTAACAAGCTTGGACAAGGTGGTTTTGGGGCTGTTTACAAGGTAAACAAGTACTTTCCCTTACCAAATATGTCTAGTTGTATCAAATCAAAAACTATCATTGCTTAAGAGAATGACTGTATCTAATATCAATTTTGATATATCTATAGGGTACGCTTCCAAATGAAAAAGAAGTAGCTGTGAAGAGGCTATCCATAGATTCAGCACAAGGTGAACATGAGTTTAAGAATGAAGTATTATTGGTGGTGAAGCTTCAGCACAGGAATTTAGTTAGGCTACTGGGTTTCTGTCTAGAAGGAACAGAAAGGCTTCTCGTATATGAGTTTTTGCCCAATGCAAGTCTTGATCATTTCATATTTGGTATGTAGTCCTCCAATAAACCACCTTCTCTAAAGTTCTTATAACTTAATCCAGAACACAATCTACTCAAATAAACCAAATGTCAAACAAAAAAAGATCCAGACTTCATTAACCATTTAAAATCCTTACCCAATTTTTTTTTTTTGGTTGAAATATCTCACAAAACCGAAATAAAGTTACAGTTTTTTTATCCTGAGAAAGAGCAAGGAACTTACATGCGTACCTATGAGCTAAAAAGGGGAGATACAACTTGAGCTTGAGCGAGGAACTTGTCTTCTTGACACACCTACTTTTCTATGTTCAACTGAGCTTGTTTGTTTTTCTAAAAAAAAAATTGTGAACTGTAAGAACTATGACTAAATCATATTCTTGACTGGATTTGTAGATCCAGTAAAACGAGCACATTTAGATTGGGATATGCGCTACAAAATTATACGAGGAGTTGCAAAGGGACTTCTTTATCTTCATGAAGATTCTCAACATCGAATTATTCATCGTGATCTCAAAGCTAGCAACATTCTGTTAGATGCAGAGATGAACCCTAAAATTGCGGACTTTGGGATGGCAAGGCTTTTTGTGCTTGATGAAACTCAAGGCAGTACGAGTAGGATTGCAGGGACTTAGTAAGTATCGAATGAATATTAACTTACACTTCTTACATTTTGTTGTGTAAATTATCTATCATTGAAGTAGCTCAAAGTTTTACAAAACACTGTGATTAATTAATCTTGAAGATACAAAATAAGCAGTTCTTGAAATCTCTAGAAAAAAGTAGCAGACTTAAATTGAAGCCTACCTTTAAGCCTAAACACAATCTTAAGCTTCTAGTACTAATAATGCACCTATGACTTAATGATTGCAGCGGCTATATGGCACCAGAGTACGCAATGCATGGGCAATTTTCAGTAAAGTCAGATGTCTTCAGTTTTGGTGTATTAGTTCTAGAGATTGTAAGTGGTCAGAAGAACAACATTTCCCGACAAGGGGAGAATGTAAAGGATCTCCTTAGTTATGTGAGTATAAATAAGGATGATTTATTCCTAGCCCCATAAATTATAATCCAATGACTACTCATAACTGCACTTGTTTCATTCTTGTAGGCTTGGAAAAATTGGCAAGATAGAACAACTTCAAATCTGATAGATCCCAAAATGATTGTGCGTTCAGAATCGAACCAAGACATAATAAGATGCATCCATATCGGACTGTTATGTGTTCAAGAAAATGTAGCAGATAGACCAACTATGGCTTCAGTTCTTCTGATGCTTAATAGCTTATCTTTCACTCTCGCAGTGCCTTTAGAGCCTGCATTTTTCGCATTCAACAATAGTGATTCTGAGATGCCATCTGTTCGAGGTTATAGTTCAAGTGCAACTCTATCCAATCAGTCAAAAGGTCAATCAGGCCTTTGTTCAGTGAATGAGGCTTCAATCACAGAGTTATATCCTCGTTAGTGTTTCATGCTACACATTCTAGTGATAAGGATGTTGACACTATTTTGGTACAAGATTTTTGTTTTGAATCCAAGCTTTTGTTGAATGGATTGGAAGAGGACTGAACATGAGTTCTTTTTGACTATATGATGTGTTGTATTATTTTGTGTTTGATGATATTTCAAACATCTTATTTATGTGGTCTTTAATAACGTTTTTAAGTAAAAAAATTTATATTTTCACACAATATCTTATATTTTAAGGTTGCGATATATTTTTCCCATGTTGGTTGTGATGAAATGTTTACGTGCTTTTATAGATTTAAGGGTCAATATAATTTTCTTGTGTTGAGATTTCGATAGGTGACATGTGATTAAAAATTGACATGGAAATAATTGACTTGAATTTAATTTAAATGAGTTCGGGTAATAAATAGGTAATCCTTTTATACCTGTTTAGCATTCTCTGCACGAATCTAGCTAAAGATTGCTTAAACATATAGATCCGACCACTCATGAATATAAACTATAAACGAACAAGTATGCACTGAACAAATTTTGATATAACATGATTTAGACCCAACATGACCCATCGACCACCCTGTTGGAACAGTCTAACCGTTGCCCGAAGACCAATCCTCGTAATTTTTTGTTGCTATTGGACTAGTGGATCTTGAGTTATATATATCACATATATTTACTACACCCAAGTCATGTTACAGGCTTGGAAACACTAGCGAGATGGAACACCCCAGGAATTCATAGATCCAACTCTGGGATATTCTTACAATAGAAGTGAAAGCATTACATGCACTCTTCTTGGCTTATGACGAGTTAAAACAGATATGGAAGCCAGACCTAACATGGCATCCATCCTCCTGATGCTTGAGTTTGCTAGTGCCTCGCCAATGTGGGTTACGTTTACCCAGCCGAACACTTTGTTTAGCCATGCTATTGTCTGTTAACGTAGCATCTTAACTCTATCCAAGATAGTGTGAGAAAACTAGCCAAATTTTGGGAATAGAGAGAAGAAGAAGAAGAAAACATTGTTTTGGATAAACTCACTGAGAACAGTGAGACTATGCATGTGAAATGTTAGTTAAAAATTTATGAATGTTAGTGATTTCAAGAATCAACTAAGAGTGGTGAAACATTACATAGGGCAAATGGTATTGTGTACCTTTAAAGATCTTTGCATTCTCAATTTACGACTTGAAAGATTAAAATTCTAATATTACATGTACTCTCATTTAAACCAAAAGGTGACAATGTGCTCCATTTTTAGAAAACTAATACCAACTTTCTATTGAAAACACTTAGAATTGACTATTAGGCAATCGCTTGCGTATAAAAATAAGGTAAAGACAACAAACATTCAATTTTGGATTACACTGCTACCTTTTTATTTGATTGAGAGTGTAATGTGATAGTTTTAATCTTTTAAGGTGTAAATCAAGAATTTGAGAATATTTTAGGGTGCAAAGGTTCATTCACCCACAATATAATAACAGTCTCTCTGGTATGTATTTTTTGTCTCTCTATGCGTCATTATTTTTCAAGTGTATTACTTTAGTCCCCCTCATTTTCAATATGCCTCACTTTGGTTTAATAGAAAATGGCAATTTAAGTTGTCTAATGAGGTGGTAACATGCTTTATACTTAACGACACCTAAACAGCATTCTTTGAAAACACTAGAAACTAAAGTGAGTCACATTGGAAACTCGAGTGATTAAAGTGACACAAATTTTATAATGAGGAACCGTAGTGTCCTTTTACTTGCGGTCACGTGAGACACATGTGACCACCTATGGTGTTTAACTAAATCGCAGTTTTTCGATTGAACCCAAGATATACAAATTATAAACTCAAAGGAAAAAAGTAATAAAATTGAAAAAAAATAGCAATTAAAGTATTACTAAACACATACTTAAAAAATTATTACTATATTCTATCCTGTTATGTATAGTAAAGGAAAATTTCCGAATCGATAAAGAATAATAATGTATTATTGAGGTACTGGTTGCTTTGTGTTTGGACTATATCAAAAATACAAGTTATTGTTGTTAGAAAGAAAGTATGCATAATGAAAATCAACTATATTTGCTGTGTGATAGATGATAGGTATTGAATCCCTGAATTTTTTTGGTTGTGATTCAAGTCGAGTATGGGTGAATTATAACTTCAAATGCAAGTCAACTTTGTATCGTGTAAGTTGGTTCCAAAATCCTAACTTAAGATAAGAAAAAAGGTGGAGCTTGTTGGAAGATAAGGTAATCTTCTTTTTTTCCCACTTTTGTTTGGATGACGATGTTGAATAAAGAATTATGGTCAATCGGATTTAGAATCACCAATCTCTGAAATCCACTGAAAAATCAACCATTACAAAATTAGATTTCTATGCAACAGTTAGCGCACGAAAGTTGTGCTATTATTAAGGTTTAAGAATGTCAAATATATATAGTCTTATGCGGCATACGAAATGAATATTTTTTTTTGAACCACGATGCTTGGGACCAATCTTTCCATCGACTTTTCTACACCAGTACTCTCACTGTGTGAAAACAGTTGGTGGCACCGAAATTCCTCACCTGGTCAATGAAGAATGCCCCCACTTTATAATCGTTTTAACTCCTCTTACCCTACACCCTAGACCACAAATTCTAAACTTGGGGGCGAGCCTTCAGAGGATCTCGGGCTTGCAAGTCAAATCTAGATAAAAGAAAATGCCATTTTCTAATGTATTGTGGTGATGTACAAAGGAATAAAACTGGCCAAACTTCTAAACCAAGGTGGGCATAACCTTAGTGTTCCATACAAACAAAGTAAGCAATCACAATCATAGAGGATGTAAAAATATCTGGTAAATTACATTTTACCCTTCTGAATTATTATTTTTGTTTTACTTTATACCCTCAACTATAAAATTTATCACATTACACCATAAATTATGTATCAATTTTATTGTATCATTCTAATAGATAACGATTGTCAATTTTTTTTATGGTCAATACGTATGTAAGTGATCTGTACTGCCAATAAGCAACTGTTTATTACACATGTGCAGGTCAAAAAAAAAAATACTCATTCATGAGTTTGCCATTGCTAAGCTCCAATTTTTCTTCCTCCGGCCAACCTTCTTTTTCTTCCCAACAAGAGGTAAAATAAAGTGGGACTAGGCACTTGGCGGGAAGTTCTTTGAGATTTTCCTCCCTTATTTGACAAATTTTGAAGTTTGCCGTTATTTATTGGAGTGATATGAAGCAAAATTAATATTTTAGGGTGTAATGTGAAAAAATTTATAATTGAAGGTACAAAATAAAATAACTATAATAGCTCTGGGGGTAAAGTTTAATTTACGCAAAAATTTATGTTCTCTCCAATCCCACTTACCCTTGTATTTTCTTTTACTAAACTTGGGAATTAGTAAATATGAAACAGCACCCACTATTTTTTCTAACACATCCAAAAAAAAAAAAAAGCATTTAACTGATAACGTTATTTAGACCTAGTTTGAAGACCAAGAGTTAGACTAAATTATCCACAATATATTTGAGAAAAAACTTCATCCACACCCCTCTAGGTAGGCACATATTCAATGAGACTCTCTTTATTTTTCTAAAATTTTTTACGTATCAAAATTCGGATAGATTAAAATTGGATTCGAGCTAATTAAAATTTATTTTTTAATTATTAAAATTCGTGTCGATTAAAAATTATATTTTTTTACATATTAATCAGCAGCTAGAGGACAATAATGGAAAAAACGACCTCCCTACTGCCTTCCTCGTCATTCGCCACTCAAATTCCCAGAAAAAGTAGTCGTATACTTTAAATCCTCCAAGTCAAGAGTCCAGCTGTGAAAAGGACCGAGACCTAATATCCTTGAATGATCACAGCTGTGTATGTTTAAACTCATCCAAGTCGTTCAAACGTCGTCCTTCACCACTCACCAGCCTACCTATTTCTGCTACTGAAATATTCTTATATCACATGATACACCAAGTAACAATGGGTTATTGGAGTCTCCTCTTCTTCCTTTCTCATATCATCCTAAACTTTGTTGGCCCCATCAATTCACAGCCTGATCTCTTCGGCTATGTATGTGGACTCAATGTTACTAATGCCGCCATGTATGAGGCAAATAAGAGCAACACCCATACTGCCCCCATGTATGAGGCAAATAAGAACACCCCCATATACAGTCTTATCCCACATACGAAAACTTGGGGGCGAACCTTCAGAGGATATCGGGCTTGCAAGTCAGATCTAGATAAAGGAAAATGCCATTTTCTAATGTGTTGTGGTGATGTACAAAAGAATAAAACTGTCCGAAATTTTAAACCAAGGTGGGCAGTACCTTATGCTCCGTTTGGTACGATGGAAAGTTGGAAGGATGGAAAGTAGGAGGAATAGATAAAACATCATATTTGGTAAGGAAAGAAAGTAGGAAGGATGGAAAAATGGATGGATTAACTTTCCTTCCAACTCACTAAAATCAATCCCTTCAAAATCGGAAGGAAAGTTAATTATTTGTGTTGAGATGTATCTTATATGTCTATATATCTTTTAATATATACATATATTATATATACATTAATTTCATTTAAAAATACAATGATAAAATATGTATTTATATATATATATTTTTTTAAAAATAAAATTAAAAATTAAAAATTAAAAATTAACAATAAAAAAAAATTTAAAAAATTAAAAATTTAAAAAATTAAAAAATTAAAAAATTAAAAAAATTTAAAAAATTAAAAAAATTAAAAATTAAAAAAATAAAAAATAAACAGGTCAACTCGCAACTCGACACAACACAATTAGTTAAATGAGTTGATTTAGGTTTGACTAATGTTAGACACAAACCCGTAATGACTCAACACGAATCTGACACGACACGACTCGATTGTCACCCCTAATCTTAGCCAGCAAAAAAAAAAAAAAAAAATAGTCATTTTTACTTTTCATCCATCCAACCAAACACAACGAAAGGAAACTGTATCCCTCCTACTTTCCTTCCTTGAAGGATAGAAAGTGTATCCCTCCTGTTTTCCATCCTTCCTACTTTCCATCCTTCCTACCAAACGGAGCATTAGTGTTCCAAACAAAAAAAGTAAGCAATCACAATCACAGAGGATATAAAAATAGTGGGTAAATTACATTTTACTCTCCTGAATTATTATTTTTGTTTTACTTTGTACACTAAATATAAAATTTATCACATTGCACCATAAAATATCAATTTTGTTGTATCATTTTAATAGATAACGGCTGTCAATTTTTTTTATGGTAAAAATACATATGTGAGTGGTCTGTACTGCCAATAAGCATTTGGGTTGCAAATTTAGGATACATAATATTTTTTAATATAATATAAAATAAAATATACCTAACAAATTCTAATTCTAGCAAAACAGTAAAATAAAAATAGATTTTTAAAACTGTTTAACATTAATTTGGAGGCTGAGCCGAGTGAATACAGGACATTGATCTTAGAGGATCTCTACAGTCAAATTTGACATTCTTACAATTTTCTTTTGCACCTAACTGCACGTTGGTTCATTAAAGCGAAATTAATGTTATTCATAGATGAGGAAGAAAAGACTACATATTATGGGATTAGATTTGTATATCCTGATTTGTGATGAAAAATAAGACAACAGTATTTGGAGCAGTGTAAAACTCGAACAAATAGTTTAAGGTGTAATATGAAAAAAAAAATTTGCCAGCTAATTTTAAAAGGGTGGCATAGTTCAAGGGTGTATATCACTAATTAAGTATTGTACATTTTTTTCTTGTTTCCATCAAAAAAAAAAGTATTGTACATTTTTAATAAACTAGCAATGCACCAAGTGAGTTGCACGTGAATAGTTTTTGTACACAAAAATTAATAAAACATATTATATATGTGTATCTAAATTAAATATCATCTTAAATTTACCAAACTTAATTTTTTATTGCTCATATTCTATTATAAGATTTTGAAAACTTTGTATTTTCTCAAAAAAATTTGTTCTAACTATAAAAAAAATAGTGAAACTTATATTTTTATAGAATTTTATGATTAAGATTAATTTTTTAGTGATGTTTGAGAAATTAATTTTTTTAAAATTCATTTGATTAGGATTTCACTTATATTCCTTGAATAAAATAAAAGTAATTGTTAGTATACTAATCACATTGAAACCTTACTGTAATTAAGAATTAGTTAGGTCAATTGGGATAAGATTTAATATACTACTCTATAATATATATTTTCAAGCATATTAAAATTCTAAAAAATTCAACTTTTACTTAAAAATACACTACAATATATATTTTTACATAAAATAATAATACAACTTAGAAAGTTTATTTTGACTGAAGAATTATACTGATGTAACATAAATTGATTTTAAAAAATTATATATACGATTATTTTTTATCCTAGAAATAAAAGAGTTAAAATTTTTGATTAACATATATAGGTATAATGTTATATTTGCACGAGATTAGTAATATTATATTTATGAGTTTTTGAAAGTTTTTTAAACGATTTATTGAAAATATAATGATACATATTTTTTTAAGGGTAATATAGTCAATCAAAAAGTTTTATAGAAAATAATATTTATACAAAGAGAATATATAATTAAAATAGATGTTATAGTTAATTTGGAGATTTAAATACATAAGGACATGATGGTAATTTAGATATTTAATTGCGAAAGGATAGAGTAGTCTTTACAATATTTTATAAGGGTAAAATAAAGATTTAAAAGTTTTTCAGCTTAAAGTACTTTTATTAGTAGTATAGATAGATAATTGACACATACGACTTTATTAGATTTAAAAAAAAAAAAATAAATTTCAACTTGTGTGTTTCACAAGTTGATTTTGTGACAATTTCTCATTGGGTATGCATAATTCATAACAGTTTCACCTAGAGAGTTAAATCCATTCAAAATTTTCTGGGTCGTGTGGCATGCACATGACCATCTTGGTACCTAAATTAAATCACCATTTTATGTTGGGACAAAGCGAGAAAAATTAAAAACTTAACGCCTAAGCAACTAAATTATAACAACCGCTTGATTGAACAGACAAAAATTATTACATTTACCCAATCTTGAAGTTGCAGGCAATAATTTCATTGCCTGGAAATTAAGAGTAATACTATTTAAATCAAAAAAAATTCATTGTAATAATTAGATTAGCATCAAGTTTCAATGTTTGATGGAGTTCACAATCAATATAATAATTATAATAAATTACGTTCAAATAACATTACTCCAATGGAGAGTGAATAAACATGCTCGTCTTGGAATTAAGGAGTTAGGCCGATCATAAGGACAAATATGGGAAACCAACTTCCAGTTGCCTTCCTTCCTTGTCTTTAACCATTATTTTCTTCGGAAAAACTTGACGTAATTAGAACGTTTCAATTCTCCAAGTCAAGAGTCCATATCTCTAGAAGGGAAGACGACGAAGACCGCGTCAACGTTCAATGGAGACATGAGATTCTTATACCCTTAACTGATAACATCACTGCAACTTCATATAACAACCAATTAGCTCTTCACACTTCATCACCAACCTGCCTGTTTCTGCTACTAAAATCTTCTTGGATCAATAATGGAGTATTGGAGTCTGCTTTTCTTCCATTCTCATATCCTGATCCTAAACTTTGTTGGCCTCATCAATGCCCAGCCTGATTTCCTAGGCTATGTCTGTGGAAAAGATGTTACCACGGCCGGCGGTTATGAGGCAAACAAGAACAACACCCACACTACACCCACGTATGAGGCAAATAAGAGCACCCTCCTCTCCTCCCTCTCCACCAATATCAGCAGATACGGCTTTTACAATTCCTCTGTTGGCGAAAACTCCGATAGAATTAACGCAATCGCCCTTTGTCGTGGAGATGTTGAGTTGGATAACTGCCACACTTGTATCAACGATGCTGCTCGTAAGCTCCCACAAGTTTGTGGAAACTACAGTGAGGCACTGGGATGGTATGATAATTGTATGATAAGGTTCTCAAATAACACTATATTCCACACTGTTAATACTGGTCCTGCTATTTATGTGTGGAACCCTCAAAATGTGTCAAACGTTTATAAGTTTAATGAGGCAGTGAAAACCTTGTTGGACATGCTAAAGAAGCCAGCTTCATCAGGTGATTCTTTGCTCAAGTTTGCTACTGGAAACATTAGTGGCCCTGACTCGCAAACAATATATGCGCTTTCGCAGTGTACACCCGATTTATCCGAACTCCAGTGTAACGACTGCCTAAAACAGGCTTTTGGACAATTCCCATTATGTTGCAGTGGAAAATTAGGAGGGAGAGTTCTAACACCCAGTTGTAACTTTAGATATGAGATCGGGCGTTTCTATAATGATACTCCGGCTCCACCACCATCATCGCAACCCTCACTGACCCCATCGTCACCACCAAACCTATCGCCACCACTGATCCCGTCGTCACCACCAAACCTATCGCCACCACTGACTCCGTCGTCACCACCAACCCTATCGCCACCACTGACCCCGTCGTCACCACCAACCCTATCGCCACCACTGAGCGTGTTGCCACCACCTTCAGGTATGGTTTTGATTGTGTTGTTTTAGTTTGATTAATTATGCTAAACACATTTACTTTTCACCTTGATTAGGTATACCGATTGTCGTATACAAAAAACTGCCTACTAAGTAGTGACACACAACATAATCAAAGCATATTTCTGTTCTTTTGCAGGCAACAACAATAGCAAAGCTCGAACGACCAATCCTATCATCGTTCCAACTGTCATCGCTGTCATTCTTACATTTACATTTGCATCTTTCTAAAGAAAAATCGAAAGATGTTGTGAATGTCCAGTGCAGTGCAGTGAACAAATCAAATAAGAAGAGAATCAAATTCAAAAGCAGCAGTAGTGGCTGTGATGTTGGAATAAAATTGAAATCATGATACCATGGGTAGCATGCGAAATTGTATTATGCAGTAGTAGTTGTGATAAATTGTATTATGTTGACTTTCATGTGTAAGGACATTTTTGGTATTCTCCTCTCAAAAAAAAAAAAAAAAATTTCTCTCATTTTCTCATCTCAAATATTTTTTCTCCCATTTTTTGTTAAGCACGTCAATAAATAATTTTTTGCTAATGTTAGGATGCGTAGGAGACAGGTCGGTAGAGATGATGATGAAGAGATATTATAAATTCTGTGCATCGCACGTACGATAACTATTATTATGATATAGCAATCAAATTAGGATAAGGCTTGGGAATCCTTCCCCATCATTTTGCAATTTTCTAGAAATTTGAGTTATTTAACTACCAAACATGTCATCACCCAATAAGATTCGTTCAACTCGTATATAATCATAAGTTTAAGTAAATAATCAGATCTGACCATGTGCTTATCCTTATCGCATACGTACAAAATCACTTTGATCCATAAAGTTTACAATTTGTGTTATGTTGAGCACTCAAGTTTGCAATTTGTACTTTAGTCCCTCAAAAAAAAAAAAAAATTTAAAAAAAGAACTCTTTAAATGTGGTCACGTGAAGTGCATGTGACCACCTCTGTTGAACAATGTTGGTCAACATTTTCAATCAGACTAAAGTGACCCAAATTAAAAACTTGGGAGACTGCTACAATTAAACTATTATTATCAAATCGACACACCACACATACTTGAAGGACAATTACTACATGCTATCCTACAATATAGGGGAATAAGTAGTCGATCAAGAGATATGTAAGAAGCAGGCTATATTGCAATTTAACTAAGGAGTTTTAGGGATCCGACAAAGGAGGCACGCTCTATTGTACTATTGTATTAACCATCAGCGTCCATTACAACACCTTCGCCTTACATATATAAGGGAATCGAGATTTAGAACCCCTTTTCTATTCTAATGAGAAAAATCCAAACATTCGCTGAATTGGTAAGGTAGACATATCAATATAATTCGTACAATTCATTAAGAAATTGACGGGTATGAAGACTGTGCAAGGTTTGTGGTATCCCCTTGTTCAGGCCTACAAAGTAAGCTCTCAAAGTCCTACCTTATTATTCTTGGATTTCGAATTTCATGATTGTAGAGGAAAACACTTCTTAATGGCTAAAAAATGTGCTGATCTATTAAGTTTATGTTACGGGTAGATTTGTACAGGAGAAGGAGATTGTTGGCTAGCCACTTCTCTCTAATATAAAACTATTTTTGTTTTTTGACACATTAAAAGAATTCAATCCCACAATTTTTTTGATAGAATCCAAATTTTCCATTTTGGCCTTAAAATGGTACATTGTGTTGGAAGCAAAGGTACCTTTTAGCTTATCAACGGATTGAATTTTAATTCGAATTTGATCTTGGTCATGATGTCAATAGTATGGTTATTCGAATTCAAATTTGAATTCGTTATAAATACTTTTATGGATTCAAATAAAGACATATATTAGTATTCGCTCCGATTAAATTTAAATCTAAATATTTAGAGCGGATTTGGACCTCACTATTAATTCGAATCTACTGAGAACAAATATAAATCTGATCTGTTGATGGTCCTACTTCTAATGTTGATTTTTTTTTTAGCTTTTCTAGAAGTAGATAATGGTTTCCTGTAGTTCAGATTATATTTTCGGGCTCATTTTTGTGATTCATGTTGACTTAGCCAAGTGAGTATCCACCGCAAGACCACAACACTTTCATTATCGATCTATTCTACCGAATTCAAGATGCCCAATCTTCAAAATCCACCAAAAAATCATCTGCCTATAAAATCTATCAGAAATGCACCACTCGGAATCGACCAATTAGTCCAATTCTTTTGGACCCATGTGCACGTTGATTGATTTTAGGGAGCCAATTGATTGGTCAATCTTAAGCCAGCCCACAAGGTTGAATGGAGACAGATGAGTTTTTCCATTTTCCTTAGCTTTATTAGCTGTTGTGGGTCAGTACTCAGTGGCATGCTTGAAAAATCTCCACTTTCCATTCACAAAGGAGTGTAAACCTTGCAACCCGTAAAGTCAAGAGTCAATTGTAGAAAATAGGACGTTTGGCCAGTTAGCATTCAGTTGCAATCGTGGCCCACCCGCTCATAAGTGCAATAGTTAGAGAAGTCTTCTATCTACAACATACAACAGAAGAGACTCTAACAAGTTCATTCGACAGTCTCAAATAAACTCATTTAACGGCCACTAACATCTTTCTTAAAACTATTTACATTGCACCGCACCTTCAGACAAGGGCGGAGCCAGGATTTTTGTTTATCCCGGGCTAAGCTAAGGTAAGCATTTTTTTTTCTTTAAAGGAGGGAAATATATAAAAAGAAAGGAACACCATTACAAGAAGCAAAGAGGAAAAAGCCACAAGTTGGCTTTAATCCTTTCAGACAAACGAATGATTTACCAAATGTACAAGTAAATCTGAATCAAAAGGAACAAAAAACTGTGTATGAACATATGGAGCATTCCCAAAAATCAGCTCATCCAAAGCAATCCATGATTCCAGCACAAAGCAAATCAGCCCAGTGCACTTTGAAGATGCAGCAACAAATAGCAGCAAACATCAAAAAGCAAAATCAAGCATCACAGCAAATCAGCAGACCAAGATCCAGTGCCAACCGTAAAGCACATCAAAGTGCCGCAGAAAATGCATGAACATCAGCTGAAAATCAGCGAAGTAGCAGCTGAAATCCAGCTGACAAAACATAAAAATCTAACATATTACTCAAAGCTTGTGCTTCTTTTGGTTGATCAGGGAAAAAAATATTTACCAATTTACTAGACTCAAGGGTTTAAATATTTACCAATTTACAATTCTGAATGATAAATGACAGCACCCACATAGTCACACATCTCTGTTTTTTTTCCCACAAAACAAAGGGGGAAGAACAAACACACCCATTGGATAAGTTTAGAAGTACCTACCCTTCCAAAACTGAGATCAACATAACTGAAAATTAATGAAGAAATTAATATACAGACATGTACTAAAGAACAAAGCTAACATATTCCTTTGAATTTGGAACAACTTTGAAAATTCTCACCAGAACAGCTTCTATAAACTCAAAGCATTGACCCCAATCAAAGTACCTTTTTCCAAGCAATCCCCCTATATAATCCCAAACCATCCGAGCAGAAAAAAACCAAGAATTCAAATTTCAAGTTCAATTCAAAGCTACCATGGACTTTCTTTACAGTGTCCAACCAAACATGGACCCATTTTATGATTGGGGCAGTTCTCAGTAGTAAAAAAGTTGTGGCCAATTCTCATAGCCAATGATATTAAGATAGTTATCCCAAATAACCGAACAACGAAAATTACCAGTAGAATAAAAAAGGCAAAAAAAAGGTATATTTCTCTATTTATCCGCCCTTGTTTCTATGATGAGATAAGAAGGCAAATTTTGCTTTTGACAACAGATGACGACAAAGATTTTAACAAAAACAATAAATCTGCCGCTTGAGGAAATAGCCGCTTGAGGAAACAAAGATTTTAAATGTGAAAAACTTACCTTGCACCAAGGAAATAGCCGCTTGAGAAAACAGCCGCTCGAGGAAAGAGGGATCTGATGCGTTGAAGAGAGAAAGAGGAGGTGTTTGTGCAGAAGAGGGATGGTTGTGCCTGTCCGGGGATTTGGGGAAGTGACTCGCCGCTTGTGTGTTGCCATGGCCCATGGAGCCGTTGCTTGTCCTGGAATTTGGGGAAATGACCGCCTGAGAGAGAGGACTGCCTGTGTGTTACAGGGAGCTGGGTAACCACTGTGTGTTGCAGAGAGCTGCTGGGTCTGGGCTAGGTTGGTTTACTCTGGGATGGGTTAATTTGGGGGTAAAATATAGTGATAATTTTTGGGAGGGGTGGGCTGGTTCTTAGTGGTAATTTTTTTTTTTTTTTACTCTGGGCTTCAGCCCACCTTAGCCCACTAGTAGATCCGCCCTTGCCTTCAGACACAAGTTATAACTAGTTATTCAATACAATGAGAATGAGTCATTGAAATTAAGGATCAAAATTTTATTTCGGTGAATTATTTCAATTACGCATAAAATAGAAACGTTTGAGAAATAAAACGTAAACTGATAAAGAATGTAAGAACTTATTTTTAAAATATTCCAAAACATTGGTTGATATATACATAAGGATCTTGAAACACCTCGAAATATTTCAAAATATTGACAAAATCATGTCACAATATCTCAAAACATTCAAACGTACCAGAAATATCTCAAAATATTAGAATTTTAATTAAGTCACTGATTCATTTCTTTTTCTTGAAAACGGTAACGTTTTGACTGTTTTGAAACAAGAATTTGATCCTTGTTAAAAATTGTGTTACTTCCTTTGTCATATGCTCATAAACTTTCTTTGCCTCCTTTCAAAGCACCAATACTAACAGCATATATGAGGCAAATAAGAACGCGTTGGGCCAGTGTTGGTAGGGTGTCATATGCTTATAAGATTTGCACGATTCTTCACCTAACAACTTGAATTTTTAGAGTGTGAGGTCGTGTCACCTTGCTTGAATTCTCATAAAACTTACTCCCCAACCCTAACTCCAACTCCAACTCCAACTCCAACTCCATCACAAGTCACAACACTCTACTGCTAGCCTATGCCATCAATGGAATGATCTCGGGTTTGTATATCCAAATCGTTAGATTATTCGTTTTTATGGACACCACCTCTGTCCAACCAGAGATTTTGTAAGTCCGATCCACGAAAAAGAAAATGGCTTTTTTTAAAGTTTAAAGTAGTCAGTCTTAGGTTCCAAACTGTCAAGACAGCGCATTAGTAAAAGGGACACAAATATTTCACCATTTCTTCTATCAATAGAATATACACAATCATGAATCCACAGAAAAATAAGAGGAGTACTCTAAAAGTTGATAGTGTTGATACTATAGAATTAATCATACCGATAATATTTAGGGACAGTTTACAACAATATACAAAACTCTAAACGGATTAAGATGCTCTTCATTACATTATCTTACCAGCCAATTTGCGCTTTGGGGATGTGGAAATAAATAGAACTATTTTATGTTAAAACACTATTAACTCTAAAAACTTAAGTTGGTATGACCTGAGTATTTATACATCAATAAATCCAATCACGTGCAAACTTGATTTTAAGTCTAGCATATGAAAATCTGTAAATAATTAGGGTAGCAAAAGGATTCAACACTAGTGTCATGTTAAATTACCATCTCTTCTAAAAGTTTAAGGTGTTACAAATGGTATAACTTAAATAATTATTCAGCAACATCGTATAGGCAAAGTTCCACATGAGACCATGGTAGGTATCATCTTAATGTTGCCACAAAAAAAATGTAACTGGTCACAATCATATATGCTATATGACCACTTCTATCCCATTTAGAAGTTGAGTGTGAATAAACATGGGGGGTCTTGCAACGGAGGACTAGGCTGATCAAAAGGACCACCACCCACTTGCCTGCCTGTCTTGTCTTTAGCCACTCCCATCCCAATCGACATTTATTTTCTCTTCAGTATTTCCACAAAAAGTAGTAGAAAAATTTCAATCCTCCACCTCTCAAGTCAAGCTGTAGAAAGAAGGAGGAGGACGACGACGACGACAAAGACAAAGACGAGGACACGGGGTCAACGTTCATTTGAGACTTAGAATTCCTAAACCCAAATGATAGCAACACTGCAAGTTCATATATCAACCAAACTAGATCATCATTCCTCATAAGCCTAGCTATTTTTGCTATTGAAATCTTCTTGTATCATATAATCCAGTAAGTAAGAATGCGTTATTGGAGACTGACCTTCTTCCTTTCTCTTATCGGTCTATACTTTCTTGGCCTTATCAATGCCCAACCTGAGTTCCTAGGCTACGTATGTGGGCTCGATGTTACTACTGCCGAGAAATATGAAGCAAATAAGAACAACACCCACACTACCCCCATGTATGAGGCAAATAAGAACACCCTCCTCTCGTCCCTCTCCTCAAATATCGGTAGATATGGCTTTTACAATGCCTCTGTTGGCCAAAATTCTGATAGAGTTAACGCGATTGCCCTTTGTCGAGGAGATGTTGAGTTGGATAGCTGTCGCATTTGTGTCAATGACTCTGCTCGTAAGCTCCCACAAGTTTGTGGAAACTATAACGAGGCACTCGGATGGTATGATAATTGTATGATAAGGTTCTCAAATAACACTATATTTCATACTGTCAATACTGATCGAGCTGTGTATGTGTGGAATCTCAAAAATGTATCGAATGTTGAGCAGTTTAAACAGAGATTGAGAATCTTGTTGGACAGCCTAAACAGGCAAGCTGCATCAGGTAATTCTTTGCTCAAGGTTGCTACTGGAAACAATAGTGGCCCTGACTTTCAGACAATATATGCACTTTCGCAGTGCACACCCGATTTATCTGAGGCCCAATGTAACGATTGCCTAACTGGGGCTGTTGGACAACTCCCGTTCTGTTGCGACACGAGATTAGGTGGTAGAGTTCTAACACCCAGCTGTAATTTTAGGTTTGAGACCAATCGTTTCTATAATGATACTCCGACACTACCATCATCGCCGCCGCCACCACAGGCCCTGTTGACACCACCTCCTCCAGGTATGGTTTTGATTATGTTGTTTTAGAATTAAAAGTTAATGAATCCCCATTGATTCAGATTACATATAAAAATTTTCTTCCATATCTTTTCTTGGTAGATTATTTACCACTGATAAGTAAAGAACCCACTTATGTATAGTGTGTCTCACACTCTTACTTGAATTTATGGTGGGTAGTACAAAAAAAAGAAGAGAAGTGAACAAAAATTTCTTAGAGTGATTATCATACCCATCAACCACGAAATACATAAAACTATTTGCTCTTACTTTTCAAATACTTCGATATTTGAAAAGACCTCCCGCTCGGATAGCCTAGAAAACAAGGCGAAATTCGAGAACTCCTGCTTGGATAGAAGTCTAGACAGGTAGAAGATTGTGAAATTCATTTTTGCGAAAATTGTAGTCACACCCCTTTTAGTTTATTATATTTTCAACGACACTCCCTTTATTATTCAAAACAGCACTAACACCTCTTTTAATTTATATTTAAATATCACTGACACCACTTATAATTAAACTACCATTTCTAACCCAAAAAAAAATCCAAAATACCAAAATTATTCCTACATAAACTCCAAACAATCTTTCTACATAAAATTCGATTAAAATTCCAATTGATTAAAATTTATTTTTTTACATACTAAAATTTGAGCTGATTAATTTTTTTTTTCTACATATTAAAATTCGATACGAGCTGATTAAATTTTATTTTTTTTACGTATTAAAATTCAAGCCTATTAAAATTTCTTTTTCATGTATTAAAATTAAAGCCAATTTGAACTCTACCTAAGCTGTTAGTACCGATTAAAATTTGCTTGGAGTTGATTAAAATTTATATTTTTTCTTATTAAAATTCATGTCAATTAAAATTTGATTCAAGTTGATTAAAATTTATTTTTTACGCAATTAAAATTTATATTTTTTATGTATCAAAATTTGGACCGATTAAAATTCAATATTAGTTGATTAAAATTTGACTCAAGTAGATTAAAAATGAATTTTAATCGGCTCGAATAGAATTTTAATCTTTTAGAGGAGTGGGGAGAGGAAGGCATATGGAGTTTTTATTCTTCTGTTTGCCATTCTCGTTAGATTGTTCCTTTAACATAACTACTTGTGGGATGGTCACTTTGATTACTTATTCTAAATAGATTTACTTTTCACTTTGGATTTGTATGGAGTTTGTGCCTATGGATTCAGCATCCAAAAATTGTGTACTGAAACATAGCCTAATTAAAGCACATTTCTGTTCTTTTGCAGGAAAAGAAAATAGTACAATTCGAACTATTTACACTATTGTCGTTCCAATTGTAGTCTCTGTGATTATTATCGTTTTCATTTGCATCTTTATGGTGAGGAAGAGGAAACAAAGGAAGCATAAGAAGCCAAAACAGAAATTTGAGGGTAAGTTTTTGTTCTTAATAAGAGTACGTTCAAACTGATACTTCAAATATACTTTGGTTTATTAATGTCATGTGTCAATAAGTGGCATTTGAACACCCCCGTCAATTTTTTTTTTTTAATGTTGTTGGTTTCTTGTATTCCACTCTTAGTAGAAAACTGGTTTGAATTTTGTTATCCTTAAGGATTTGGAAAGGTAGATGTTTTGGAATTCCACTTCAAGTAAAAGATCAATTAAAAATACTAGACCAATTAAAAATCCTACTATTGTATTAAAAGACAAAAAATTTTGGGCCTATAATAGATTACTTTTGGAGATTCTGACCCTCACTTTTGGGCATTTATGTTTAATTGTATTGTCTTGATTAGAGAATTGTGTGTCATCTCCATTTATTGATGCTGAAACTTTGGACGTAAGCTTTTCAGTCAATCCACGTAAATTTGTGTTCAGCATTTTTATATAAGAGTCATAGCAATTACAATTTTATAAACACTAAGAAATTTTGGATATTAATACCGCTAACATGTTCCCTCTTGCATAATTGTTTAGTGCAAATGAATTGGAAGCCATATTAGATTGCATTTTACTCGATTTGTACTTGGTGCAGGAAAATATGACCTATGTTTGCTATGATTATAAATAATAGCTATAGCCATGTACTATGCGAATATGATTTAACATTGTATTCATTTCTAAATTTGTTGGTTTTTTACGAAGACGAGGATGAAATTACCAGAATAGAAACCTTACAGTACGACTTGGACACAATAAGAACTGCTACGAATGACTTTGCTGACAGTAACAAGCTTGGACAAGGTGGCTTTGGGGCTGTTTACAAGGTAAACAAGTACTTTCCCTTACCAAATATGTCGAGTTGTATCAAATCAAAAACTATCATTGCTTAAGAGAATGACTGTATCCAATATCAATTTTGATATATCTATAGGGTACGCTTCCAAACGGAAAAGAAGTAGCTGTTAAGAGGCTGTCCATAGATTCAGTACAAGGTGAACATGAGTTTAAGAATGAAGTATTATTGGTGGTGAAGCTTCAGCACAGGAATTTAGTTAGGCTACTGGGTTTCTGTCTAGAAGGAGCAGAAAGGCTTCTTGTATATGAGTTTTTGCCCAAATCAAGTCTTGATCATTTCATATTTGGTAAGTAGTCCTCCAACAAGCCACCTTCTCTAAAGTTCTTACAACTTAATCTTGAATTCAATCTACTCAAAAAAACCAAATGCCAAACAGAAAAGATCCAGACGTCATTAACCATTTAAAATCCTTACCCAAATTTTTGTTTGTTGAAATATCTCACAATACCGATATTAAAGTACACTTTTTTTTTCCTGAGAAAGAGCAAGGAACTTACATACGTACCTATGAGCAAAAAAGGGGAGATACAACTTGAGCTTGAGCAGGGAACTTACATACCTACTTTTCTATGTTCAACTGAGCTTGTTTGCTTTTTCTTAAAAAAAAATTGTGACCTGTTAGAACTATGACTAAATGATATTCTTGGCTGGATTTGTAGATCCAGTAAAACGAGCACATTTAGATTGGGATATGCGCTACAAAATCATAGGAGGAGTTGCAAAGGGACTTCTTTATCTTCATGAAGATTCTCAACATCGAATTATTCATCGTGATCTCAAAGCTAGCAACATTCTGTTAGATGCAGAGATGAACCCTAAAATTGCGGACTTTGGGATGGCGAGGCTTTTTGTGCTTGATGAAACTCAAGGCAGTACGAGTAGGATTGCAGGGACTTAGTAAGTATCGAATAAATATTAACTTGTACTTCTTACATTCTGTTGTGTAAATTACCTATCATCGAAGTAGCTCAAAGTTTTACAAAACACTGTGATTAATTAATCTTGAAGATACAAAATAAGCAGTTCTTGAAATCTCTAGAAAAAACGTAGCAGGCTTAAATTGAAGCCTAAACACAATCTTAAGCTTCTAGTACTAATAATGCACCTATGACTAAATGATTGCAGCGGCTATATGGCACCAGAGTACGCAATGCATGGGCAATTTTCAGTAAAGTCAGATGTCTTCAGTTTTGGTGTATTAGTTCTAGAGATTGTAAGTGGTCAGAAGAACAACCTTTCTCGACAAAGGGAGAATGTAAAGGATCTCCTTAGTTATGTGAGTATAAATAAGGATGATTCATTCCTAGCCCCATAAATTATAATTCAATGACTGCTCATAACTGCACTTGTTTCATTCTTGTAGGCTTGGAAAAATTGGCAAGATAGAACAACATCAAATCTGATAGATCCCAAAATGATTGTGCGTTCAGAATCGAACCAAGACATAATAAGATGCATCCATATCGGACTGTTATGTGTTCAAGAGAATGTAGCAGATAGACCAACTATGGCTTCAGTTCTTTTGATGCTTAATAGCTTATCTTTCACTCTCGCAGTGCCTTTAGAGCCCGCATTTTTCGCATTCAACAGTAGTGATTCTGAGATGCCATTTGTTCGAGGTTATAGTTCAAGTGCAACTCAGTCCAATCAGTTAGAAGGTCAATCAGGCCTTTGTTCAGTGAATGAGGCTTCAATCACGGAGTTATATCCTCGATAGTGTTTCATGCTACACATTCTAGTGATAAAAATGTTGAGACTATTTTGGTACAAGATTTTTGTTTTGAATCCAAGCTGTGGTTGAATGGATTGGAAGAGGACTGAACATGAGTGCTTTTTGACTATATGATGTGTTGTATTATTTTTTGTTTGATGGTATTTCAAACATCTTTTTTATGTGGTCTTTAATAACGTTTTTAAGTAAAAAAAATTATATTTTCACACGATATCTTATATGTTAAGGTTGCAATACATTTTTCCCACTTTGGTTGTGAAGAAATGTTTACGTGCTTTTATAGATTTAAGGGCCGATATAATTTTCTTTCAAGATTGGGCGCCAGTGGCTGACACCCACCCTACTCTTTCTTGTGTTGAGATTTCGATAGATGACCTGTGATTCAAAATTGACATG
Source organism: Ilex aquifolium (assembly GCA_951799425.1). Lineage (NCBI taxonomy): Eukaryota > Viridiplantae > Streptophyta > Magnoliopsida > Aquifoliales > Aquifoliaceae > Ilex > Ilex aquifolium. The sequence goes on along the minus strand of OX637392.1, from coordinate 57,395,407 downwards.
GAAATAATCGACTTGCTTTTAATTTAAATGAGTTCGGGTAATAAATAGGTAATCCTTTTATATCTATTTTGCGAATGTATCTACACGAATTTGGCTAAAGATGGCTTAAACATATAGATCCAACCATTCATGAATATAAAGTATAAACGAGCGAGTATGCACTGAACAAATTTTAATATAACATGATTTAGATCCAATGTGAACCATCGCCTGCCCTGTGGGAATAGTCTAACCTTTGCCCAAAGACCACTCCTCGATAATTTTTTGTTGCTATTGGACTGGTGGTTGGATCTTGAGTTATGTACATCACATATGAGTATGCAAGCCAGTGTTGGTAGGGTGTCATATACCCTTATAAAATTTGTATGATTCTTCACCTAACAACTTGAATTTTTAGAGTGTGAGGCTGTGTCACCTTGCTTGTACTCTCATAAAAGTTACTCCCCAACCCTAACTCCAACTCCTCCACAAGTCACAACATTCTACTGCTGGCCTATGCCATCAATGGAATGATCTCGGATTTGTATATCCTAATTGTTAGATTATTCATTTTTGTGCACAACACCTCTGTCCAATCAGAGAATTTGTAAGTCCGATCCATGAAAAAGAAAATGGCATTTTTTAATGTTTAAAGTAGTTGATCTTAGGTTCCAAACTGTCAAGATAGCGCGTTAGTAACATGGACACAAATATTTCACCATTTCTTCTATCAATAGAATATACACAATCATGAATCCACAGAAAAATAAGAGAAATACTTTGAAAGTTGCTAGTGTTGATACTCTTGAATTAATCATATCGATAATATTTAGGGACAGTTTACTACAATATACAAAACTCTAAACCGATTAAAATGCTCTTCATTATCTTACTAGCCCATTTGCGCTTTTGGGGATGTGGAAATAAATAGAATTATTTTATGTTAAAACACTATTAACTCTAAAAGCTTAAGTTGGTATAACCTGAGTAGTTATACTTCAATAAATCTAATCACGTGCAAGTTTGATTTTAAGTCTAGCATATGAAAATCTGTAAATAATTAGGGTAGCAATAAAATTCAATATTGATGTCATGTTAAATTACCATCTATTCTAAAAGTTTAAGGTGTTACAAATAGTGTAATTTAAATAATTATTAAGAAACATCATATAGGCAAAGATCCACACGAGACCACGGTAGGTATCATCTTAATGTTGCCACAAAAAAATGTAATTGGTCACAATCATATATGCTATATGACCACTTCTATCCCATTTAGAAGTTGAGTGTGAATAAACAGTAGGCTGATCAAAAGGACCACCACCCACGTGCCTGTCTTGTCTTTAATATTTCCACAAAAAACTAGTAGAAAAGTTTGAATACTCCACCTCTCGAGTCAAGCTGTAAAAAGGAGGACGAGGACGAAGAGGAGGACACAGGGTCAGCGTTCATTTGAGACTTGAGAAATTCTTAAACCCAAATGATAGCAACACTGCAAGTTCATATATCAACCAAACTAGATCATCATTCTTCATCAGCCAGCTATTTCTGCTACTGAAATGTTCTTGTATCATATAATCCACCAAGTAATAATGGGTTATTGGAGACTGATCTTCTTCCTTTCTCTTATCGTTCTAAACTTTCTTGGCCTTATCAATGCCCAGCCTAAGTTCATAGGCTACGTATGTGGGCTCGATGTTACTACTGCCGAGAAATATGAAGCAAATAAGAACAACACCCACACTACCCCCATCTATGAGGCAAATAAGAACACCCTCCTCTCCTCCCTCTCCTCCAATATCGGTAGATATGGCTTTTACAATACCTCTGTTGGCCAAAACTCTGATAGAGTTAACGCGATTGCCCTTTGTCGAGGAGATGTTGAGTTCGATATCTGTCGTACTTGTGTCAATGACTCTGCTCGTGAGCTCCCACAAGTTTGTGGAAACTATAACGAGGCACTCATCTGGTACGACTATTGTATGATAAGGTTCTCAAATGACACTATATTTCATACTGTCATTACTAGTCGAGCTGTGTATGCGTGGAATCCCCAAAATGTATCGAATGTTGAGCAGTATAAACAGAGATTGAGAACCTTGTTGGACAGCCTAAACAGGCAAGCTGCATCAGGTAATTCTTTGCTCAAGGTTGCTACGGGAAACATTAGTGGCCCTGACTTTCAGACAATATATGCACTTTCGCAGTGCACACCCGATTTATCTGAGGCCCAATGTAACGATTGCCTAACTGGGGCTGTTGGGCAACTCCCGTTCTGTTGCGACACGAGATTAGGTGGAAGAGTTCTAACACCTAGCTGTAATTTTAGGTTTGAGGCCTATCGTTTCTATAATGATACTCCGACACTACCATCATCGCTGCCGCCGCCGCCACAGGCCTTACGGACACCACGTCCTCCAGGTATGGTTTTGATTGTGTTGTTTTAGAATTAAAAGCTCAAGAATCCCCATTGATTCATATCACGTACAATATTTTTCTTCTATATTTTTTTCTTGGTAAATCATTTACTATTAATTAGTAAAAACCTAACTTATTTATAGTGGATCTCAGTTGAATTTATAGTGAGTGATACAAAAAGAAGATAAATGAACAAAAATATCTTACATAAAACTATTTGCTCTTTACCTTTCAAATACTTCGATTTTTGAATGACCTCCCACTCGGATAGCCTAGAAAACAAGGTGAACCCGCTTGGGTAGAACTCTCGACAGGGAGAAGATTGTGAAATTCATTTTTGAGAAAATTTCAGTCACACTTCTTCTAGTTTATCATATCTACAAAGACATTCTCTTTATTATCCAAAATATCACTAATACCATTTTTATTTTATATTTAAATATCACTGACACTCATTACTGTGAAACTACCGTTTCTGAAAAAAAGAAAAAAAAAATCATCCAAAATACCAAAATTACCTCTACATAAACTCAAAACAATCTTTTTACATAAAATTCTAATCGATTAAAATTTATTTTTTTACATATTAAAATTGGAGGTAATTAAAATTTGTTTTTTTTAACATATTAAAATTTGAGTCGATTAAAATTTGATTAGAACTGATTAAATTTTATTTTTTTTACTTATTAAAACTTGAGCCTATTAAAATTCTTTTTTAACGTATTAAAATTAGAGCTGATTTGAGTTCTACCTGAACTGTTAATCCTAACTTAAGATAAGAAAAGAGTTGCACCTTGTTGAAAGCTAAGGTATTCTTCTTATTTTTCCAACTTTTTGTTGGATGACGATGTTGAATAAAGAATTATGGTCAATCAGATTTAGAATCACCAATCTAAGAAATCCACCGAAAAATCAACCATTACAGAAATAGATTTTTATGCAACAGTCAGTCTCATCGCGGGCAAGAAATGAATCTTTTAATTTTGACTACCTTCCCCTTAATCCTAGTTAGCAGCCTCAATTGACCATTGGTTAGGCTAGTAGCATATCACATCACATCACATCACAATACATAATATTTGACATCACATAAACTTCACCCTAAATTCCATAAAGATGTCAAATCAACATCTCATTCACGATGACCATTCTCTGAAAAATCCATCAAAGAAATCAACCACAATGCTTGGTACTAATCTTTCCATCGACTTTTCTTCACCATTACTTTCACTGTGCGAACTCAGTTGGTGGCATACCGAAATTCCTCACCTAATCAATGAAGAATGTCCCCACTTTATAATCGTTTTAACTTCTCTTCCCCTACACCCTAGACCATAAATTCTAAACCCAAGCTTAATCCAAAAACTTGGGGGCGAGCCTTCAGAGGGTCTCGGGCTTGCAAGTCAGATCTAGATAAAAGAAAATGTCATTTTCTAATGTGTTGTGGTGATGTACAAAGGAATAAAACTGTCCAAAGTTCTAAACCAAGGTGGGCATAACCTTAGTGTTCCATACCAAAAAAAAAAAAAAAAGTAAGCAATCACAATCATAGAGGTTATAAAAATATCGGGTAAATTACATTTTACTCTTCTAAACTATTATTCAAAATATCACTAACACTCATTTTAGTTTATATTTAAATATCACTGACACCACTTACTGTGAAACTACCATTTTTGAAAAAAAGAAAAAAAAATATCAAAAATATCAAAATTACCCCTACATAAACTCCAAAGGTTCGTCCAAGAGGTTGGGGTTTTGGATTAGAAAAGAAAGGCACCGAAAGAGTGGTCGCATGGTCGCTGGGGTGATAGAAGAGTGGGGAGAGGAAGTCATATGGAGTTTTTATTCTTCTGTTTGCCATACTCGTTAGATTGTCCCTTTAACATAACTACTTGTGGGATGGTCACTTTGATTACTTATTCTAAATAGATTTACTTTTCACTTTGGATTTGTATAGAGTTTGTCACTATGGATTCAGCATCCAAAAATTGTGTACTGAAACATGACTTAATGAAAGCACATTTCTGTTCTTTTGCAGGAAAAGAAAATAGTACAATTCGAACTATTTACACTATTGTCGTTCCAATTGTAGTCTCTGTGATTATTATCGTTTTCATTTGCATCTTTATGGTGAGGAAGAGGAAACAAAGGAAGCATAAGAAGCCAGAACAGAAATTTGAGGGTAAGTTTTTTTTTTGTTCTTAATAAGAGTACATTCAAACTAATACTTCATAGTGATAATAGTTGTCCCGTGCAATAAAGAAAAATGAAAATTTTCAAATATTGTTAACCATGCATAGTGATAAATATACTCTGGTTTATTAATGTCATGTGTCAATAAGTGGCATTTGAACACCCCCGTCATTTTTTTTTTAATGTTGTTGGTATCTTGTATTCTACTCATAGTAAAAAACTGGTTTGAATTTTATTATCCTTAAAGATTTGGAAAGGTAGATGTTTTGGAATTTCACTTCAAGTAAAAGACCAATTAAAAATCATACTATTGTATTAAAAAACAAAATATTTTGGGCCTATCATGGATTACTTTTGGGGATTCTGACCCTCACTTTTGGGCATTTATGTTTAGTTGTATTGTCTTGATTAGAGAATTGGGTGTCATCTCCATTTATTGATGCTGAAACTTTTCATTTGCTCTTCGCCCGTGGACGTAAGCTTTTTAGTCAATCCGCATATATTTGTATTAAGCATTTTTCTATTTGGTTTCGTTTATTTGTTTGTAATCTTTGTTCATAACATTAAATTAGTAACAAAAGCACATATATAACGATCATAGCAATTACAATTTTATAAACACTAAGAAATTTAGGTTATTAATACCCCTAACATGTTCCCTCTTGCATAATTGTTTAGTGCAAATGAATTGGAAGCCATATTATATTGCATTTTACTCGATTTGTAGTTGGTGCAGGAAAATATGACCTATATTTGTTATGATTGTAAATAATAGCTATAGCCATGTAGCATGCGAATATGATTTAACATTGTATTCATTTCTAAATTTGTTGGTTTTTCGAAGATGAGGATGAAATTACCATAATAGAAACCTTACAGTACGACTTGGACACAATAAGAACTGTTACAAATGACTTTGCTGATGGTAACAAGCTTGGAGAAGGTGGCTTTGGGGCTGTTTACAAGGTAAACAAGTACTTTCCCTTACCAAATATGTCGAGTTGTATCAAATCAAAAACTATCATTGCTTAAGAAAATGACTGTATCCAATATCAATTTTGATATATCTATAGGGTACGCTTCCAAACGGAAAAGAAGTAGCTGTGAAGAGGCTGTCCATAGATTCAGTACAAGGTGAACATGAGTTTAAGAATGAAGTATTATTGGTGGTGAAGCTTCAGCACAGGAATTTAGTTAGACTACTGGGTTTCTGTCAAGAAGGAACAGAAAGGCTTCTCGTATATGAGTTTTTGCCCAATGCAAGTCTTGATCATTTCATATTTGGTAAGTAGTCCTCCAACAACCCACCTTCTCTAAAGTTATTACAACTTAATCTAGAATTCAATCTACTCAAATAAACCAAATGTCAAACAGAAAAGATCCAAACGTCATTAACCATTTAAAATCCTTACCCAAATTAAGTTTTTTTTTTTGAAATATCTCACAAAACCGAAATAAAGTTACATTTTTTTTTCCTGAGAAAGAGCAAGGCACTTACATACGTACCTATGAGCAAAAAAGGGGAGATACAACTTGAACTTGAGCGAGGAACTTGTCTTCTTGACACACCTACTTTTCTATGTTCAACTGAGCTTGTTTGCTTTTTGTAAAAAAAAAATTGTGAACTGTTAGAACTATGACTAAATCATATTCTTGGTTGGATTTGTAGATCCAGTAAAACGAGCACATTTAGATTGGGATATGCGCTACAAAATTATACGAGGAGTTGCAAAGGGACTTCTTTATCTTCATGAAGATTCTCAACATCGAATTATTCATCGTGATCTCAAAGCTAGCAACATTCTGTTAGATGCAGAGATGAACCCTAAAATTGCGGACTTTGGGATGGCAAGGCTTTTTGTGCTTGATGAAACTCAAGGCAGTACGAGTAGGATTGCAGGGACTTAGTAAGTATCGAATGAATATTAACTTACACTTCTTACATTTTGTTGTGTAAATTATCTATCATTGAAGTAGCTCAAAGTTTTACAAAACACTGTGATTAATTAATCTTGAAGATACAAAATAAGCAGTTCTTGAAATCTCTAGAAAAAATGTAGCAGACTTAAATTGAAGCCTACCTTTAAGCCTAAACACAATCTTAAGCTTCTAGTACTAATAATGCACCTATGACTTAATGATTGCAGCGGCTATATGGCACCAGAGTACGCAATGCATGGGCAATTTTCAGTAAAGTCAGATGTCTTCAGTTTTGGTGTATTAGTTCTAGAGATTGTAAGTGGTCAGAAGAACAACCTTTCCCAACAAGGGGGAATGTAAAGGATCTCCTTAGTTATGTGAGTATAAATAAGGATGATTCATTCCTAGCCCCATAAATTATAATCCAATGACTGCTCATAATGTCACTTGTTTCATTCTTGTAGGCTTGGAAAAATTGGCAAGATAGAACAACATCAAATCTGATAGATCCCAAAATGATTGTGCCTTCAGAATCGAACCAAGACATAATAAGATGCATCCATATCGGACTATTATGTGTTCAAGAAAATGTAGCAGATAGACCAACTATGGCTTCAGTTCTTCTGATGCTTAATAGCTTATCTATCACTCTCGCAGTGCCTTTACAGCCCGCATTTTTGGCATTCAACAATAGTGATTCTAAGATGCCATCTGTTCGAGGTTATAGTTCAAGTGCATCTTCGTCCAATCAGTCAAAAGGTCAATCAGACCTTTGTTCAGTGAATGAGGCTTCAATCACGGAGTTATATCCTCGTTAGTGTTTCATGCTACACATTCTAGTGATAAAGATGTTGACACTATTTTGGTACAAGATTTTTGTTGAATGGATTGGAAGAGGACTGAACATGAGTGTTTTTTGACTATATGATGTGTTGTATTATTTAGTGTTTGATGGTATTTCAAACATCTTATTTATGTGGTCTTTAATAACGTTTTTAAGTAAAAAAATTTATATTTTCACACAATATCTTATATTTTAAGGTTGCGATATATTTTTCCCACTTTGGTTGTGATGAAATGTTTACGTGCTTTTATATAGGGGTGTTCACCCTACCTTATGGTAGAAAATATGGTCTTCCGTCTTTCGACCTGATACTTTGCGGAAGAATTTTTTCTTGGCCTACCCTACCCGATCAAATGTGGTATTCCTACCCGACTTCCAGCCAAATTAATTGGGTAGGAAGTCGGGTGAACACTTTTGTAGTTATTAATTTTTGAATCATTTTAACAATTCAATTAAATAACATGAACCAATTTAATAACACTAAAACTTAAAACAATTACAACCACAATTACAATAAAACACAAGAAAACATAAACATCAATCCATCATAATTGTTGCACAAATATAATTTCAAACTACATTGCTACCTTTTTATCTGATTGAGAGTGTAATGTGATAGTTTTAATCTTTTAAGGTGTAAATTAAGAATTTGAGAATGTTTTAGGGTGCAAAGGGTCATTCACCCACAATTTAATAACAGTCTCTCTGGTATACAATTTTTGTCTCTGTATATGTCATTCTTTTTCAAGTGTATTACTTTAGTCTCCCTCATTTTCAATATGCCTCACTTTGATTTAATCGAAAATGGCAATTTAAGTTGTCTAACAAGGTGGTCACATGCTTTATACTTAACGACACCTAAAGAGCATTCTTTGAAAACCCTAGAAACTAAAGTGAGTCACATTGGAAACTTGAGTGATCAAAGTGACGCAAATTTTAAACATGAGGAATCGTAGTGTTCTTTTACTTGCAGTCATGTGACACATGTGACCACCTATGGTGTTTAACTAAATCGCAGTTTTTCGATTGAACCCAAGTTATACAAATTATAAACTCAAAGGAAAAAAGTGATAAAATTGAAAGGAATAGCGATTAAATTATTACTAAACACATGCTTAAAAAATTATTACTAGATTCTATCCTATTATGTATAGTAAAGGAAAATTTCTGAATGGATAAAGAATAGTAATGTATTATTGAAGTACTGATTGCTTTGTGTTTGGATTATATCAAAAATACAAGTTATTGTTGTTAGAAAGAAAGTACGCATAATGAAAATCAACTATATTTGTTGTGGGATAGATGATACGTATTCAATCCCTGAAAATTTTTTGGTTGTGATTCAAGTCGATTATGGATGAATTATAACTTCAAATGCAAGTCCACTTTGTATCGTGTAAGTTGGTTCCAAAATCCTAACTTAAGATAAGAAAAGAGGTGCAGCTTGTTGGAAGATAAGATAATCTTCTTGATCTTTTTGTCCATTTTTGTTTGGATGACGATGTAGAATAATGAATTATGGTCAATCGGATTTAGAATCACCAATCTCTAAAATCCACTGAAAAATCAATCATTACGGTATTAGATTTTTATGCAATAGTCAACACACAAAATTTCCTCTATTACTGAAGTGTGAGAAGATCAAATATATAGTATTATCTGGCAGCCTCAATTGACCCCTGGATAGACATCACATCACATCACATCACATCACATCACATCACATCACATCACAACACATAATATTTGGCATTACATAAAGATATCAAATCAACAATCGAATTCACGATGACCATTCCCTGGAAAATCCATCAAATAAATCAACCACGATGCTTGTGACAAATCTTTCCATTGACTTTTCTACACCAGTACTCCCACTGTGTGAACTCAGTTATTGGAAGAATACCCCCACTTTGTAATCGTTTTAACTCCTCTTACCCTACACCCTAGACCTTAAATTCTAAACCCAAGCTTAATCCAAAAACTTGGGGGCGAGCCTTTAGAGGATCTCGGGCTTGCAAGTCAGATCTAGATAAAAGAAAATGCCATTTTCTAATGTATTCTGGTGATGTACAAAGGAATAAAACTGTCCAAAGTTCTAAACAAAGGTGGGCATCACCATAGTGTTCCAAACAAAAAAAGTAAGCAATCACAATCACAGAGGATATAAAAATATCTGGTAAATTACATTTTACTCTTGTGAATTATTATTTTTGTTTACTTTATACCCTCAACTATAAATTTTATCACATTACACCATAAAATATCAACTTTGTTGCATCATTCTAATAGATAACGGTTGTCAATTTTTTTTTATGGTAAATACGTATGTGAATGGTCTGTACTGTCAATAAGCAACTGTTTATTACACATGTGCAGGTCAAAAAAAAAAATACTCATTCATCAATTTGCCATTCCTAAGCTCTAAATTTTCTTTCTCCGGTCAACCTTCTTTTTCTTCCCAACAAGAGGTAAAATGAAGTGGGACTAGGCACTTGGCGGGAAGCTCTTTGAGATTTTCATCTCTTATTTGACAGATTTTGAAGTTTGCCGTTATTTATTAGAGTGATATGAAATAAAATTAACATTTTAGGGTGTAATATGAAAAATTTTATAACTGAAGGCACAAAATAAAATAAATACAATAGCTCTGGGAGGTAAAGTTTAATTTACGCAAAAATATATGTTCTCTCCAATCCCACTTACCCTTGTATTTTCTTTTACTAAACTTGGGAATTAGTAAATATGAAACTGCACCCACTATTTTTTCTTACACATCCAAAAAGAAAAAAAAAAAAAAAGCATTTAACTGATAATGTTATTTAGACCTACTTTGAAGACCAAGAGTTAGAGTGTGTATGGTGGTGGGTTGTGTTTGTGGGGGGGGGGGGGGGGGGGGGGGGGGGGGGTGGCGTGTGTTCATACTTCATACCTTACCAGCAAATAAACAAAACTGTCATTAAAAGAAAATGCAAAAATTTCAGTCATACTCCTTCTAATTTATTATATCTTTAAAGACATCTTTTTTATTTTTTGAATTTTCATTGATACCCTTTATCAGATTAAAAATGTAATTAGAATGCAATTTTACTAAATTACCCACAATATATTTGAGGAAAAACTTCATCCACACCCCTCTACATAGACATATCTTCAATGCGACTCTCTTTATTTTTCTAAAATTTTTTACGTATCAAAATTTGGACAGATTAAAATTAGATTCGAGTTAATTAAAATTTATTTTTTAATTATTAAAATTTGAGTCTATTAAAAATTATATTTTTTTTACGTTTTAAAATTTGAGTTGAATTTGATTTGATTTGATTAAATGGACACAAATTTTAATGAATTGAATTTTAATTGACACAAATTTTAATAAGTAAAAAATATAAATTTTAATCCACTCGAAGCGTAAAAAAAAATTAATCAGCTCGAATCGAATTTTAATCGGCTTAAATTCTAATATGTAGAAAAATAAATTTCAATCGGCTCAAATTTTAATTGAATTTTGTGTAGAAAGATTGTTTAGAGTTTATGTAGGGACATTTTTGGTATTTTAGATGAATTATTTTTTGTTAGAAATTATGGTTTAATGGTAAGGGTGTCAGTGATGTTTAAATATAAATTAGAAGGGTGTCACTAATATTTTTGATAATAAATAAATTATTCTTAAAGATATAATAAACTTGAAGAACTTCGACTAAAATTGTCCGAAGAAAAATTCCACACGGTAGCTATCATCTCGATGTTGCCAAAGAAGAAGAGAGTAAATTAGACTTAAATCCACTGACCTTAGCAGCTAGAGGACAATAATGGAAAAAACGACCTCCCTACTGCCTTCCTCGTCATTCACCACTCAAATTCCCAGAAAAGGAGTTGAGACTCTTACATCCTTGAATGATCACAGCTGTGTATGTTTAAACTCATCCAAGTAGTTCAAACGTCATCCTTCACCACTCACCAGCCTAGCTATTTCTGCTACTGAAATATTCTTATATCACATAATACACCAAGTAACAATGGTTTATTGGAGTCTCCTCTTCTTCATTTCTCATATCATCCTAAACTTTGTTGGCCCCATCAATTCACAGCCTGATCTCTTCGGCTATGTATGTGGACTCAATGTTACTAATGCCGCCATGTATGAGGCAAATAAGAACAGCACCCATACTACCCCCATGTATGAGGCAAATAAGAACACCCTCCTCTCCTCCCTCTCCTCCAATATCGGTAGATATGGCTTTTACAATGCCTCTGTTGGTCAAAACTCCGATAGAGTAAACGCGATTGCCCTTTGTCGAGGAGATGTTGAGTTGGATATTTGTCGCACTTGTGTCAATGATTCTGCTCATAAGTTGCCCCAAGTTTGTGGAAATTACACTGAGGCACTCGGATGTTACGATAATTGTATGATAAGGTTCTCAAATAACACTATATTTCACACTCTCAATACTAGTCCAGCTGTGTATGGGCGGAGCGCCAATGATGTGTCAAACATTGTTCAGTTTAATCAGACACTGATAACCTTGTTGGATAGCCTAAGAAAACAGGCTGCTTCAGGTGATTCTTTGCTCAAGGTAGCTACTGGGACCATCCCTGGCCCTGATTTTCAGACAATATATGCACTTTCGCAGTGCACACCTGATTTATCTGAGGTCCAATGTAACGACTGCCTAAATGGGGCTGTTGGACAACTGCCGTTATGTTGCCAAGGAAGATTAGGAGGAAGAATTTTGACCCCCAGTTGTAACTTTAGGTTTGAGACTACACGTTTCTATGATGATATTCCGACTGCACCAACATCGTCGCCACGGCCACCACCTCCAGGTTTGATTTTGATTGTGTTTTTTTGGACTGAATAGCATAATTAAGGTTGTGTTCACTAGTTTGGTTTGGAAGAAAAACAGAGTGACAAGGAAAATGAAAAGGAAACCCAATCCCCTTCGCCCGCCATTTTTATTCCTTCCGTTTTTGGGCAGAAAGTGGGAGAGAAGATAGGAACCTTGATTAGATGTAAGCCAATTACTACTATCCCCTCTTGTCCATTCATATTGTGCAGAGTACTCACCATTTTTTTTAATGAATATTGTTATATTACTTAAATATTATTTTTTTAATTTTGTATCTTCATTTATTATCCAGTAAAATGCATCATTGTGTAAATTCTTTTTGTATTTTTATATTTTTATTAATTTGTAATTTTTTAATTTATGCATCACTGTCTTTTCCCTCCATTTCTCATTTTGTGGAGTGGATGGACATGCCATTTGGTTGTCCGAAACAAATTGCATCTCTCTTTGAATAATTTTAAATCTTTAAAAGTTTATTTACAATAGAAAAAAATTGGTTTTTTGTGTGAAGATATAATGGTAAATTTAGTTTGTGTGTGTTTCCTTTCCTTTTATTTTTCCTCTAATACCAAACAATGAAAAAATAATCCCTTCAATTTTTCATCCATCTTACCAAACAAAAAGGAGAGAAACCATCTTTCCTTCCTCCAACGATGGAAGATCTTTTCCTCCTACTTTTTCATTTCTCTTATTTTTTTCATCTCTCCTACCAAATGGATCATTTGACAGATCATCTACTATTGATGAGTGAGGAACTCAGTTAAATACAATGAGTATTGGTTGAATTTACGGCTGATGATATATCAAGAAAAATAAAAATATATATTAAATGCAACCTCATTATCATCAACCAAGAACTGTATAAAATAATTTGCTCCTTTAATTTTCAAGTGCTTCAATATTTGAAAAGACCTCCCACTTGATCACTTATTCTAAATAGATTTACTTTTCACTTTGGATTTGTATAGAGTTTTTCATTATGGATTCAGCACCCAAAAACTGTGGACTGAAACTCAACCTAATGAAAGCAAATTTCTGTTCTTTTGCAGGAAAAGACGGTAGCACAACTCGAACTATCTTCATTATTCTCATTCCAACTACAACATCTGTGATTATTATCGTTTTCATTTTCATGTTTCTGAGAAAGAAGAAACAAAGGAAGCATAAGAAGCCAAAACAGGAATTTGAGAGTATGTTCAAACTGATATTTCATACTCTATTTAAAAGTTAAGCTCAAATTGTTGCAGCACTAATAATTGTCCCCTAGAATAGAGAAAAATGAGCATTTTCAAATAGTGTCAACCATGCATTGTGATAAATATGCTCTTGTTTATTAGTTTGAAAATATGGGTCAATAAGTAGGATTTGAACACCCAATAATTTTTCTTACCAAGTCCTATACCAAGTACACTGGAAGAAAATGTGACCTATGTTTGCTAAGATTGTAATGCATAGCAATAACCATGTACTGCCTGAATTTGGTTTAGCATTGTATTCATTCTTGAATTTGTTGGATTTTTGCAAAGATAACGATGAAATTACCAGCATAGACCCCCTCCAGCACGACTTTGATACAATAAGAATTGCCACGAATAACTTTTCTGACAATAACAAGCTTGGACAAGGTGGATTCGGAGCTGTTTACAAGGTAAACAAGTATTTTCCCTTAAGAAATTTGACTAGTTGTATCAATCAAACTATTACTGTTTAAGAGAACGAATTTAGCTAATATTGCTTTTGGTAAATCTATAGGGTATGCTTCCAAACGGAAAAGAAATAGCTGTGAAGAGGTTGTCCAAGAATTCTGGACAAGGTGAACGAGAGTTTAAGAATGAAGTATTGCTGGTCGTGAAGCTTCAGCACAAGAATTTAGTTAGGCTCCTAGGTTTCTGCCTAGAAAGAACAGAAAGACTTCTCGTATATGAGTTTTTGCCCAATGCAAGTCTTGATCATTTCATATTTGGTATGTAGCCTTCCACCATCCACTTTCTCTAAAGTTTTTATTTTTTTTAACTTAATACAGAATACACATCTACTTAAATTGACAAAATCTTAAAGCATGAAGACATCAGTAACTATTTCAAATAACTATCTCAATTTTATCTTGTTAAAGTATCTGACAAATATGCATATGCATGGCTGACGAATACACATGCATGGCTGGATTTGTAGATCCAATTAAACAAGCACATTTGGATTGGAATATGTGCTACAAAATCATAGGAGGCGTTGCTAGGGGACTTCTTTATCTTCATGAAGATTCTCAACATCGGATTATTCATCGTGATCTCAAAGCTAGCAATATTCTATTAGATGAAGAGATGAACCCGAAGATTGCCGATTTTGGGATGGCAAGGCTTTTTGTGCTTGAGGAAACTCACGAAAAAACAAATAGGATTGTAGGGACTTAGTAAGTATCAAATGAATCTTAAGTTATACTTGTTGCACTCTGTTGTATAGATCATCTATCATGGAAGTAGCACAAAGTTCTACAATTGATCACTCTTGAATATACAAAATAAGTAGTTCTTGAATTCTCTAGAAAAACAAAACATAAGAGTCTTTAATTTGAAGCATATCTTTCAGCTTAAACACGGTCTTTTGCTTCTAATACTAATAGTGTACCTATGACTGAATAATTGCAGCGGCTATATGGCACCAGAGTACGCAATGCATGGACAATTTTCAGTTAAGGCAGATATCTTCAGTTTCGGCGTGTTAGTTCTAGAGATTGTAAGTGGCCAAAAGAACAACTCTTTTCGGGTAGGAGAGAATGTAAAGGATCTCCTTAGTTATGTAAGTATAAATAAAGATGATTCATTCCAAGCTTCATAAATTATAATCCAATGAAAGCTTATAATTGCTCATGTTTCATTTTTGCAGGCTTGGAAAAGTTGGCAAAATGGAACAGCTTCAAATCTGATAGATCCTAAAATGATCGCGCGTTCAGGTTCAGAACAAGATATAATGAGATGCATCCACATCGGACTTCTATGTGTTCAAGAAAATGCATCAAATAGACCAACCATAGCTTCAGTTATTCTAATGCTTAACAACATCTCTTTCGCTCTCGCAGTACCTTCAGAGCCCGCATTTTTCATATTCAATAATAGCGATAGTGCAATGCCATTGTTTCGAGGCTATAGTTCAACTACAACTCAGTCCATTCAATCAGAAAGTCAATATGCCCTTTGTTCAGTGAATGAGGCTTCAAACACTGAATTATATCCTCGATAGTGTTTTAGGTTACACATTTTAGTTATAAGGATGTTGGCAATATTTTAGTTCACGCTGTTTTAAGATTCCTAGCTTTTACAGAATGGGTTGGAAGAGGACTGAACATGCTTGTTTTTTTGACAATGATTTGTTGTATTATTTTTTGTTTGGTGGTATTTCAAAGATCTTAATTATGTAGTTTTTGATAACCTTTTTTAAGTAAATTTTTTTGAGCAAAAAAAAAAATAATATCGAAAAAAATAAGTTTTGATGATGTATAAAATAGGTTTATGCACAATCAACAGTCGAGTATATAATTTAGGAAAATTAACAAAGCAATCAATAAAACAATTAATGAAGGTGACAAAGATTAGGTCAACACAGGCAACACACAGATGTATAGTGGTTAGGTCAGGGTGACCTACTCCACATTGAAGGCAGCAACGGTGGCCAGAAGACTTTATTGATAAAGTAGTTGAAGGGAGAGTACGAGTAAGTTCTAGGTGTAGTGACGTAGCTATGAGAGAGATAGTTGTGTATGAGATGTAGAAATGTGTCACTCATGTGTAGAGGGCTTACAATTTATAGACACAAAGCCTTAGTTGAGGCGGTGGCGTGAAAGATAGGTTACTAGCCTTTTAGGGAGGACAACTACAACTAGAATATGTACAATTAAAGATAGTGTTGATATCTGAGAGTGACTATCTCGGTAATTACTCCCCACGTGCGTGGATCTTCTGAGCGTCATGAATTTTGGATTCCCTAAACTTCGGACTGGACCGAATCCATAAGTTGGGCTTAACCTGCTTTGTAGGTAATTTGGGCTTACTCAATTAATTGGGTCCCAGTCAAATCCGGGGTCATCAGGCTTTATTACCATTTTTTAAAATTATTTATATAAAACTTAATATTTAAAATAGTATATTTATATATGTGCACATTTACACTACCATATGTGTGATAAAACTTGGAGGAAGAGAGCAAAGTTCGAACAATAAAAAAGTAGAAATGTAAAACAAACTTTTGTAAAGTTTAAACTTGAAATATTTCCAAAAGATATCCTATATTTTAAACTCGTGATATATTTTCCCACATTGGTTGTGGAGAAATTGTTTACTTTCAGGAACTACCATAATGACAAAGGTTCACCAAGATGTGCCATCAAAATTGATCTCATGAAAGCATTTGATTCCCTTGACTAGAACTTCTTACTAGAGACGCTTGAAGCCTTTAATTTTCCTAGCAGGTTGAGGAAGTGGATTTTTGCTTGCTTATCGTCTCCAAAATTCTCTGTTTGTATTAATGGTTAACTTGCTGGTTTCTTTCCTAACAAAAAGGGAGTCAGGCAGGGGGATCCCATATCTCCTTACTTATTTGTCATTGCAATGGAGGTGCTTACTCTTATTGTACAAAAGAACATCTCTCTCCATTCTTTTAAGTTCCATTGGAGATGCAAGAAAATCAAACTCAGCCACCTTGCCTTTGCTGATGATCTTCTGATGTTCAGTCATGCTGACCTTGCCTCTGTTCAGGTTCTCCATCTTTCAATGCAGCAGTTTCAAGCCATTTTTGGATTGCAGATTAACCTGGGAAAAAGCTATGTCTATCCCTGTGGAACTCAAACTGAAGTCAAATCCCAAATCTCTCATCTTATGGGCCTGTCAAAAGGGGACCTTCCTGTAACGTATTTGGGCATTCCTCTCATCACATCTAGACTCAAAAAACAGCACTGTGAAGGTCTTGTGGAGAGAATCAGAAAGAGGATTAGAACCTGGACTAATAGATTGTTGTCTTATGCCGGTAGGCTTCAACTTGTGACTTCTATCATCAGCACCATTCAAGTCTTCTGGTCCTCCCATCTTGCTTTTCCGCAATTAGTAATTGACAAAATTGAACAACTCATGAGGGCGTTCTTATGGAAGGGTGTTGATTTGAAGAATACTGGAGCTAAAGTGGCATGGACTGAGGTTTGCAAACCTAAGGATGAGGGTGGATTGGGCATTAAGAGGCTCAAGGATTGGAATTCTGCCTTGCTTATGAAGCATATTTGGAAGTTCTCTAACAAATTCAGGGACCACAACTCTCTGATTCAAGTCATCAAACAAGCAATCAAGGACAAACTCATGTCTACTAAATTCAAGTACTCCACCCAGAATCTTAGGATGCTGCATCTATGGGATCTTCCTCTCAACTGCTTAGCATGATTCCTTTTGAGGATTTTTTTGTATAATCTTAGGACTTGAATTCTTGGGGAAGTGCTGAGTATCCTCTATACTTCCCTCTGAATTCTGGTTTTTCTTCTCTATTTTGATGGACAACATTAGTTGTACTTTTGTTTGTTCATGTATAGCTTCTTTTCAATATAAACTTTACCTTTCGGAAAGAAATGTTTACTTTCTTTTATACATTTAATAGGCACAATAACACTCTTTTGGAATTGGGCTTGTGGCTGACTATGGGATCCTCACAAATTTGACTAAAGACGGTAGATACAACACAAAGATCTGACCGTCTATAATTATAAATGGGTGGGTATGCATTGAATAAATTTTGACGTAATACGACTTAGACCCAACGTGATCCATTGGCAAATTCCCGACCCAACAAAATATTGAAAAATTTTGAAATATTAGTAATTTTCAAATTCAATTAATTTTTTAATATCCTATTTTTGAAACAATTGTCGAATAAATTATTCGTAATATATTGAAACCCATTTGTTTCTTCTAATGTATTATATGGCCAGTTTCACCGGTGAAAATAAATATGTTAAGTAATTTTTACTAAAAAAGATAAAAAATAAAAACTATGCATTCAAGTTCTAAAAATCAAATCAATGAGTCATTCTCAGGGATAGACCTGAGAGGAATCTATAATATAAAATATGACAGTTTTCAATAATTTCATTCGATAGTCTCAAATAGACTCATCCACCCGTCACCAACATTTCTCTCAAAATCATTCAAATTAAATTTTCCTTCTCCCTCCTCAAATCCATCACTTCTCACTTACATTACATTGTACCTTCAGAAACGGATTACCCCTAGTCAAGTATAAAAGTGCCGCATACATTGGGTCAGACTATAGTTTCTTGTTGCGTTTTTTTTTTTTGTGAGCCGGTACTTAATTTACCACTTAATTGTAGAAAAGTGCACGGTACAAAATATTTTGTATAGAAATACTTTTTTTTTTTTTTGTATGAAAGATATGCCCACAAGGTAAAAATTACCTGTCGCAAAGAGTGGATAAGAAAACTGACATAAATCATGCAATAATCTCATTAAATTCTGTAACTAATATATCCCTCAAAACATGGATTTTCAAATTTTTTTTAAAAAAATCTGTTACAAAATCCTTTAATTTTCAACCAAAAAAAAAAAATTCAAACATTGAAGCACCATTGAAGACCGATTTTCCTTTTGTTCGGATTTAAATTGCTGATAATGTGACATTATAGTGATACATGATAGTGTAATACCTTTATTAACACTTTAATCACTGATAAAAAAGTTGTGAAATTACATTCGCTAATTCATACACAATCTAAATAGTATGCATCACATAATATGACATCACAAATGTGACATCCATATATATTGTTTTTAATGAATAACAGTGTTACATCACAGTGTAACATTGCATAGTAACAATGTTGTTAGATTTGAGAACAACCAGAGCCGTTTAACATTAAAAAATAATACAAAAAATGAATTTCAAAATATGGGTCAAGTCGTTAAGGTATATTTCATGTGGTATAATTTTGAATTTCAAATATGTTCAATCCCTTAAAATATGAAACTATTAATATAATAAATCAAATCCCATAAAAAATTGGATTGTCAAACTAACAAACTTTCAAATAAGGAAAATAGTATTTTAATGAAGAAAATATTTAAAAATCTGTCAATGAGTACCTAATTACAATATATTTCAAGTCAATGGTACTTATCTACAAAAAATTTTAGCCAATGTATTTTCTTACAAATAAATAATTTAAAATGTAATTGCTCACAATTTTTCGTTTCTTGTTACCGAGTAGAAAATTCTATAAGGCCCATAACCAAAAGGCCCATTGAATGTATGATAGTGAGCTGGTGACATATAAGTCCAAGTATCCACATCCACAATAGCGTGAATTCTTACTACTAAACCACTAATTCTTACCAATAAACCACCAACATTTTTTTTTTCAAAAAGAAATATGAAATTATTATCACAATCAAATGTTCCACAAAAAAGTTATGCCATGAGTGCGGGACAACCGCAAAGAGATTCAAAGACAGTTAAAGGATATGAGTTTGGGTATGAGTGATTGATTCTGAGTACAGATCTGAAGAGCTCTTTTAACACTGTAGCAATATAAAGGCTTAAAGAAATACAATGACACAAACTATTCGGTGGTTCACCGGGCTAAAGAGCTTAATTAGTCCACTATAATGGAAACTTTTACTCTCTAGTTTCTATTGTTTGGAGAAGAAGGTTATTACAATGAGATTTTTAGATATCATCATTGAGGGTATGTCCTCCTATTTATACAGTGGTTAGCTTTTGTCCTTACCCCAAATTGCGTGGTCCCATCAATCGGTTAGAATTATTTGGGGAATATATTTCTATTAGAATATTTTTTATAGTGCTCCACATGTGCTTCTAAAAATAAGGTGACGTCATTCTCGAGGGATGAACTCTTGAGGTCATGGCATGAGTTGGATGAGTAGTGTTTGGTGGTCTATAAGATCCTTCCTTCAGCGGAGCTTGTTGAAGGTAAGAAGTCAGCTCAGGCGGTCTTTAGACACCAGCTAAATTAGATGATGCTGAACTTCAATTTTGCCATTAAGGAAGTCATGTTGCTTATTGGTTGTTTCAGCTTCGGTTTTAAAGGCCGGTCTGCTCGAGATCGAGCTACGATGTGTAGATAATGGTCTGCTAACCATGGTATCATCAGTTGCCCCCAGCCCGAGCTCGAATAGTACTGTTGTTGGCTTCAGGTCTGGGTTAGACTGGGCTTGAGGTAAAACTTGTTCCTTTGAGGTGCGACTTTCGTCAAAACCTAGGTGAGACACGATGTAATTGATCGGTTGAGGAGACACAGCTTGGGCAGAGGGTGCAGCGTACCTGTCACCTGGTTTTTTGAGACATTCTTATCTTGTGCGTACACATGGTGCACCTTGAACGCTTTTGAACGCATGCCTATCACATTAATTATAGGAGCAATACTATAGAGACCTTATTTGGGGACCTAATATGGGAACCTAATGATGTGGCTTCAATACAACCATTGGATTAGTTGTGAGTTTCAATATTAGATAGAGCCCACAACCAATCCAATGGTTGTACATCATTAGGTCCCTAGATTAAGTCCCCAAATTAGATTCAAATAGCATTTCCCTAATTATAGATGAGGGGGCTGAATCGCCAAAAATTGAAGACATTTGAATTTTTCGTCTCTACTGCTGACAAGCCCCCAATAATTTCATTCAATGAACCAAGAGGTCTTTGAAGCTTTTAGGATTGTGTCATTCACCCCTCGTAGCCTTTTTGTCCAGTCCACCTATTTTTAGGTACATTTTTTTTTCGAACAATACTATGTATCCCAAATCTCCAACCCAAATTTTCATCCCAAATCAAAAGAGAAGATTGGATGTTACATCCGTATCATTCCGGTTTCAAATTTTGTCAATTTTGGTCACGTCTTCCATTGGTCATCTATTAGATTTTACATTTAACAAGGTTAAGTGATTAAGTAACATTAGATCGACATTGTTTATAGTACACTCTTATTTAATATGTGAAATCACATGCCGTGTAACTAGGTCCCGGTCAATACATAACGAGTATTTATCGTTTTGAAAAAAAATGAGAAAAAGTATAATCAAAAAAATTGAAATCCCCCAATGATAATCTCGATTGAAATAATCTTTTTAGGTTACTTTTTTTTAGGAAATGATTTTTTTTTCTTTGTTTACTTCCAATATTTAGTAAGGATGGATCTTAATATTAATGGGGATTAGTGATCACACACAAAGAGATCTGTCAATGGATCTTGTTGGGTTTAAGTCATGCCATGCCAAAATCTGTTCAACCCACATCAGTCCATTTACAGTCACGGACCATCAAATCTATGTCTTGTATGCCCTCTCTTTAGCTGGATTTGTGCCCATCTATTCTTTAAACGGGTGTAGTAGGACTATCTATTGAACCCGTTAAAGTTAAATGCAAATAAACTAATTCTGTGTTGATTTTACATTATGTGTGCAAGTCGTATCTAGAAGTCTTAAGCCTGACAAGTAACTCTGGCGGATGCAAGTGTGCCATACTTATAGCCCGCAGTTAGGCCATTATAACCAACTAGTATATGACAAGCTTAAAAATATAGGATATCTTTTGAAAATATTTTTAAGTAATTTTTATTTTTTTAAAATTTCCTTAGCATTTATTTGGCATTTTTACTTTTTTATTGCCTGGACTTGCTCTTTTCCACCAAGTTTAATCACACATATTGTAGTGTAGAATGTAGATACACACATCCATAAATATATTATTCAAATTCTAAGATTTATATAAATTATTTTAGGATGACATTAATTTTTTTGTTGTCATTATTATAGACTCCATAAATAACATCTTTGAAATATGATCAAACAAAATAATACAACAATCATTATAAAAAAGAAAGAAAAAAACATGGTCTGTCCTCTTCCTACCCATTCAGCAAAAGCTTTGATTCAAAACAAAATGCTTGAACCAAGGAAGTGTCAATATCTTTATTACTAAAATGTGTAATCTAAAATACTATCGAGGATATAATTCAGTGATTGAAGCCTCATTCACTGAACAAAGGTTAGGATTGACTTTCTGATTGATGGATTGAGTCGCTTCTAAATTATGCAACTGATGCAATGGCATTTCCGAATCACCACGATTGAATATGAAAAATCCGGGTTCTGAAGGTACTGTGAGAGTGAGAGAGAAGCTATTAAGCATCAGAAAAACTGAAGCCATTGTTGGTCTATCTGCTACATTATCCTGAACACATAGCAGTCCAATATGGATGCATCTCATTATGTCTTGTACTGAATTTGAACGCCCAATCAATTCGGGATCTATCAGATTTGAAGTCTTTCTCTGTTGCCAATTTTTCCAAGCCTACAAGAATGCAACATAATTAAGCAATTACAAGTTTTCATTGGATTATAATGTCTGGGCCAAAGCTACTATTGAATCATATCCTTATTTATACTTACATAGCTAAGGAGATCCTTTTCATTCTCCCCTTCTCGAAAAGGGTTGTTTCTTTGACCACTTACAATTTCTAGAACTAACACTCCAAAACTGAAGACATCTGACTTAACTGAGAATTCTCCTTGCATTACATACTCTGGTGCCATATATCCACTGCAATTTTTTAGTTTTAGTTGACAATTAGTATTAGAAGCTGAAGACCATATTTAGGCTTGAAGATAGGCTTCAACTTAAACCTCTTATATTTTCCCAAGAGATTTCAAGTAACTAATTTGTATCTTCAAGATTACCTACAGAGTCTGTAGAACTTTTGTGCTACTTCGATGATAGATAATCTATACAAGAGGATGTAACAAATATAAGCTAAGATTCATCTGATACTTACAAAGTCCCCGCAATCCTATTCGTATTGCCATGAGTTTCATCATGCACAGAAAGCTTTGCCATCCCAAAATCCGAAATTTTAGGGTTCATATCTGCATCTAACAGAATATTACTAGCTTTGAGATCACGATGAATAATTTGATGTTGAGAACCTTCATGAAGGTAAAGAAGTCCCTTAGCAATGCCTCCTATGATTTTGTAGCGCGTATCCCAATCTAAATGTGATCGTTTAATTGGATCTACAAATCCAGCCAAGCATATGATTTGGTCAGAGTTCTAAGAAATCATAATCCTTTTAGAAAACAAATATATATCTCAGTTTTATTTCAGTTTTGTGAGGTATTTTAACAAAATAAATTTGAGATAAGGATTCTAAATGATTAATGTAAGCCTTACAAAAAATAAGTTTAGGGCATGTTGATTGTCGAGTGCTACATACCAAATATGAAATGATCAAGACTTTTATTGGGCAAAAACTCATATACGAGAAGTCTTTCTGT
Organism: Ilex aquifolium; assembly: GCA_951799425.1. Taxonomy (NCBI): domain Eukaryota; kingdom Viridiplantae; phylum Streptophyta; class Magnoliopsida; order Aquifoliales; family Aquifoliaceae; genus Ilex; species Ilex aquifolium. The sequence goes on along the minus strand of OX637392.1, from coordinate 57,371,861 downwards.
TCCTTCCAGGCAGAAACCTACAAGCTTAACTAAATTTCTGTGCTGAAGCTTCACCACCAATAAGACTTCATTCTTAAACTCTTGTTCACCTTGTCCAGAACCTTTGGACAACCTTTTCACAGCTATTTCCTTTCCGTTTGGAAGTGTACCCTGTGGATATAAAAACCAGTATTAGATAAATTTGTTCTCTTAAGGAATGATATTTTTTGACTGGATACATGTAGACACATTTTCATAATGGAAATTACTAATTTACCTTGTAAACAGGCCCAAATCCACCTTCTCCAAGCTTGTCAGAAAAGTTATTTGTAGCAGTTTCGATTGTACCAAAGTCATACCGCAAGGTTTCTATGATGGTGATTTCATCATCGTCTTCAGAAAAAAAAAAAAAAAAAATGAATGCAACACTAAACCAAATTAGAGTAGTATATGGCTATACATATGCATTACAACCATGGCAAACATAGGTCACATTTTCCCCTAGGGGGTACTATTTTTTTTTTTTTTTAATCGTTGATGATAGATATTTGAACCCACTCCTCCTCAAAATTTCATGCCAATATTTTCACTAGATATGTCTAGGAGATATTCTTTTTGGAGTCATAAGTTAAATGAGAACTTAATTGTACAAACAAAGGGGGAACATGTTACAATTTCTCACACATATCGAGAAAAAAAACAATCTAATACGGCTTCCAACTAATTTGCACTAATCAATAATGCAAGGGGGAACATGTTAGTTATACTAATTGTTAAATTTCCCTCTTTCTAGCGCCGGATGTGCAAATCTTGCGCTGATAAATATTTAGAATGTGCTCTCAATAGCTTAAGTTATCGGAGTGTGACTAAAATCTATATTATAAAACAGGGCAGACTTCAATAAATTAATTCGACGGTCTCAAATAAACTCATCCAACGGTCATCAATATTCATCTCAAAACCATTCACATTAAATTTTACCTTCCGCTCTTCACTCTTCACTCTCTGAAATCTTCACTCCTCATTTCTCCAAATTAATCGGTTGGTTTACATTAAACTGTGCCTTCAAGTATGAGTTACCTCTAGTAATATATATTTCTCAAGTCTCATTGCGTGTGACAAGATTGCTAACAACTTAGCTATCTAGCATTAGGTAACATTATATAAATTTGTAATTGCTATCACCACCATATAAAAGCTTTGCTACTAGTGTAACGAAAATGATAGGGGTGAGCCCCAAGGGATATCCTAGTGGAGACAAGGATGAGTTCTAAACCTCTACATCTTGAGTTTGAAACTTAAAAACTCCCTAGAGTTTAGACAATGAGAAATTTATCCTTCATGAATTTCCTAGTCTCAGCTTGGATGACCTTCCTTTAACTAAACCGAGGAGGGAATTAATCGAAGTGAACGTAAGCTGACTTGAATACTCTCGGACCGTAATACCAGAAAAAATTAAAAAATGATGGGGGTGTTCAAATGCCATTATTGACACCAGTTTTGACATGTATAAACTAAAGCGTGTTTATCACTTTGAAACTGCTGCATTTTTCTTTATGTCAGGTAACGATGATTAGTAGTGCAACAATCTGAGCCTAAGCTTCAAATAGAGTATGAGATATCAGTATGAACTTACTCTCAACTTTATGTTCTGGCTTCATCTGTTTCCTCTGCTTCCTCTTTCTTAGAAAGATGCAAATGAAAACGACAAGAATCACAAAGATGACAGTTGGAATAACAATAGCGTAGATAGTACGAGCTGTGTTATTGTCTTTGCCTCCTGCAAAAGAATAGAAGTATGCTTTGATTATGGTTGCGTAAATACATCTAATCCCAAACCAGTAATTGAGATGTGTTTGTTTAGATTGACCAAAAAAGTTGAAAAGTATGCTTCGATTATGGTTGCGTAGATAGATCTAATCTCAAACGAGTAATGGAGATGTGTTTGTTTAAGTCGACCAAAAAGGTTGAAACGTATGCTTTAATTATGGTTGCGTAGATAGATCTAATCCCAAACGAGTAATGGAGATGTGTTTGTTTAGGTTGACCAAAAAGGTTGATTTTCCAAAATTTTTAAAACCATCAGGGATGGATTTAATTTTTTGTAAACCCCAAGGGATGTCAATGTAATTTACTCAAAAAGAAAAGGTGAAAAAAATTAAACTCTATAGAGTTGTAGCAATTACGAGCAGTGCTATTTAAAACTAATTTATTAATCTAATTTGTTAAATTAATTATTCACTGTTATTGAATTAACATCGGACTTCAATATTTGTTAAAATTCGCTATCAAGTAAAAGATTATGATAGATTATGTCAACAAATTAAGTCAACAAATAATATTATTGAGCAATTAAATACTAAGAAATAAGCTAAAGATATCATAAGAAAGGACTAGAGGAAAACAATGTGTAAATTGTTGGTAAAAAAAGTTCCATATGGTTTTATTCAATTTAAAAAGAGTAAATTACATTTTAACCTCCTAAACTATTTCCCTTATTTTACTTTATACCCTCAACTATAAAATTTCTCACATTACACCATAAAGTATCAATTTTTTGTCATATCACTCCAATAGATAACGACAAACTTGAAATCTGTCACATAAGGGAGGAAAACCCCAATCAGCTTCCTGCTAAGTGTCTATTATCACTTTATTTTACCTCTTGTGCAACCAAATGGTTGTTGTGACAAAAAAGGTCAGTCAGAGGAAAAAATTTTGAGTTTAGAAAGGACAGTAGGCAGTTGCTTATTAGCAGTACAGACCACTCACATGCGTATTTACCGTAAAAAAATTGACAGTTATTATTTATTTGAGTGATATGAAACAAAATTGATGAGTATAAAATAAAACAAATGTAATATAGTTCAAGGGATAAAATGTAATTTACCCATTTAAAAACAACAAAATTGAAACCATACCTCGAGTTGGTGTCGCATTATAGAAAAGCACGTTCTCAAACCTAAAATTACAGCTCGGTGTTAGAATTCTCGCTCCTAATCTTCTTTCACAACAGAATTGGTGTTGTCTAGCAGCCTCATCTAGACAGTTGATGCATTCGTCTTTAGATAAATCAGGAGTGCATTGCGAAAGTGCATATATTGTATAAAAGCCAGGCCCATTTATGTTTCCAGTAGCAACCTTGAGCAAAGAATCACCTGATGCCGCTTTCTCCTTTAGTCTATCCAACAAGTTCTCAGATCCTGATTGAACTCAACAACGTCTGGGTCTGACACATTATTCTTGTCGTTCCACGTATACACAGCTTGATCAGTGTGGACAGTGCGAAATATAGTTTCATTTGAGAACCTTGTCATACAATAATCGTACCATCCGATTGCCTGACTATAGTTTCCACAAACTTGTGGGAGCTTACGAGCAGCGTCGTCGACACAACTGCGACAGATATCCCACTCAACATCTCCACGACAAAGGGAGATCGCGTTAACTCTATCAGAGTTTTTTCCAAAAGAAGAATGGTAAAAGCCGTATCTACCCATATTGGAGGAGAGAGAGGATAGGAGGGTGTTCTTGTTTGACTCATACGTGGGGGTAGTATGGGTGTTGTTCTTATTTGCCTCATACATGGTGGTCGTAGTAACATTGTGTCCACAGACGTAGCCTTGGAAATCAGGCTGGGCATTGGTGAATCGAACAGAGTTTAGGATCAGGATATGAGAAAGGAAGAAAAGCAAACTCCAATAACCCATTATTACTTACTGTATTATATATACTAGTAATAACCCGTGTCTAAAGGCACGGTGCAATATAAAAACTGAGCTCCTCAAAGAATCAAGTCCACTCTATCAAATCACAACCACCACTAAAAAAAAAAAAATTGACAAAACTTGTAACTGAAGACATTGTGTAACACAAAATCGAGCACTAATCATGTAACACAAAAAATTTCAACAACATACAAATATTTTGAATAATTTTTTTTTTTAGTTACGCCATTTTAAATCAATATAGACCAACAATCAATATAAAAAAAATTGACAAAATTTACTTTAAAAACATAACACAAAAAAAAAAAAAAATCAACTTGTGTACATAATTTATCGAATATGCTTATTAATAAGAAACATATGAAATTAAAGAAAATATGACGCAATTCATTTATCAGATTCAATATAACTCCCTAATTCTATGTTAACAAAACAATTCATCAACTACCGCAACATAGTAATATCAACAATAGAATAAAGCTCAACTTCATCCATATTGATTTGCATATATCAAATCCAAGCCGCAATTCCAAATGCACTCATTTAATTAACATCCATATCGACTCCCATATAAAAATTACTACAACAAAAGTAAAAAAATCCAAGCAAAATTGAAGCAAATCAAGATAATTGGTTCAATTAATCTTGTGTATGTGTCTAAAGATATTGTATAACCAAAAATAACAATTGACAAAAGTTAGAAATTCATTGGATAAAAAGTTAAGAGTTTAATATATTTTAAAAAAATTTGGCTAGAGTTTCTCCTGAAAATGGGACCCTAGAAAATTTTCAACCTGTATACAATTTATTTTCATACCCAAAAAGGCTACCAAATGTCTCACTATCACGCCACAATTTTGCCTAACACAACCATTTACCAACAAACACAACCACGTATCCACCATAACGACATGCAATTAACTTCATTACCATGTTTTTTTCAAAAAAACTTGCATCTTTACACACATGCACAATAAACAATAAATCCAAAGATTTCAATCTAAAGTGAGTATAACAACTCCCACCATAGAATTAAAGGTCTACAACATGTATCCAATACTTACGCAACAATCTATTGAAAAAAAAAATAGAAAACTAATCCATGATCCCAAAAGAAAGAAAAAAGTAGATAAAAAACAATCCATAATTTCGAAATGAAAGAAATGAATGAAAAGGGGCTATTGTAAGCCTAATGGAGATTTAAAGGCTTGACTGTTATCTATATACAACTTCACTGGAAAATAACCCCAAGCATGCCTCCATACATACTTGAAAAAAAAAAAAAAATTCATTTTCTCAAACAAAAATCAACTACATGCAACCCCAAGCATGCTTCCACATACACGCGACTACGCGAGTGTTGCGTGGGCTGTGTGTGAGTGCAAGTATGTATAAGTGTTGTTAATCAGTGAGTTGCAGAGTCAATGTGTGTCAGTGTTGTGTTTGTGTGCGCGGTAATTAAAAAAATAGAAATCAATTGGGAAATCTCAAATGCAATAATTCGAAATGCAAAATGCAACTTCCATACCATATGTAAAAAACTAATCTTGCTGTCATTGTACCAAAGAAACTTAATATAAATATTTAAAGATAAAAGCCTAAAATCCAATTAAATCAACTTAATATCAAATTTAATCACTAATCAAGCACCAAAGAAACTCATCTAATCATGGACCAAAGAAACCCACATTCAACCAATTAAATCAACTTGATTTCAAAATCAACTAAATATATCAAATTTAACACCAAAAGTTTAGCAAAGTATCAATTTCCCCCCAAAGTTACTAAAATTTAATTTCAAATATATTCAAAATCAATTTCAATTATCAAGTTTTCAGTGTCTTTTTGTGTATATTGTGTGCGCGCGCTATGTTTTGTGTGTGTATTGTAAGTGCGTGTGTTGTGTGTTGTGCATGTGTGTGTTGGAGATGAAGAAAAAGTGACGGAGAGACAAAAATGAACATAGAGAGAGGAAAAGCGAGAGAATGAGAGAAGGATACCTAAATTTGGGCATGCTAGTGAGGGGTTACTCAATGGTGGGTCGCTGTTTCATTGATTGTGGCTCCATCACGATCAAGGCTGGGTGAGAAAAGAGAGACAGAGAGAGAAAAGATCAAACTCATGCATGCTAATTTTTGAAACAACTTGAACAAATAGGCATTGTGATGCAAGATATAATTAAACAAAAGTTCAACGTCAACTGCCACATGACAGTGTTGAAGATAAATCTATAAAAGCTTATAACCGAGTTAAACCCATGTTGTTATAACAACCCTTTCATAGATCAACACCATGAAACTCAAATTAATCTAACTTAAGTTTTCCTATAAAAACCATGTCGAATGTAAAAATCATTAAAGCAACTCACAAATTACATCGATAACACCAAATTCATCAAAAATCCAAAAAAAAAACACTAAATTCACAACAATCAGTACAAAACTCAAACAACAAATTCATAGAGACAACACCAAATTCATAACATCGAACAAAAAATAAACAAAATCCAAAACATGTAAATCCAAAACAACTAATTGCTAGGGAGAAAGTCGCCTCATAGGTGCACTAAATTAACTTTTAATAGTTTTGCCTAAACACAATCAATCTTGTATAGGCTGTCGCATGGATTTTTCAAGTATATAATTAGCTTAAATCTTTTCATTGACAACTAATCAAGGAAAACCTCCACAATTTTAGATGGAGTAAGTGCAATTAACTAATTATTAAGTCAAATAGCCCAAAAAAGTCTGGAATGACAAAGTTTAATGAAATCAAAAAAGTCCAATGATAGAAATGACAGCTCTAGTGCTTGTCGAAGTCTCACCAAGTGGCCTTACATAAAAGTCCATCTAGCACCGTTTGGCTAGCAGTCATAACCTATATATAAATGGAAGATGGAAATAAAATTTGAAAATCAGAGTTTTCTTGCTCAAATGTTCATCAAACAATGGTTGTGTTGTATAAAGCACAAAAAAATGATCTTGGAAAGGCTTCTTATTTTAAACAATTAAACTAAACCCATTTAAACAATGAAACCAAACCGAGATCTAATGAAACCATCCACATTCACGCACAAAGAAACTCACACAATAAGAGCAAGTTTATAGAACCAAAAGCATCCCTAAATTTATGAATCATCTCCCAAATTAAGAGTGCGAACACAGAGCTACAAAGCAAATTAAAAGACAAACTTAGCACAAATAAGTTCAAACTCCATCAATCAACCTCCAAGTAACCCACGCAAACATTCAAACTATTTAACATTCAAACTTTAACTATCAACATCACAAAAACATACACCACATGAAACTCATCCACGGATTCCTATATTGAAACAAAATGAAAGAGCTGGAAAAAAACAATATTTAGGAAACAAAGTAAATTTATAACTAAAACATCGGAGTTCTCAGTTTATTCAGCAAATGGATGATCTCCCTTTCTAGCATTACAGACTGAGCTAGCTCTTACCATGAAAGGGAATAAGAATCAAGCTCTCTCATCCAAGCTGAAGGTCATTAAATTAGTCCTTGGTTTGAGCTAGCCTGAATTGCCAATAAAAAAATTAATAAGTACATTATTTAAGAGCATTATGATTTGTTATAAACCCATACCAAAAGTAAACATGTCTAACAATATAAACCCGTTAACTTTCTCTTACAATGCAACTAAACAACAATTAACATTTAATTAAAACTTAAGTAATACTTACCTTTAAAAAAGTTAAAGAGAGCGAGGATTTCAGACCAAATTCATCACTGATTGTTCACAGTTCTTTGAGAAATTTCATCAAACACGTGGTGGGCTAAAAAATTCGTCACAAAATTTTTTTGGGGCTACCCAATCGGTGGAGCAAAAAGTTCATCACAAAGAAAAAGTAAAAAATATATAGTTGTTCTTTAGCTAACCAACTGGTGGGTGGGGTCTAGATCTGGGTTTGCATACAAAAATGGAGTCGTGTATGTGTGAAAGTCAGAGATGAATGGATTGGGTTTATGGGCCTGTGGAGTGAGGCTGGTGAGAGAAAGATGAAGACAGAGAGAGTAAGAGAAAGAGAAACAGAGGTGATGACAGAGAGATATAAAGGCGGAGAGAGGAAGATACAGCGATGGAGAGGGACTCAAAGAGCAAAACCTGGACATGGACAGGGGCTTTCTTGGTGGATCTGGCGAGGGCGCGCGTGTGTGTGTGTGTGAGTTGAGAGAGAGATAGAGAGAGAGAGGGGTACCTGGGCCATGGTAGAGGAACGATCGGAAAGAGAGAGAGGGGGTCTAGGCCTCTGGCCGCCTGGTCTTCTTCTTCCGGCAGAGGAGCGAGAAGTGAGAGAGAAATTATGTTTCAGGGCAGGCGTCCAGTGTTAATGGGGAGAGAAGGAAAGATGGGTATCGACCGTTGATGGGGTTGTGTGCCATGCGTGCAGTGTGTTTGGGTGGGATTTGGGTTTTAAGTGGGATGAATTGTGAACCATAAGATTTAAGTTGATGGATTTAGATGAGATCTGAACCGTATATTTAAATCTCAATTAAATCTTGGTCGTTCTTCTGCTTTTCTAAATTGAGAGAATTGATTTTAATTTGGAAAGTTTGAAATGAGCTCTATCTTATTAGTATAGATATCTATATAATAAAGTAGCTTACAATTCAAATCTCAAAAATAAACAAAATTACTTTTGCTATTCGCGGTTGAGATCACTTTAAATTTTACTTTAAAATTAATCTAACGGCTAATATTAACACCCTAAATTTAATAGGAAAAATAGGCCTCTAAGGGTGTGTTTGAAGTGACTTTTTAAAAGTACTTATAGAAATTATTTCTCATAAATATTTAAAAAAAAAAATAGTGTTTGAAACCGCCCCACCACTACCTCTACCGCCACCACCACCACCACCACCACCACCACCACCACCATTGCCACCATCATCGTCCTAGCCGCCACCACCACTGTCACCACCGCCCACCCCCACCACAACCACCATCGCCACCACCGCCGTCGCCGTCGCCGCCACCGCCACCACCACCACCCCCCCCCCCACCACTGTCATCGCCGCCGTCGTCGCCGCCACCACTGCTATTGCCACCCACCACAACAATCACCGTCTCCTACCACCACCACTATCGTCCACCACCTCTCACTCCCACTATAAATCGATGCTTAAATTTTGTTATTTCTTCTCTATATTTGTGATTTAATTTTGGATATAAATACAAATATGTTTATTGTTTACTATTTTTTATTACTCTGTGCCTTCAGGCACAGGTAATAACTAGTATATATATCTAATATAAGATTAATATTTCAGTAGCAGATATATATATATAGGCTAGCTAGTGAAGGATAAGATGAACTAGTTTATAATCTCTCAAGTCTCAATTGAATATTGACGACGCGCTCGTCGTCGTCGTCAATTTGACTCGTGACTTAGAATATTGATAAATTCTTGGGAGAATTACACTCAGACCCCCTGAAATTTGTCACTTAATCACTCAGACCCCCTGATATTTAAAATATTACACATAGACCATTTGAAATTTGTACGTGCGTAACACTTCCCCTGCTATAAATATATCAATTAATAAATTACACTCAGACCCCCTTAAAGTTTGTAGGTATATAATACTTAGACTCCTTAAGTTTAAAATATTATACTTATACCAAAATTACTCTAATCAAAGATAGAATATCAAATATTTTAAATTTTACAATCAAAATTCATGTTCTATTGTATCATTTATTGAAATAAAATTAAAAATAAAAATTTAATTTTTTCTTAAAAAATCGTAATTAGTATACAATTATACTATCTATTGGAATAAAGCTAAAAAATCAAACAAGGGGTCTAAGTCATTCATAATAGAACATAAATTTTACATCTAAAATTCATGTTGTATTATGTCATTTATTGAAATAAAATCAAAAATAAAAATCTAGTTTTAAAAAAAAAAAATCATAGTTAGTATATAATTATATTATCTATTAGAATAAAACTAAAAAATTAAATAAGGGATCAAACTGTAATGGACATAATATCTTTTAGTTTTAATTGGGGTAGTTTGGTATTTTAATTTGGTTATTTAAACGACCAAATTAAATTTCAATAGACAATATAATTGTATACTAATCACGATTTTTTTAGAAAAAATTGAATTTTTAGTTTTGATTTTATTTCAATAAAAGATTCAATAGAACATGAATTTTAATTGTAAACTTTAAAATATTTGATATTTTATCTTTGATTGAAATATTTTTTGTCTAAGTATAATATTTTAAACTTAAGGGGTCTAAGTAATATATTTACAAACTTTATGGGGTCTAAGTGTAATTTATTAACATATATATTTACAGCAAGGGTCTAAGTGTTACGCGCGTACAAATCTCAGGGGGTCTGTGTGTAATATTTCAAATGTCAGGGGGTCTAAGTGATTAAGTGATAAACTTCAAGATGTGTGGGTGTAATTCGCCCTAAATTCTAAGTGTATGAAAATTAGAGAGAGAAGAGAAAAAGTCCTTGCGTGTTCGAGGGTTGCCCTGAACTTCTAGATTGGATAGAAGTAGTCAGAAGATAAAAAGTCCATTTCTAAAAGGTCCCACAACTTTTAGAAGTCCCGGTTCCACTTAACCCCTCTTACTTGTGAATAAATTACAAGATCTAATGGTTTTTGCAAGAAGACTAAAATACCATTCATTTGTCTTATAGTTTTCTTTGTAATGCCACCTATTCCAATGACTTAACACCCAAAATAATCGCTGGCAAATAGGTAGACCCCTCTCTCAACCACTACCACCACAACCAACCACCACTTCCCACCACCACCTAGTACCACCACCATCATCGCCGCTCACCATCATCTTCAACCGCCACCACTGTTGCCACTCACCATCACGCGCCCATCACCACCACCTACCACCATCACCTACCACAGTCACCCACTACTACCACCCAGTGCCACCATCGCCGCCAACCAACCACAATAACCCACCACCCTCCTCCACCACCATCACCATCACCATCACCCACCACCACCACTCACCCACTGCCTAAATTATAACATACAATGAACTACAAATATATTAAAAATTTTAATTAAAAAATATATATACAAAATAGTCAACTCAAAAAATATTGAAAAGAACAAAAAAAGTAAACTCCAAAAATAGTAAATTTTAATATAATAAAACTCGTAGTTCAATAAATTTTCATAAAAACAATGAATTTTAATAAAATAAAACTCCGTGGGGGTGAAAGGTAAAGGGTGGTGGTGGACTTGGGAGGTGGTGTGAAGCACACTCAAGGTGAACTCAACAATAGTAAATTAAAAGACAATGAACTAAAGACACTCTTTACCTCTCTATATATATGTGTGTACATTTATGTTTATTACTTTCTGAATCAATTGTTTAATATGTGAAATTTTGAATGATTTTACTAGTTTGATTTAGTAACGTTGAATGTTGTTTGAATTTTGTGTAATTTATAGAGTAGGGGTAATATTGTAATATAAAAAAAAGAGAAAAAATAGTTTGGATTAGATGACAAAAAAAGAACAATTGAGCTGGACTTAATGACTTAAAAAGTTCATGTCTGAACTTATTGAGAAAAAAGGTTCCCAAATTGTAGTTTTCAATAATTTTCACTACAAAATTTAAAAATTATTATAAATAGTTAGACCAGTAGCTTTTATTAAAAAAAATTATAATGGATCTGACTGATTTAACTTTTTAAATTCAATTAAAAAATAAAATTTAAAAATTATTTTTGGATTCACATTATTATTATTTTTAAGAATATTGAAAATATTGAGAAAATATAAAGAGTTTGATTAAAAACAGAATAGAAAATAATGAATAAGTTTTTTAATATTGCCTTGCTTTTTTCAAACTATTAATTAATTTACTTGCCAAAATAGAGAAACCAAAAATTCATTATTTTTTCATAAAATTTATTATTTGTAATTTGGAAATCCAATTTGTTCTCTAACATTTGAGATGTGAAATTATAGGTTAAGCTTTTTTTTTTTTTTTTTGTAATTACCGATTGAGCTCTTAATCAAAGTTCGGTAATCTATCGTGTCCAGCTAGATCTATCCAATTTGTATATAATACTTAGTTTTGAAAAAAGTTTCATATAATTATGTGACAAAAAAAAGATGACGGTTGAATTTAAGTATACATAAGACACAGTTTTCAGTTTATATCCTTTCAAATACATGGATCACAAGTGACCAACCGAGACGGCAGGCGGAAGGTAAGGAGGAGTGGTGCAATTAGTCCTTTCCTTCATCAGTATGGAAAGTTGATTTCTCTCGTAGGCCCAGTCAAAAACTTTTTGAAATTTCTTGTTTTAGACTTCACGGCTAACGAGAGGGTAGTTTAATAGGTAACGGGGCGAATTTAAATTCAGACATCTTGAATTTGAATTTTGATAATTTTTTGGGGTTAGATTATGAGGAATTTATCTTTCATGAATATTCTAATTCCGACGTGGATGGCTTGTCTTTGATCAGATTAGAGAAAAAAATAATTGAAGTGCGCGTAAATTGACCTAAACACCTCTGACTGTTTAGAAAGAAAAAAAAAAGACTTTCTCATCAAGAAAAGATGGTGCACTACATCTTTGAAAAAATGGGCCCCTAACATCAGTATGTAAAGTTGATTTTTCTCGTAGGCCCAGTCAATTTTTTTTGAAATTTTTGGTTTTTGGGACTTCACCGCTAACGAGATGATAGTTTAATAGTTAACTGTAACGAATTGTAAATTAAGACGTCCTGAATTTGAATCTTGACAATTTTTTGGGGTTAAGTCACGAGAGATTTATCCTTGATGAATACTCTAATCTCAACGAGGATGACCTACTTTTGACCAGACTAAATAAAAAATTAATTGCGGTGCGAGTAAACTAATCTAAACAGTCAAAAAAAAAAAAAAAAAAGACTTTCTCATCAAGAAAAGAGGGTGCAACTACATCTTTGAAAAAATGGGCCCCTAAGCAATGGCCTATTTGACCATATGGCGTAGCCAATGGCCCTGACTTTTACCATAGAATTCCAAGTTGATCAATGACTTTTTCAACTGAATCATTTTTCTTTTGTTATACGCGTATATGATGAAAGGAGTGCAACTTTTCTACTTATTATAAGTTCATCATCCTTCACAACTATACTTGCTATAGCAACTGAAATTTTCTATGATATGATACAACCATCATGGGCTATTGCAGACTGTTTTTCTTCCTCTCTCATATCCTTTTAACCTGTGTCTGTCTCACCATTACGCAACCTGATTTTCTATACCACTTCTGCGGAGACATGGGTACTACCAACGTGTATGAGTCAAATAAGAACACCCTCCTCTCCTCTCTCCCTGCCAGTATTGACACTAATGGCTTTTACAATTCATCTTTTGGCCAAAACTCCGATAGAATTAACGCAATCGTGCTTTGTCGAGGAGATGTTGAGTTCGATGTGTGTCGTAGTTGTGTGGATAATGGTACTCGTAGGCTCTTGCAACTTTGTTCAAACTACAAGGGGGCAATTGGATGGTATGATTATTGTATGGTAAGGTACTCAAATTATTCTATATTCCAAACTCTCAATACTGAACCATCTATACCTTTGTAGAGCGTTGCTAGCAATTCAGATATGGCTCAGTTTAATCTGGCATTGACGACCTTGTTCAGCAGCCTACAGAGGCAAGCAACATCAGGTGATTCTCCACGTAAGTTTGCTACTGGGAACGCGAGCATCCCTAACTCTCAGACGTTATACGCGCTTTTGGAGTGCACCCCCGATTTATCTGAGCAGCAATGTAACATTTGTCTAGATGCCATTGCTGAACAGATTCCGCAATGTTGTAATACAAGAAGAGGAGGGATAATTTTACGACCTAGCTGTACTCTTAGGTTTGATACTTCCCGTTTCTATAATGATATTGCGGCTAGGGTACCTCCAGGTGCGGCTAGCGTACCTCCAGGTGCGGCTAGGGTACCTCCAGGTGTGGCTCTGACCATTAATTTTAGATTGAATCGTTGAAACACGACAAATATATAATACAAACATATCGTTGTTCTTTTGCAGGCAAGGACAATGGCACAACTCGAACAATCATTATTATCATCGTTCCAACTCTCATTATTTCTGTTATCCTTATTGTCACCGTTTGCATCTTTGTAAGAAAGAGGAAGCACAGGAAGCCAAAAGAGAAAATTGTTGACAGTAAGTTCAAAACTTCAAAACGATTTTACATGATTACTATGCCTATGTGCTGCTTATATTTAGTTTAAACACTATATTCATTTTCAAATTTGTTGGGTTTTGTGAAGCCATGGATGAAATTAGCAGCATAGAAACCTTGCAATACAACTTTGAAACAATAAGAATTGCTACGGATAACTTCTCTAGTAGTAACAAGCTTGGACACGGTGGATTTGGGGCTGTTTACAAGGTGAACAAACATTCTTATACGAAAGTCTCTAAAGTTGTATCAAACCAAATAATTATATTCTTTGAGAAAACTAATATTTGGTTCCAATATATCTACAGGGCAGGCTTCTAAACGGAAAAGAAATCGCTGTGAAGAGGCTTTCTAGAGATTCCGAACAAGGCGAACAAGAATTCAAGAATGAAGTCTTATTGGTAATAAAGCTTCAGCACAGGAATTTGGTTAAGTTATTAGGTTTCTGCCTCGAAGGGATAGAAAGGATTCTTATATATGAGTTTGTGCCCAATGGAAGTCTTGATCATTTTATTTTTGGTATGATAGATCTCTAGCTTCTATATATATTTGCTCTTAATTTATTGGCTCTATTCAGAGTACATATGAACATTTACGTTGAAAAGCCATCTAGACATCAGAAACTATGGGAAAGGAATGATAAAACAAAGAACTGAAATTCATGATATATTATGTTTTTTTCGAAAGAACTGTGATTGATAGAACTATGACCAAACTATTTACTTGATCGGATATGCAGATCCCATAAAACGAGCAGATTTGGATTTGGATATTCGCTACAAAATTATAAGAGACATTGCTAGGGGACTTCTTTATCTTCATGAAGATTCTCGACTTCGGATCATTCACCGTGATCTAAAAGCAAGCAATATTTTGCTAGACTCAAAGATGAATCCAAAAATTGCAGATTTCGGGATGGCAAGACTTTTTGTACTTGATGAAACTCAAGGCAATACAAGAAGGATTGCGGGGACCTAGTAAGTTATACCTTCATGATCTAATCAAAAATATATTTACCTGAATTTTTTATAAGGTTAATTATTATTTGCCCCCTCATATTATGCCCCTTATTGTAATTAGTTCCTTGTAGTTTCAAATGCTGCAATTTACCCCCTTAAGTTTTAAGTTGACTAAATTGATTGACAACAGTTGTTGAAACATGAAAGTACTATTACACTCTCCATCTTTTACATTATTTTTCACCTTTTTTTTTTTTTTTTGTGATATACCAATTCTATCTTTGAAAAAAAAGAAAACAGAAAAGTCAAGATAAAAATACATCCATTTAGCCCAACACTAATGCACTACACAACACCATGCTCGCCTCCACCTCCACCTCCATCTTCTTCCAACACTAGCACATGCACACACACACACACACACACACACTTTTTTGGGGGTAATTATGTCTTTTCAATAAAATAGAGATCATGCGAATTTCTCATATCTAATTTTCATCATTTTTTATGGTCTAAAATTAACTGTTGGAGTTAATTGTAAAATATTTAAACTTAAAGGGAGCTATTTGTTAAAATTAAAACTTGAAGGAGTGAATGACAAAATACCCAAAGTTAAAAGGGACATTTGTAATTAACCCTATTTATATTATGTGGTACATATATATATCATCGAAACAGCACAAAAAGTTCTACAAAACTAGACTATGTAGTCTCTAATTAAAACGATGGAAATCCAAATGGTTTGTTCACAATATTGAAGATATAATGTAATTAGTTGTCCAAAGCCTAATGGAAAACCGTAATAGGCTTAGGTTGAAGCCTGCCTTTCAGCCTAAACTTGGTCTTCAACTTCTAATATTAGTAGTACACCAATGACTAAATAATTGCAGCGGCTATATGGCACCAGAGTACGCAATGCATGGTCATTTCTCAACAAAGTCAGATGTCTTTAGCTTTGGTGTATTAGTTCTAGAAGTTGTAAGCGGTCAGAGGAACAACTGTTTCCAACATGAAGAAAATGTAGAGGATCTTCTAAGCTACGTAAGTATAAACAAAAATCTTACATTACTAGCACCATAATTATGATCCCATGAACACATGTAATTAACCGAAGATGTTGCATTCTTGCAGGCTTGGAAACATTGGCGGGATGGAACCACTTCAAATTTGATAGATCCGAAATTGAGGTCGGGTTCAAGTTCAGTGGAAGACATAATGAGATGCATTCATATCGGATTGTTATGTGTTCAAGGAAAGTTAGCAGATAGACCTACTATGGCTTCAGTTGTTCTAATGCTTAATAGCTCCACTTTCACTCTCCCTGTACCTTTAGAGTCCGCATTTTTAACGCATAGTAGATATAATCCAGAAAGACCATTGCCTCAAAATTATGATCCTGGGATGACTCATTCAAGTCAATCAAAGAGTAACTCTGTCAGTTTGTCAATAAAGGACGAGGATTCAATAACAGAATTATATCCTCGATAGTATTTCAGTTTACAAATTATTGTGATAAGCAATTTGACACTATTTTGTTCAAGTTGTTTATTTTGGATCGAAGCTTTCCATGAGAACTTATTTGTGACTATGATGTGTTCCTATTTTATTTTGCCACCTTAGCTATTTAATTTTTTATATTGTCCCCTCAACTATTTTGATTATTTCACACTGCCCCAATCGCAAACGCTTGTGATCTTTTTTGGAACGGAGATAGCTGATGTGTTGATGTAAAGTAAAATAAATTATATAGTTCGGGGGGTAAAATGAAATAAAATTCCATTAAATATGTAACGGATGTTAATAATTGATGCAATATTTGTGAAGTTAATCATATAGTTGAGGGTGTAATGTGAAAAATATGATATTTGAGCGGATAAAGTGAAAAAAGGGTCATAGTTGAGGGAGTCAAAGTGTAAATTTTCCTTATTATTTTATACACTACGATATGACAATTCTCATGATACTTTCCATCATAATAAAAAACAAAATAAAAAGATCAATAAAAAATGATAAAATTAGAGCTGCTCCATTTCTGGATTCGTTGAGAGAGAATGAACTAACGTTGTGATATTAGAGAACCATCAGAAATGCTAAGGAAATCAAAGAGGTTATGCCAACCATAAGTCCTTCATGCCATGGTCTGCCTGCACCTATTTATTGCCATGAAATATTGAACACTTGAGCAACATCAGTAATTTTCGGAGAAAATATTCGAAGTAATTGGATTTATAGTATCCTGCTTTTTAAATAATAGTTGAATAAAGTATATATCATAATATTTCAAAACACGTTCGTTTATTCTAATAAAAACTCATTTTTTTGTGAATTTGATATTATTTCATCTGCTTGTTAGCCTAATGTATTATGTAACCAATTTCATCGGTGGAAAGAAAAATGTAAAAAAAAATTCACAATACATCAAGGGAGAATGAAGTTGTGTTACGTGTGTTTTTTTTCTAGGACCAATGTTATAGGAATCTAATTCAATGCAATCGTTGAATTAGTTGTAAGTTTCGATATTAGATGAAGTCGACTTTTTTTTTTTTTTTTTTTCGGAACATCAGAAAAGAAACAGGATTTAACACAACCCCTTTACAAAATCAATACTACGTAAGTCTAGCCTTAGTGCTTGCAGAACTTCGTGGGGTGGGACTGTGACCTCCACAAAGCTATTCTGCTATTGGTCGCCCATGTTAACAAGAATATCCGCACATTGGTTACCCTCTCGCAAAGTGTGGGCGATAGGAATCTGGTGTTCACCCATCAGGTATTTGCAGTTGGCAATCAAGGCTTTCTAGGGATGGTCATCATTCCCATTTTTTGTGAATCCCATTGTTGGTGAGGAGGTCGAAAGCCTCCCTGGAATTAGTCTCAATCAACAGCCTGGTGAAACCTATGTAGGTGGTGAGCTCCAGTCCTTTGCATATGGCCCATAATTCAGCTTTCAGGCTTATGGTTGCATTAAGCTTTCCTATGAATCTCAGCTCCCAGTGGCCTTGGTCATCTCTAATGAGTCCTCCAATCCCTGCTGATCTGGGGTTCCCTTTCGAGCAACCATTGGTATTGAGTTTCATCCACGGATTGAATGGTTGCATTGAATTTCAATTCAATAGTTGTATTGAATTAGGTCTCCAAATTAAGTCCAAATCTAGTGGGTAAGAAAGTGCTAGGAATTAATCCATAATTGCAAGTGAACAACAGAAGGCCAAGTTTCAAAGTTTTCTAGAGGCAGAATTATTACGGCATTAAAGGAAAGTCTAGCTAACTTCACAAGGCAGCTTGATTTATAGATTTGTCAAAGTTGTGGAGCCCATTATTAATGACTTTGGAATACAGATTTGGAGTAAATATTGGGGGTAATGGTTACATCGTCAACATTATCACGTAGTGTCATCGTTCAATATCAAATAAACAAGTAGACAATGTGACTACCCTTTTTTCTACATGAGGTCTTTACTATCTTAGATGGAGGGTAGTTATTTGAATGAGTGAGATCTATTTTTTTATTTAATGATTTATCATTGAACGGTTATACCGCGTGACAATAGTAATGTCATGTTGTAGAAAAATTGACTCACTTTTATTCGGGAATGCGGAGGATTTTGTTTTCCTTTTAGAGGAAAGACGTTGAAATTTCTGTGGAAATTAGGAGTCAAAGTCTTTTGAGTACTTTAATTACTCAATTGAGCCATATTTGATTCCAAACGGACAAATTATATTTTGATCCTTTTAATTATGATTTTTCTTTTTAAAATTTTATCCCCTCAACTATCATATTTTTCATATTATACCCTCAACTCTGTGATTAATTTCACATTGTCTCAATTATTAACGTTTATTACATGTCTAACGAAAAGTTATTCATTTTGCCCCTAAACTATATAATTTTTTTTCACTTTTCCCTGACATGACATTAATTTTTGTCCAAAAAAATGATAGACGTTTATGATTGGGGCAATATGAAATAATTAAAGTACTTGAGGGAATAATGTAAAAAAGTTAATAGTTCAGGAGACAAAGTAAAAAAAAAATAGATTATAATTGAGAGGGTCAAAGTGTAATTTACTCAATACAAATCTTGTGATTTGTATCGTGTTGCATTGGCAATTTTTCACCATCTCAAGTTGGGTGGCAAGGGATTGGTAGAGTTTGGCATCGAAAGATTTCCGCCACAAAATCATGCAATCACGTCGCTATGTTATGAGAAATCTTTACTTCAAAGGTCTCCTCCAATCAAGGAGCCGCTCCCCTTTCAAAGGGAGTAAAATCTAAGATCTCCACTCTGGATTTTTGGGATTAGGAGAAGGAGGATGCCTGCTTTTTCAATGGTTGAATATTGACAGGGATCATTTCTCAAAGTTATCGTTTGATTTGTGTCTCAAAAAATAGTATACGAAAATTATTTTTGAGAAGAACTTTAGAAAATTGTGTTTTGGTTCACAAAACTTATTTGATAATATAATTCGAAAAACAGTTCTATGGAATAAAAAAAAAAACTTGTTTAAACAGAAATCCAGAAAATAATGAAAATAAAAATATAGCTGTGGTGGTGGTGGTGTTTCTAAATTCTGAAAAAGTTGTTTCCAAAAACACTCAAACAGTCCTAACTTGTTCTCTAAATCTACTAACTTTTTATTCTCAGTTTTCAAAAAACAAAAATAAAAGGTAGCTGATCAAACAGCTTTTCTCCAAAAACTCTTTCTAAAACAGAGAAACAGTTTCTGATATGCAAACCAAACAGGACTTATGTTTCTTTGATATTTTAATAGAGTAGATAAGAAATTGGGTCAGCATTGAAGATATCAGTTGAACTAATGTCTTCTTTGCTGCAATCCTTGGGTTTGTGTGATTGGATTGGATTGGATTTGAACACATGGGTTGATTGAATTTGAAAACGTTAGATGAAATGATGTTTTTAGCATACAAACATCACGTTTTTTTTTTTAAAAAATACCTAGTTTGCAAAATAAGTTAAAAACTGCCTATTTTTTAGAATTATTTTCCCAAATCGGTAAAAAACTGGGTAACTCCTAATAATTATATATTTTTTTTTTTTTAATTTAACGATAAGGGGTGTTCATATTAACTTACGCTCACCCTGACTAATCCATTTTTCATCCGGTTAAAGGCACCATTTAAGCCGGGACTAAGGTATTCAAGAGGGATAAATCTCAAATGGTCTGATCTCAAAAGATTGTCAAGATTTGAACTCATGACGTCTAGGCTTACAATTGGTTCCTGTTACCACTTAAAGTACCGGCCAGAACTAATAACTCCTAACAATTATGGCCTAATGATACAGCTGAATGCTTTTGATTCCCACATAACCAAAGTCGTAGATCAAACTTTTCAACAATGGCCAAGTTTCAAAGTATCACTGACTTGCTGTCTAGCGTCAAAAAGTCCTCAGACCCTTTTCTGGGGTCCTCTCTATCATATATAGGTGAATCTAATTTCAAACAAAAAAATAAAAACAAACACTTGGTGGAAGAATTTTATAAACATAATGCCTTCTTTCAGTGTCTCTGGATCTACATTTCGATATTTTCTTTGCATTTTTGGCTTTCTTAGCCTCATCCCCAAACTTACAACTGCAACCCCAACCGTATATATGACCTCACCCGCCACCCCACCAGGAACTGGAGCCGCCCCCTTCGTCATCACCTCCAACGTAACCATGAATGTAACTGCAACTTCAACTCCACCTCCAACTCCAACTCCAACTGCAACTCCCCCTCCACCTCCACCTCCACCTGCAACTCCAACTCCAACTCCACCTGCGACTCCCTCTCCACCTCCACCTCCACCTCCACTTGCAACTCCAACTCCAACTCCAACTGCTAGAAGTGAAGGTAAGCTCAGTTTTTTTTTTCTTTTCACCATATCATGTTCGTTATGTAACTTTTATTTCATCAGGGGGTAAAATGTAATTTTGGTTCCTCAAATACGCACTATGTGTCATTCTGGTTTTCAATATTTCAATTAGGTCACTTTAATGTCTCAAGTTTTTGAATTGGATCTAATGAATCTAATAAATAACGCACGAACCAACCATGCACAACACCATCAACTCGCAAAAGAACACCGCATCTCCTTCACACAAACACACCCACGCCTATTGAACTATAATTCGAACTATCTCCTCCCATCAACCATTGAAGATGTCATGTGTGATTTCAAAGCCGGATGTGAGGCATTAAATCCAAATTTGATGAGAATTGATGTTGGCTGTGGCCTGTGATTTCAGAGGAGGTGGAGGAGATAATTGGGGGGAGGGGGGGGAGTTTCAAGTTTAATTTCTAAAATTTTTAGGAGGGTCTACATAATTTCTAATTTTATTATGCATGCGACAAACTTTGTTAGAGATTTTAACGGTTGGTTTTTATTAGACCAATTACGCCTAAGTCGAAATTTTTAGAGATCAAAATGACACAATTAAAAAATTAGGGACCAAACAGACATAAAACGCATATTTAAGGGTGCCAAAAACATATTTTCCCCCTTCGGAGATGTGGTGTTGGTCACAATGAATTTAACATCCCAAAACTATCATTAACATAATGAAAGCACATTTCTGTAATTTCGCAGGCAAAGACAGTAGCAAAACTCGAACTATCTACACTATTGTTGTTCCAACTCTCATCTCTGTGATCCTTATCATTTTCATTTGTATCTTTCTAAGAAAGAGGAGACAACGGAAGCATAGGAAGCCAGAACAGAAATTTGACAGTAAGTTTTTTCTTTTTGCCCTGATTAATGAGAGTACTGAAACTCATTTTTCATAGTTTATTTAAAAGTTAGGCTCCAATTATTGTATCATAAATGATCATTACCTAGAATATAGGGAGATACAACAATTTCAAGGAAAATGTTACTTGAACTTAAAAAAATAAAATTGATTTGTTGATGTGATAATCAGAATAAGTAGTGAGTCCCAATAAAATAGTAGGATCCATAGTTAAATCAACTACAATGATTGACCAAGTCAATTTTTAAGTTCATTTAGCGTTGCTTTAGTTTCAAATATCGTCAACCATGTATACTAAGACTTAATTGGTTGACTTAATTTGCTCACAACCATTAGATTGATAGTGGGTTTCAATATTCTTTGGGTCCGATACCAATTCAATAGTTGTGATGAATTAGATCAACAAATTATATCAACAAATGAGGTGCCAATAGTATCATTGGTATACTAATCAGCATGCTCTAGTTTATACATGTCAAAATCATTGGTATACTAAAAGAGAATGTCTTTTGAAATATCTACAATGAACTAGTAGTTAATGCATGAAAATTTAAGAGAGGGATGGATTCAGAAGTTCATATATCTATCATCAAGGATTAAATAAAAATAGTAACACTAGTGGAATATATGACCTATGTTTGTTATTATTGTAAAGCATAGCTATTGCCATATACTACTCTGATTTGGTTTAGCACAATATTTGTTTCCAAATTTGAAGACGATGATGAAATCATCAGCATAGAAACCTTGAAGTACGACTTTGGTACAATAGAAATAGCTACAGATAACTTTTCTGACAGTAACAAGCTTGGACAAGGTGGATTTGGGGCTGTTTACAAGGTAATACAATACTTTCCCTTTCGAAAATTTATCTAGTTGCATCAAATAAAAAAATATCATTGCTTAAGAGTGTGAATTTATTTAATATTGGTTTTGATATATTTATAGGGTATGCTTAAAAACGGGAAAAAAATAGCAGTGAAGAGGTTGTCCAAGGATTCCGGACAAGGTGAACATGAGTTTAAGAATGAAGTGTTATTGTTGGTAAAGCTTCAGCACAGGAATTTGGTTAGGCTCCTAGGTTTCTGTCTAGAAAGAACAGAAAGACTCCTCATATATGAGTTTTTGCCCAATGGAAGTCTTGATCGTTTCATATTTGGTATGTAGCCTCTGACAATCCACATTCTCTAAAGTTCTTATCTTTATTAACTTAATATATAATAAAAATCTCCTTACATAGTTAAAATGAAAAATAGAGAAAAAATTAAGGCATCAGTAACAAATTGATATCCTTATCTCAAATTTGTTTTGCTAATATTTAAACAATCTCTGCCTAATTCGTGTGCTTGGTTGGAGTTGTAGATCCAATTAAACGAGCGTATTTAGATTGGGATATGCGCTATAAAATCATAGGAGGCATTGCTAAGGGACTTCTTTATCTTCATGAAGATTCTCGACATCGAATCATTCATCGTGATCTCAAAGCTGGTAATATACTGTTAGATGCAGAGATGAACCCTAAAATTGCAGATTTTGGAATGGCAAGACTTTCTGTGCTTGATGAAACTCAAGGCATTACAAGTCGTATTGCGGGGACTTAGTAAGTATGAAATGATTCTTAACGTTTGTTTCTCTATCATTGAATAGCACAAAAGTTTTATAAAACTTTGCAATTAATCTTGGAAATACAAATTAAGTGGTTCTAGAAAATGTCCAAGGAAAAACACAAGAGG
The DNA here is from genome assembly GCA_951799425.1 of Ilex aquifolium. Classification (NCBI taxonomy): domain Eukaryota; kingdom Viridiplantae; phylum Streptophyta; class Magnoliopsida; order Aquifoliales; family Aquifoliaceae; genus Ilex; species Ilex aquifolium. The sequence continues at coordinate 57,348,489 of OX637392.1, read as the reverse complement.
CTTAAGTTGAAGCATGTCTTCAAGCCTAAGAACGGTCTTCAGCCTCTAATGCTATTATCTATGACTGAATAATTACAGCGGCTATATGGCACCAGAGTATATAATGCATGGACAATTCTCAGTTAAGTCAGATGTTTTCAGTTTTGGCGTGATAGTTCTAGAGATTGTAAGTGGTCGCAAGAACAACTCTTTTCGACAAGGGGAGAATGTAAAGGATCTCCTTAGCTGTGTAAGTTTAAATAAGGATGATTCATTACTAGCCGCATAGATTATAATAGAAATAAATCTTATAACTTCACATGTTGCATTTTTGCAGGCTTGGAAAAATTGGCAGAATAGAACAACTTTAAATTTGGTAGATCCCAAATTGATTGTGCGTTCATGTTCAAAACAAGACATAATGAGATGCATCCATATTGGAATGCTTTGTGTTCAAGAAAATGTAGCAGATAGACCAACTATGGCTTCAGTTATGTTGATGCTTAATAGCATCTCTTTCAGTCTCGCAGTACCAAAAGAGCCTGCATTTCTCATATTCAACAACAATAGTGATCCAGAAACGCCATTGTATTGGGGGTATAACTCAGGTGCGACTCAGGCCAATCAATTAGAAAGTCAGTCTATTCTTTTGTCTGTGAATGAGGTTTCCATCACTGAGTTATATCCTCGATAGTGTTACATGTTACATATTTTTGGTTCCACTTTTATTTTTTATTAAACTCTAAGATTTATTTATCATGTTAGCTAACACATCATTTGGGTTCTATTTCTAGTTCCTTTTTTTAATCTTTGCAGCATTACCTTTTGTTAATAAGGATGTTGAAATGATTTTGGTTCAAGCTCTTTGTTCTGAAGCCAAGCTTTTGTGTTGAATTGATTGGAATATAATAGTACATGCTTGATTTTTTTGAGTATGACCTTTGGTAAACGTATAGTTTTGCTGCACCTGTTTTACTGAAAGGATCGGTATGAATATGGCTAAAAACAAGGTATTCTAGACATAGAATTGACAGATGAACGGATATATATTGGACAAATTTGGACATGACATGACATATCTGATTCATTCACTCTAATACATTTTGTATGTAATTTGGAGACATAACTTGGGGATACAATACACTGGTGTTGTTGAATATTGGTCCCCATCAAATTAAAATAATAATTTTGTGTCTGAAGACATTATACAATATCAAAAATCGAATTGATATTTTAATATTCATATTTTAAATAATAGTTTAATTTTTTTAATTACGTAATTTAAAATTAAAGTAAAGAGAGAGATAGGTACCCGTTATGTATTGATAGGAGCCTAGTTATACACGATATGTGATTTTGCACATTAAATAAAAGTGTACCAAAAATAATCTCGATCTAATAATATTATCTCTTAAAGGGTGCTACATTAGAAATCAAACAAACGACCAATGGAAGATTTGACAAAAAATGACAAAATTTTTACGCACGTTATTTCAAGTTTCATACTTTTTAGTAGACATATCAGAGATTAGAAAATATTTCTTAACAAAATAAATATTTAATGCTACAATGAGTATATTGTATAAGAATTCTGTTGGCACAAATTCTTGCACAACTCAAGGATTCTGACTGACCTGGACCCCTTCATAGGGCAATCCAATAGCCTTTACCTCTCAGTGCCCGTGCGGAACTTCGTCCCACATCGACTGAGAGTCGTCTCCCCCACCCCCTTATAAGCCTGAGCCCTTCAAGGATGGGTACCCACTAGTCTGATGTGGGACGAAGCTCCGCACGGGCACTGAGAGGTAAAGGCTACTGGATTGCCCTAGGAAGGGGTCCAGGTCAGCCAGAATCCTTGAGTTGTGCAAGAATGTACCAACAAAAAAACGCCTTTTTGAAAGGGCTATAAATCGCGCGTTCGGATTTACCCCTCCACAGCAGGATTCTGGCTAACCTGGACCCCTTCCTAGGGCAATCCAGTAGCCTTTACCTCTCAGTGCCCGTGCGGAGTACTGGATTGACCTAGGAAGGGGTCCAGGCCAGCCAGAATTCTGCTGTGGAGGGGTAAATCCAAACGCGCGATTTATAGCCCTTACAAATTCTTATGTTATAAAGTTGAAGAAAAATTAAACTATAATATTTGATAAAAAAAAATGATAAAAAACGTGTAACTTTTGATTGTAAATGAGCTTTTTTTGTCAATCAAATCACATATTACCTTTATAACAAAAGATAACTTCAGTTAGATTAAATCAAAATCAAAATAATATAAGTATAAAACTTAGAAAATGTTCAACAAACTAGAAAATTCAATACTTTTTTATCCATCGGACATTAGCATTGTACAGTATAGTATGAGAGAGAAAAAAAAAAGGAATTAAGAGAGTCAAATAAGAAAGATGATATGTACACACACAGAGGCCGTAGTGTAATTTATTCTTAATTTTGAAGGTAATAGCATAGAGACAGACAGAGGCAATAGGATAAGTAAATATAATAATATATTTATGTAAGATTGACAATTATATAAATGAAAAGGTCATTAATGAAAAAAGAGACAGTTGGCTGTAAAAATTTATCTTTGGCTTAAATATAATGGAAAAACTGACATGTTTTCTATATTTGTTTTGAGAATCAATTTTACATCTCTTCAATGGACACTTTATAGTGAAAATTGGGACTGAATTTTCCTGAATGAACTTATAATAACTTGAGTACATCAAGAAAGTTTATTTGATGATAAGTTCATTTTTTATCTTACTAATAAATACTAAAGTCCACTATTTTTTTAAATCTCAAAAATACCATTAACTGTGTTATTCTGTTCAATTATAGAAATTTTAAAGACCTTGAAAGTAAAATTTGATCAATGTGTTATTGTTTGATCCCCAATTTTATTTTTATTTTTTTGATAAATAATCCCCAAATTTTTTCAATGTTTCATGTTACTACGTTTTTTGTTGACCATGTTACTATTTTTTCTAGTTGGCCATATTACTATTTTTTTTTCATGTTACTATTTTTTATTAAGCATGTTATTACTTTTTCAGTGTTACTTTTTTGGATGGTGAAAAATTGGAGGCTTCTTCCCCTGGTTATGGGTTTAAATGCTACTATTTTTATTTTCAATTTTGTTCAATGTTCAATATTGCTTTTTTTTTTTTTTTAAGTATCTTACTGTTTTTGTTAAGTATGTTACTGTTTTTGTTAAATATGTTACTATTTTTGTTGAACGCGTTATTATTATTTTTTAAAATATTAATATTGAATGTTACTTTTTTTTTGTATTTGAATGTTGCTATTTTTTATTTTTAATGTTACTATATATAAAATAAAGTAGTTAGATTTTTTTGTCTTTAACTTTTCGTGGCTCAGATCGCTTGAAAAAATATTGATCCAACGGTCTTAATGCGAAATTCCCCTCCCACCCTAATTTTTTGAGTAAGATTTTCATTTCTTCCATAATTCTAAAACTTGTATCTTTATTATAACTCTCTATTTCTCTCTATCTCAAACTACAAATTAATTAGGTCGTTAATTATGATTTTAATTAAAGATTAGTTTTAAAATTTTCAAATAAATAAATGAACCTTAAGTATAGATTATTTGCGGTAAAACGAATCAAATGACTATAATATAGGTCCTATTTTGTATTGAAATAAAAATATTATAATATTCGAATGGTATAATTGACGAATAATATATATGTAATTTGTTATATATCTATATACAAAGGGAGCTAGTTTTATTTGTCTTGAGTTTTTCGCAACTCCGATTGTTTTAAGATTATTGATCAAACGATCGAAATTCCTCCTCCAAATTTTTTCCTGCCCAAAATTTATAAGAATTCTTTTATTTTACTCGATTATTGGTTCGAAGTGATTATGATTAAAATTTAAATTGAGCTGAATTTAATTGTCGAGTATAAAATATATATTTTCTTGCTTAAACTTAACTTTCCTTGAATTTTCAAGTATTCAAGTTGAAGTCAAATTAAAACTGATTGTAAAAGTAATAAAAAATAACTAAATTAAAAAAAAAAAAAAAAAGAAGTTATGGTGTCTCACTGAACGGAAATAGATAAGAATTAGTTTGTAGGTTTAAGATAGAAGTGTTAATTGAGTCGAATTTAAATTTAATTCTCAATTTGACGTAATTATGATTAAAACTTGAATTGAGTTGAATTTGATTGTCAAGTATAAAATATAAATTTTTGCTTAAACTTATAGGGTGTGGCTATTCTCACACCCTCCCCCCCCCCCAATCTTCATTTTCATCACATTTAATTTCTCATTATCAAATTACTAAGTCCACCCTTTTTATACCGACCCCATTATTAACTAAGTCACCCTATGCTACATACACCCCCTTTAATTCTCAGTGTTACTTTTTTAGATGCTAAAGAATTGGAGGCTTCTTCCTCTGGTTATGGGTTTAAATGCTACTATTTTTATTTTCAATTTTGTTCAATGTTCTATATTGCTTTTTTTATTTTGTTGTGTATGTTACTATTTTTGTTAAGTATGTTACTGTTTTTGTTAAGTATGTTACTATTTTTGTTGAACATGTTACTATTATTATTTTTTTAAATATTAATATTGAATGTTACTATTTTTTATTTTTAATGTTACTCTATATATATATAATAAAGTAGCTAACTTAGGGTGTGTTTGTTAAAATGAATGTATTCAGCACTTATTAATTAAGCTCGTTTGATAACCAAAATTTAAACTCCCTTAATATGTTAAGTGCTCCTTAAAAATAGGCTACAATATTAAGTAGGAGATCCCTTACTTAATTCTGAAAGCTGAAAGCGCTCAGCAAAATCATCTTTAATAATATTTACAATATGACAATTATACCCCGAAATATTTTACAATAATATCAAAACTATAATTAGTCTTCTCTTCAAAACTCCTAACCTTTCTATTCTCCTTGTCGATCTTTTTTTTCTTTCCCTTGTCTTCTGCAACAAAAATATACATACATAATTATAATTACACACACAAACACACACAGAGAGATAATTACACACAGACATATATATTGCACACACACATAGTTACACACACACATACATTCACGGCGCACACACATATTATTAATGAAATCTAATTTATTATATTTTTTCAATATTATTTGATTTTTGATTTTTGATTAGTTATTGTTCTTTTTTTTTTTTTATCAAATGTTATTATTCACTTATTGTGTTATTTATTTTGATCAAATATTTGTTAAATGTAGACTACAATATAATAATAGTGATTATGTTTTATGTTACGACATATTTTATAAATATTTTCAAATTAAAAAGTGGAAGGGTAAAACTGAAAATTAATTTATTTTCAGATGTCAGCTCTGTGTAGTTATCAAACAGTTTAGTTAAATTCAATACTTAAATATCAGTGGATACCAAACAGTCCACAAATTCAGCATTCAGTTTTCAGCTTTTAGACTTCAGACTTCAGCTTTCAATTTTATCAAACACCACCTTAGTTTGTCTTTAGTTTTTCGCAACTCAGATCGTTTCAAGACTTTTGATCCGACAGTCTTCATACCAATTTTTTCTAATACTCCTATATCTCATCTAACTCTCTCTCCTTATCTCGTACTAACTAATACAAAAATTTTTATCTCTTATCTAATTTTATCTTTCTATCTCATACAATAACTCACTTTTTCCCTCTCTCCCCCTCTCTCTCTCTCTCCGGTACACTCTCCCTCCTCTCTTCCATTTTTAAAAGATCAATAACCCATCAAATTAAGCAACCCAGCAACCTTTTTTTACTTATCCAGCAACCCTCATACAATAACTCTCTCTTCCATTTTCCCAACAACTCCCATCAAATTAAGCAACCAGCAATCCATTTTTAAAAGACTAGCAACCCATCTCTTCCATTTTTAAAAACCCAGCAACCCATCTTTTCCATTTTCCTGGCAGCTCTCCTCACCCGGCACCTCTCTCTCTTCCTTATTTCTCAAGTTATCCTAACCCAGCACCTCTCACTCTTCCTTATCTCTCATCTAAACTCCCTCCTTATCTCACCCAGCAACCCAACAACTCACTCTTTCTCTTTCCCTCTTCCTTATCTCTCATCTAACTTTCTCTCTCATTTTTAAAAACAAGCTACCTTCATTTATCTCTAACTTTTTCCCCTCCGCTGCAATACATACCATACCGAAGTAACACCCTCTCCCTTCTTCTGTGTCTCTACCTTGCGCCTCCAATACACACTGAACCACCCACTACAAGGAGTCCAGGTATCTCCCTTTGATCTTCTCTTTATTTCTTTTTTTCTCTCTCTAACTGTGCATATGTTTGTGTTCATGTGTGTGTGTGTGCCTGTGTGTTCATGTGTGTGTGCTGTGTGCCTGTGTGTTCCTGTGTTTGTGTTCATGCGTTTGTCCGTGTGTTCATATGTGTGTGTTCATGTGTGTGCCTGCATTCTTGTTTTTTTTAATTTTTTAGAGTGTGTTAACGCGTGAATTAGGTGATAACACTTAGACATGTGACTCATTTGGGACTAAGAACATAATGATACCAAAAATTAAAAAATCTGTAATATAGTGTTTCCCCTTAAGTATTAGACCCGGGGCCAGTTGTTGCAAGAAGGGTGGTAACACCAAAACTGAAGGAAACAAAAAAAAGCAACAGCTTCGTCGCCAAGTTAATTATAATACTCAGTGGCAGTCGATGCGACAAGGGTAATGCCAAAACCAAAGAGAAAAAAAAAAAAAAAGAAGCTTCGTCCTTAAGTTAAATATAATACCCGGTAACTCATAGGACCCAAATTGGTGGCCGACAAGTCAAACCCGGGAAACCCAATTTTTTGGAAGTAATTAGAACTTTCATTGCCCAAATTGGTTGTTGATGGACCGGACGATGATTATGATGACTGAAACCCAAAACCACTGACCATAGAGGCAGTAAAGGGCCATGAGCTTTTGACCAATCCAGAGTAGTTTTGAAAAAAAATTCCCAATTAAGGGTTAGTTTCAAAATAATTCCCAAACCCAGGCACTTTTTAAAAACGTCAGACGGACTGACGTTTTTACTTAAAGACGTCAAATGGATTGACGCGTTTAAGCAAAAAACGTCAGTCCGTTTGACGTTTTTAAGTCCAACAGATCAGATTACAGATTTAATAAAACGTCGACGTTTCAAATTAAAAACGTCAGTCGAACTGACGTTTTTAACTCAAACCATTTTTCCCTGCCCATTCCCTTATTTTCTCTTCTTCCCCCCTATTTGAGCCCTAGCTCAGTCAGGCGACGCAGAACCACCACCACCATCCTGCTTCACCACGCAGCACCACCCAGCGCCACCAACGACCACCCAGTGCTACCCACGACCTCCCAGTGCCACCCACAACGACCCAGCGCCACCCACGACCACCCAGCCCCAGCCACCACCATCGCAGCACCACCCACCACCACGCAGCACCTCCCAGCGCCACCACGACCACCCAGCGTCACCCAGCCGCACCCAGCCCCACCCAGGACCACCCAGCCCCACCCACGACCATCCACGACCACACACCACCACCCAACCATCGCAGTCCCAAATCCAAGCACCACCATCAGCCTCCATTGCACCGTTGATTAGGTGAGAATTCTTATTTTTTTTTCTGAAAATTATTGAATTTATATGAAATGATTGAAATATTGAAATTGTATGATAATATTTATTATTGAATTGAGTTGATTATTGATTGAATTATTGAGTTGGGTATTGAGTATATTATTGAGTTGATTATTGAAGGTAGAATACATGTGTGTTATTGAGTTGGGTATTGAGTAGAGTTGATTATTAATTGTGTTTTTGAGTTGGATATTGGGTTCAATTGGGTTTGCTTTGCTAGATCTTTGATTGGTTTTTTCGTAGTTTTTGTGTGATTTGATGAGTTCATTTTTATTCTCATGCTGTGCTGTCTATTTGTATTAGGATTTGATGGTTTGTTTTGATTTTTTCAAAAAAAGAGATTGACTGTTGGTGGAAATTTTTTATGATAAGCAATTGCGCAAATATGTTTTCTGTGATTGCTAGGGTGTTTTCTATGACATAAGCATTTGAGCTGATTCTTTTCAATGGTGGTGGTGCTTGGATTTGGGGTATTCAGTTGAGAGGTATATTACATAATCTCTTTGGGTCATGAACAACTCCCTATATTGAAGTGTGGGGGAAGTAAATCTTGCTCGTAAGCTCTTTGACAAATTGCCAGAAAAAGGTTGCTGAGTAAATGATATCTCCATATGCTAAAGGTCAGGTAAAAATAAAGGCACAATTGATGCAGAGAGCTTGAGCATAACAATTTAAATAGAATATGTGAAAATTTTGTAAATATTTATGTGAATAGCGCAAAAAAAAACAGAATGGTTCACTTCAATAAAGTCGTGTGCTTGCATACAAGCAAGATTTTCAAGTTTTGATCTGCATTGTGTGTTAGCTTTCAGTTTGTCCAAAACAGGGAAGATGTTCTTGCCTAGGATTGTAGGATATCAATGCCAAAAGAGATGGATATGGTTGCCGCAGATGGATATTTCTCAATAATCATGTAATTATTTTTTCAATTATATTTCTTGTGATTCACATTACAGACAATTGCTAATTTGCAACTGGAATAATGTATTGAGATCATCTCTCCAAACCTACTTTTTGCAATTACAGACAAGTGTTGTGAGATAGACTGTGTATCCTGTTAATGCTTCAGTGAGCGATATTTTCTGAGTGATCACTATAACAACTCGTGCCTCCCCGGGTATGATCATTGGCCTGCCATCCCCAAATGAACTGAACATATCATCCCCTAACATTCCACCAGAAAACCTTGAATTTCCCCTCATGCCACTACCTCCTCCCATTCCTCCAAAAGGCATTCCTCCAAATGGGCTCGAAGACTTGACAAGTTCGACAACAGTTTGGTACATTAGCTCAAAAATTAATTCTGTTCATAGTTAGGTACACGTAAGCATGGCATATCTATGATATTAACAAATTTGGAATACTTGCTGGAGGGGACTTTCGAAGTATTATAAAGGCAAGTCTCAATCTTACGCATGTCTATCAAGAGTGAAGAGCATAGAAGATCTTGCAAAGAAAGAAGTTCCTTAGGGTTCGTTTGTTTAGCGGGAGAATGATAGAAAATGCAAGAAAGAGAAATTTTTTAAAATTTTCATGTGTTTGGTTAGCATGAAAAGGAAAATGATGGAAAAATAATTTTCTTTCATCCTTGAATTTTCTCACAAATAACCAACTTCTTTTTCTTGTAAAAAACACAAGGAAATGCAAGAAAGTTGTGATCTATAACTAACTTCCTGTTTTACCCTTATTTTTTTAAAAATATTTTATTGGTTATTAATTCTAAAAAAATTTGGTATGAATTTGATTAATCATATAATATGACCCAAAGACCTTTGTATTGGTGATTGTCTTAAAATTAAGTTTCGAGCCATTTTTTAAAATTTTTTTAATTTTCAATTATAATTACATTTTTTTTTTTCTTTTTTAGACCAATTTAATATAATTAAGAGTAATTTAGACAATTATAAAAATTTCTTATAACTTTCTTTTTTTCAAACAATAGAATGATTTTTTTTTTAAACTTTCCGGTAAATTTTTCATTCTAACCAAATACATGTATGAAAATATATTTTCTATCATTTTCTTTTCTTTCACTTCACTTTCTATAATTCTCACTTTCCATCATATTTTTCTTCCTAACCAAACGGACCCTTAGAGAAGAAAAATGAAGTCATGCAAGAGCTGTGCAGGTGGATTAGATGCCTACAAGTCCTACACTCTTCTCAAGCCCATTATATCCAAGAAAGCTTCAGAGTTCATTGCCATCGTCTTTTCCGAGTAGAAAGGGGAAGCTTTTCAAGTAGTTGCAGGCCCCCTTTGATCCCAGAATAAAAGAATGAGGGGTATTGACCTAAATACATGATAATTTGGCGCCCAAAAGAAAGGAAAGAAAAAATATAATATAGATGACTGCCACCAGGAGAGAGAGAGAGAGAGAGAGAGATCTTGTACATAAGTTCTATGATTATCAGTTCAGAAGAATTCCTTGTAATAATTTTGCATAGATATACAAGCTTTAAGATTTTAATTGCTCACAGCTAGACTACAATCAATTTTTATGTGTTAATGAAATATAGCATTGCTTGAATGATCTGTGTGCATGTACTGGGAAGTTATAAAATTCATCCCTTTTGTTCTACGGAGCACCTTTTTGTTTATTTTTTTCAAAAGTTTTGATAATGATGAACCATCTTGTTCTGTGAAGCACTTAAAATCATTTAAAAGAGCACTTAAATTCAACTTTGTTTTACACCTCAAAAACCGAAAGGGTCATATTGCTCATTGAGATATTATTTCCTAAAGCTCCATATGGCTTATAGCAAATATGGCTTAGCTCTGCAATGAGAATCACATCATCCCAAAGGAAACGCGGTGCAAATAAAGCATGTACATTGAGCCAGTAAAAAAAAAACACAGAACCACAAGGAAAAGAATGATAAAAGAACTAATGAGATTGGAGATTTCAAATTATGAGAAGCAAATGAAATGCAATTAGTAGATTGAAATTTGGATTAAGTTAAAGTTCCTACAGATTACAAACAGCTACCATTACATTAACTGAAGTTAGGCAACCCCCCCCCCCCCCCCCATCTTTAGTTTCAGTGGAAGGGGGAGGGATAATAAATCATGAAACAACGAAGATGCTGTTTCGTTCAAGAAAGATAATCCAAGGGTGCTGAGAAATCATGGAGACATGACCGCACGGCTGCGGATTCGGCTTGATCGCCTCACTGGAGTTGTCAGCAATACCTTCTTCACTTCTCCACCTTTGCCCTCCTGTATCAGTACATTCAAAATGCTTATATGTCCAAAGGAGGTTAATGTTTGATATTGAACTTAAATAGAAACATCCCAAAAATGCAGAACCCCTCGTAGTACAACTTCCACTTCAATCAATAATCTACTCAATACCCAACTCAATAACACAATCAATAATCAACTCAATTCAATAATCAATATTTTCATAGAATTTCAAAATTACAATAATTTCATATAATTTCAATAATCTCTCTCTCACTAGCACCAAGGCTAAAATGTTACACCCAAATAAACTTATCACTCAAACAAACCCTATTCACTGAGTGGTGCTGCGATGGTGGTGGTCGGACATAGGTGGGATTGCTAATCAACTCAATAATCAACAGATAATCAATAATCAATAATCTACTCAATACCCAACTCAATAATCAATAATCTACTCAATACCCAACTCAATAATCAATAATCAATAATTTACTCAATACCCAACTCAATAATCAACTCAATAATCAAGAGATAATCTATAATCAATAATCAATAATCTACTCAATACCCAACTCCATAATCAAGAGATAATCAATAATCAATAATCTAAAATCTACTCAATACCCAACTCAATAATCAAGAGATAATCAATAATCAATAATCTATAATCTAAAATCTACTCAATACCCAACTCAATAATCAACTCAAAAACTCAACTCAATTCAATAATCTACTCAATACCCAACTCAATAACTCAATTCAATAATCAACTCAATAATATACTCAATACCCAACTCAATAATTCAATCAATAATCAACTCAATTCAATAATAAATATTATCATACAATTTCAATATTTCAATCATTTCATATAAATTCAATAATTTTCAGAAAAAAAAATAAGAATTCTCACCTAATCAACGGTGCAATGGAGGCTGATGGTGGTGCTTGGATTTGGGGCTGCGATGGTTGGGTGGTGGTGTGTGGTCGTGGGTGGGGCTGGGTGGTCCTGGGTGGGGCTGGGTGGTCCTGGGTGACGCTGGGTGGTCGTGGTGGCGCTGGGAGGTGTTGCGTGGTGGTGGGTGGTGCTGCGATGGTGGTGGCTGGGGCTGGGTGGTCGTGGGTGGCGCTGGGTCGTTGTGGGTGGCACTGGGAGGTCGTGGGTAGCACTGGGTGGTCGTTGGTGGCGCTGGGTGGTGCTGCGTGGTGAAGCAGGATGGTGGTGGTGGTTCTGCGTCGCCTGACTGAGCTAGGGCTCAAATAAGGGGGAAGAAGAGAAAATAAGGGAATGGGCAAAAGAGAGAGAGGAGGGAAAAATGGTTTGAGTTAAAAATGTCAGTTCGACTGACGTTTTTAATTGAAACGCCGACGTTTTATTAAATCTGTAATCTGATTTGTTGGGCTTAAAAACGTCAAACGGACTGACGTTTTTTGCTTAAACGCGTCAGTCCATTTGACGTTTTTAAGTAAAAACGTCAGTCCGTCTGACGTTTTTAAAAAGTGTCTGGGTTTGAGAATTATTTTGAAATCAACCCTTAGTTGGGAATTTTTTTTCAAAACTACTCTAGCTTGGTCAAAAGCTCAAAGGGCCATAGCCTTGATTCTGTGTTCATGTGTGTGTTCATGGGTTCATGTGTGTGCCTGTGTTTGTGTTCATGCGCCTGTCAGTGTGTTCATGTGTGTGTGTGTGCCATTGTGTGTTTTGGTTTTTTTTTTTTTTGTGTTCATGTGTGTGTTTTGGTTTCTGGGTTTCTTCTCTCTCTAATTTTTTTATAATTGTAAGCACTCCCTTTCTTGCTTACTTACTTTCTATTGTAATTGAATCTATTTCAATTATGGTGTATGTAATATTTTGACTAATTATTTTTGTCAATTTAATTACTATTTTCTCACAGAACTACACATTACCAAAATACGAATTTTCTTTTTCACTAGGTAAGTAGTAATGAATTTGTTCTTTTTAATTCATATTAAAAATTTGTTGTGTGATTATCATTAAATATTTTTTCTTTTTAATTAATTTTTGTCTTGGTTTAGTTGTGCATGATTTAAAATAGCGCCCACAGCTTGTCTTCCAGCTCAAAACAATTCTGGCTCATAGCTCAAATCAGCTGCTGTCTTTCTTGCAGCTAGTTCCCAGCTCAGAACAGTTACTGTCATTTTTATTTTAGGGGCAGCATGCTTATTTTCTTTCATTTCATTATTTTGTAACTCTGCATGCATTTTGCTTTTTGGTTTTATTTTAATTTTAAATCCATGTAATTAGATTGCATCGAGGGTAAGGTACATATGTCCCCTCTGACTAGGTGTAATTTAATTTTATTCAATAATATTCCCTCGCACCGTCGAGGTTCCTTAAAAAAAAAAAATGTTATATGTTAAATGTGTATTGCTATTTCTAATTGCTTATTTACTCAAGATTTGCATGTTTAACAAGACCACAATCATTACCCAAATGAGAAAATATTTTATTTTTTTCTATGATTTCATAGAATGAGAAAATCTTAAATATAAAAAAAAATTAACAGGTTCTACACATTCTTTTGAAAGTTAGTTGAATTTCTGATAGAAAAAGTTGACTCAAAATAAAACTCAATCTAATCACCAATATCTAATCCATAAATTCACCCTTCAAGCTATTATTTATACCCAAAAAAAAAAAAAAATCTACTACATGCAAACATATAGTTCTCAAAAAAAAAAAAAAACCAATTCCCCCAAGCTCCAAAAAAAAAAAGAAAAAAAAAAGTGACCAATAAACACAAAACAATTCCCAAAAAAATAAAAATACAAAGCCCAAGCAAATCACCAATAAACAAAAAAAAAAGTGACCAATAAAAACAAAACAATTCTCCAAAAAAAAAAAAAACACAAAGCCCAAGCTACTCACAAATAAATAAATAAAAATTCATACCAATTACACCAAAAAAAAAAAAATCTACATAATAAAATCCAAGCTAATTACCAATTCTTCCACGCAAACAAAAAATATAAAATAAAAAAATAACAAGTGACTAGTAAAAATAAAACAATTGAAACCAATTGCAATCGCAGAAAAAAATTCAAAACCAATCTAATCACCATCACCACTTACACACAAACAAAAATATAAATATTCTCCCAAGAAACAAAAACACAAAGCCCAAGTTAATCACCAATAAAAAAAATAAGTGATGCCAATTACACCAAAAAAATAAAATCGCAAGTATATGTGATGTTGCTTTGGAGAATTTTTTGTTCATTTTTTACGAGTAACACAGTGCCTTCAGGCACGGAGAATTACTAGTATATAATAAAGTAGCTAGTTTTTTTTGTCTTTAACTTTTCGCGGTTTAGATCGTTTTGATCCGATGGTCCTAATTAGACTTTATTTCTTTTTACAATTCTAAGACTCCCATCTGTCATAAAACTCTTTCTATCTATCTATCTTATATTTTCTCTCATACTATTATCTTTTTTTTTTTGTTTCTCCAGTGTTGCTTTTGTTATTATTTACTCTATAAAACAAATAAAACAACATCTTATACAATTATTTATTTCATGAAACTAATTTAAAATTTATATATATATATGACGACATGTATTTTGCCATTTGATTGACTATAAATATCAAATAATATTTAACACGAAATAAACCTTAGATTGTAAATTAATATATAATTTTATTAAAAAATTGACATTTAATTTTTTCCAATTTATATTAAACTTTGTTGAATTAATATCAAATTAATTTTTATTGTTATCAAATTAATATTATAATTCATTTAATAAATTTTTTGGAATACTAAATTATATCAATTTTTTGGGTGCTAAATCAAATTTTATTTGATTTTATTAAATTTTTAAATTTTTTGTACTAAATTTGGAGAAGGAAAATTGTAAAAATAATAAATTTTTTTTGGGATGAAATTATCAATTTCCGTTAGCAATAGTGATGGAAGGGAGACATAGGGGGTCTCCGTGCAATGAATTCAAATTTCAGGGGTCTTCGTGTTATTTATAAAATATTTAAAGGTATCCGTGTAATATTGTCAAAACTCAAGGGATATCCGTGATTTTTACCATTTTTTTAATTAAACATTAATTTATTATTATTTTATCTTATAAACTTAAGCAGTTATTGGTTAGAAGAATTAGTTGGTAACCAAAAAAGAAATGTGTGTCAGTGTATTTCTGTGTATATTTATATATGGAGGATTGAACATTTAATGATTAAATTTATAATTATATTGTGTCATTTGAGGTTGAATGGTGATAGTGGTGATAAATTCATGAGTTTTATATATAAGTAAGATTTGGTTGATTTTATTTATCGCTTAAAGATTGTGAATTTAATTGTGTTCTGTTAGTATTTTTTTTTTTTTTTTTGCTTGAGGTATTTATTACATGGGGATATGGTAGATTGAAAATTTGTTGGTTGAGTTTATAATTATATTGTGTTATTGGATTGAGTAGTAATAGATGTGATAAATTCGTGAGTCTTATAAATGAGTAATATTTTATTTATTACTTAAAGATTGTAAATTTTAATGGGTTATGCTAGTATTTTTTTTAAGAGGCAATTATATATATGGTGTTATTTTGAGAAGTTTTTATATATTTTTATGACAGTTCCATTAAAATGGAGGATACGGTCCACGATATATTTCGAATCATTTTAAAATAAGAATTAATATGAATATTTTAGGCCATTCCTTTTAAATTTGGATAATTGTTTAGGATTTTTTTTATTTGTTGTATAGTGCTTTTAGGCACGGGCAATGACTAGTCGATATAATAAAATAGCTAGATTTTTTTGTCTTTAACTTTTCGCGGCTCAGATCGCTTGATGATTATTGATCCAACGGTCCTCATGCCAAATTTTTCGAAGAATCTTATTTCTCATCTAACTCTCTTTCCCTATATCATACAAACTAATACAACTTTCATCCCCAACTCTAAGGCTTCTATCTCTCATTTAACTTTATCTCTTTATCCCATACTACAACTCTCTCTCTATCTCATACTAACTAATACAACTCTCTCTCCCTAACTCTAACTAGGGGTGTCAAACGTGTCGGGTTAAACAGTTACGTGTCGGGTTAAACGGGTGACAGGTGAAAAATATGTAAACCCATACACGACATGTTTAATAAACAGGTGAAAAATCTCAACACGAACACGACCCGTTTAATAAATGGGTAACATGACACCACTCGTTTAACCCATTTAATTTTAAAATAATTATATCAATAAATTTTAATACTACACTTTTTTTTTACTTCCAATTGTACTTACCTCAAAAAAGAGGAATTTTTAGTCAAATCTCATAAAAAATGAGACTTGAAGGCTTAAAAACAAAGGCAAGAGGTCATTGCTTTTTATAGGCAATTCAACCCTCCCCCTCTCCTCTCATTTTCCAATGTGGGACAAAAACAAAAGGCATTGGTTTGCCTTTGTCTTTGAAGTACTCTCCATCTCTCCTCCTTTGTCTTTGAAGTTTGAACTACTACTTTATTTCTTCTTTTTTTTTGTATTAATTTCTTTACTTCTTTTTTCTTGATAATTTTTTCAAAATAATTATTAATTTATTATTATATTAATTTTATTTAAACGGGTAAACGTGTGATAAACGGTTTGACAGGTCTCACCCGAACACGACCCGTTTATTAAACGTGTTTGGCGTGTCAACCCGTTTATCACCCAAACCCGTTAAGATCTCACCCAAACCCGTTTAATTCGTGTCGATTCGTGTCGGTTAATCATGTCGTGTCGAATTTTGACAGGCCTAACTCTAACACTCATATTTCTCATCTACTATATGTAAACATATAGCTCTCAAAATAATAAAAAAAAAACAAAACAAAAGTTCGAGCTAATCACTAATAAAAAAAAATTAAGTGATACCAATTGCACCAAAAAAACAAAAAAATAATAAAATAAAATCCAAGCTAATTACCCATTCTAATATAAAATAAAATAATTATCCAAGCTAATAGCAAGTGATCAATAAAAACAAAACAATTGAAACCTATTGTAGTCACAGAAAAAAATTCAAAATCAATCTAATCGCCATCACCACTTCTACACAAAACAAAAATATAAATATACAATCCATAAATAAGACCTTGAGCAAAAATAAATCACTATTACAAGCACCAAAAAAAAAAAAATTAAAGTCAAGCCAATTACAACTAAAAAAAATAACAAGCGACCAATATAAAAAAAATACATGAAACAAAATGTTAGTAGTGTATGCTTTGACAAGAGTTTATTGGTTTTAATGTTTAATGTTCGTGTTAGTTTGGTTGTAGATGCTTTAACATTAGCTGATTTCTATTAAGTATCATATGTTACAACTGTATTATTTATATCTTGATTTAGGTTGGTTTTATTATATTTCTTAATTTACGATTGTAAATTTGATTTCATTCTTTTGGAAATTTGTGGAATTTCATATAGCAAAATTTATTTTTTTGACAAAATTTGTGAATTTATTTTTATTATATAGATGGTTGCATTTGTGGGCAATTTTTTGTTTGAGATATTTATTACATGGGTGGATTGAGTTTATAATTATGTTATGTTATTGAATTGAATGATGATAATGGCGACGAATACATGATTCTTATAGATGAAAAATATTTTATTGATTTTATTTATTGCTTAAAGATTGTAAATTTGATTTGATTCAGTTAGTATTTTTTTTCTTAAGGTAATTGTATATGTGGTGTTGCTTTGGAGAGTTTTTTGTTCATTTTTATGACAATTCCAATAATATGGGGGCAAGTCATTTTAAAAGAAGAATTGGTATGAATGTTTTCGAATCATATTTTTTTTAATTTGGACAATTACTTGCGATTTTTTTATTACATAGTGTCTTCAGATACGGGCAATAACTAGTATATATATAAAGTAGTTAGATTTTTTTGTCTTTAACTTTTCGTGGCTCAGATCGCTTGAAAAAATATTGATCCAACGGTCCTAATGCGAAATTCCCCCCCCCCCCAAATTTTTTGAGCAAGATTTTTATTCCTTCCATAATTCTAAAACTTGTATCTCTATTATAACTCTCTATTTCTCTCTATCTCATACTACACATTAATTAGGTCGTTAATTATGATTCTAATTAAAAATTATTTTTAAAATTTTCAAATAAACAAATGAACCTTAAGTATAGATTATTTGCGTTAAAACGAGTCAAATGACTATAATATATGTCATATTTTGTATTGAAATAAAAATATTATAATATTCGTATGGTATAATAGACGAATAATATATGTGTAATTTTTTATATATCTGTATACTAAGGGAGCGAGATTTATTTGTTTTGAATTTTTCACGACTCAGATTGTTTTAAGATTATTGATCAAACGATTGAAATTTCTCCTCCAAATTTTTTCCCTCCCAAAAATTATAAAAATTCTTTTATTTTACTAGATTATTGGTTCGAAGTGATTATGATTGAAATTTAAATTGAGCTGAATTTAATTTTCGAGTATAAAATATATATTTTCTTGCTTAAACTTAACTTTCCTTGAATTTTTCAAGTATTCAAGTTGAAGTCAAATTAAAATTGATTGTAAAAGTAATAAAGAATAACTAAATTAAAACAAAAAAAAAAAAGAATAATTTATGATGTCTCACTGAACGGAAATAGATAAGAATTAGTTTGTATGTTTAAAATAGAAGTGTTAATTGGGTCGAATTTAAGTTTAATTCTCAATTTGACGTAATTATGATTAAAACTTGAATTGAGCTGAATTTGATTGTCAAGTATAAAATATAAATTATTGCTTAAACTTAAAGGGTGTGGCTATTCTCATCCCCCCCCCCCCCCCCAAATCTTCATTCTGATCTCATTTAATTTCTCATTATCAAATTACTAAGTCCACCTTTTTTATACCGACCCCATTATTAACTAAGCCACGCTATGCTACATACACCCCCTTTAAAAGAAAAGAATGAAAAAAGGAAAAAAAAAAAAAAAAGAAAGAAAGAAGCAAACCGAAACAAGAAGGAAAAAATAAACTAAACAAAGATTAATGGAACAAACAAAACTACAAAATGCAAAACCACCACAAGATGCAAAACTGGACATGAAAAAAAAAGTATCAAGCACAAACACAAAATCGAACAAGAAAAAATAAAAAATTATTAAATGAGATATAAAAATTCTAAATAAAAAATTGTTAAACTGCATAGTCCCACCCAAACTTAAATTCGATTGAATTTTACGAATGTTTAAGTTGAATTCAAATGGAAACCAATTTTAATTTCTCACCAAAATTTTTTATATATATGAGAATTCACATGAAACTTTTGGATTTTTCTTTACAAAAGTTACACGAACTCACATTGGAAAAATTGTGCATAGATAATGTTATGAATTTTAAGTAGAAACCTATAGAAAAATTAATAGTTATATTTTTTTTTGAAATTTGAGATAAATTTTATTAAAATGTTAAAATTGTGGATGTTTGATCAATAATAATTATATTTCTCAGATTTTTGAATTAATATGTTGCAGTAATTGTAGCGTGACTTTCGTTATATAAATGTTTGATTATATATGTTTTGCATACAAGTTGAACAATATCAATTTAGTCGTTGTATTGTTGAAATTGTATTTGATGATACCTAAAATAAACCCCAAACATGAGCTCAGCTAGGGAGCTCAGGTAAAGTACGCGGAGCTCCTCCAGCCATAGTCTGAGCTCATCCAGCCGGTACTAGAGCTCCTCCAAGCAAGATAATAGGAGAAAAAGGCAAGATGACAGTGGACACCCCCGAAGTAGGAGTCAAGCTGGAATCAAGGCATAAAACCTTCAACCAACCAAAATCCTCTCTAATTATTAAGGAGGATCTCATGGTAGAAGACAAAGATCTCGGGATATAGACCGTTGAAGCCAACCGAATGAGTTAAGGTAACTCCGGGATTGAAGAGAGAGAGGGAAGGAGATCCCTTCATTATAGGAAGTAAAATCGGATTAGAAGTAAACAAGAGACTATAAGAGGGTGATAGGTCTCCATAGAGAAGGGATGAGGCAATAGAGCCACGAAAAACCCTAGTTCCCTCCTGATTACACTGTAATACACTCAACACCATCAATAAGAAAAGAGGAGTAAGAGTCTCCATTCCAGAGTGGAATAGCCGAGCTCAGGCCGGTGAACCACTGTAATCCTGTTGTGTTATTTCCCCTTCCTTGATTCCCCTAAACATCAATCAGCATTGCTTGACACGAGCCTTGTAGCTCAGACACCATTCGTAATTCCACGTTTATTTGACTCCTAGTTCATTTTCGATAGATTTACGCCATCAGTATTATATATTGCTTTTATTTATAAAAAAATATTTACATTTTTTAATGAGTAACGTAGTGCCTTTGGGCACGGGCAATTATTAGTGTGTATTTATATATATGAGAGATATAATTCTAACCTATATATGAATATAGATATATATGAGAGAGAAAAAAAATTAATATTAGTCAAACTTCTAAAATTTAGGAGTTTTTAATTTTGTTTTACTTCACTTCTAAAGGGAAAGAATAGTCTGGTAAAATTGACAACAACCGGACTTCATAATAAATAATTTTTTTTAGCGGACTTAAGTCCAAATAAGTTCATATAGAAGGACCAACTTCCAAATTTCCCCTTTTTAGATACAATGGTGTTATTGAATCTTGTAAATTCAGCGGTCCTATTGTCAACTCACTCAATTGTCTTCTTATTAGGCATTGGACCTAAAACAAACTGTTTAACAATTAAAATTTGTACTAACTTTCCACTATCATGTCATCTTCATTTGGTGGTCAACTCTTATTAGCTTATTCACGTTTTCCAGGGACCCAATTACCTCATTTACTTTGATTTTATTTTTGTACATCGACTTTTATTTTCTCTCCTACACAAGGTGTTTTTTTATTTTCACTCCATCTCATTATCCCTCCCCCACAATATTTCCTCCTTGGATACAACTGAAATTGATTCACGTACAACGCACGTGTGCAACAGCTAATAATAATAAAAATGAGTAAAAATCTATTTTTTTATACAAGCATTAAGTCACTACTTGATAAATTATAATAAAAATTTATTCTTATAATATTACTTAAATGTGTCAATTTTGTGTTGTTCGTATTTGACACTAACCCAATTTATTTATTATCCATGTTAACGAATTGTGTCATATACGTGTTTGTATTGAGAAATGACCAAAGTCTTATACAGGTATATTCCGTGTTTTGTGTCGATTTCGAGGCGCATTGTGTAAGAAATTGAATCTCCTAATCAAAATATAATCTTTTCAAGGTCTTACACAAGTATACTCCAATCCAGACCTATTTTCTCTTTGAAGAAGTAAACAGTTTTCGCTGAGTTTCCAACTTAAATGGCATCATAGTTTTGACTTTCTCGAACTTGAACCACCGGTCAAGGGCATTTACGCTGTATGTGAACCTAAACCAAGCATTGAAATGTACATGCAATGTTTCAACCATTTCAATTGATCCATCATCAGAAAAATAAAAAGAAAAAGAAATGCTTCTCCTCAAAGATCCCAAATCATACATATTACTACTCTTGATCATCTCAATACTTGGGCTGGTGGTCTCTGTTTATGGCCAAGGTGACTATATCTATCACACTTGCTCTACCAACACAGCCAATCTCAGTTACGACATAACCAAACTTCCTTCATTCTTAGACTCTTTAGTGTCCAGAACACGGGGAGCGAACCCCATTGACTTTTACAGTGGTACCTCAGATGAAATTTATGGTCTCTTCCTTTGCAGAGGCGATGTTGATGCCCCTAGCTGTCAGACCTGTGTCACCAAAGAGAGAGAAGAGATTATAGGACAATGCCTCTCGAATAAAACAGCGATTATATGGTACCACATGTGTGTCAGAACCAAAGAGAGAAGAAGAGAGTTCTGTGAATTGCTAACTTGGAGAATGCTATTATTAAATGACTACAATGACTAATAAATAGTCTCACACAGAGATTCAAAAAAGGAAATAACAACCCACGACTTTACAGGTCCTATAATCGTGGAGCATGACTAGTTAAACAGAAAAATACTTGTTCCTCAAGTATAGGAGGAATTATTCAACACTGCTGGAAATAATCCTAAGAAACAGGGGAATTCTAAACCTAACGGCTAGGAAGCTTCAACAACTTCAACATCCTCCCTTAAACTGAATACCATTGACATTCAGTTTATATCTGGACATTCACACACACCCAGTATGCCTCGCATCTTCAGATAGACATCAAGCTTCAATGGCTTTGTTAGAACATCCGCAACTTGCTCTTGTTTAGAACATTGAATCAGCTCCACTACTTCATTCCTGACAAGTTCTCGAAGGAAATGAAACCTTACATCTATGTGCTTGCTACGACCATGCATTACAGGGTTCTTCGAGAGTTTGATCGCTGAGATATTGTCACAATACACCACCGTTGGACTGCTTTGCACTTGATTGAGATTCTCCAGAATTCTTCTTAACCACACGACTTGGCATGCACTTGATGCTGCTGCTATAAACTCAGCTTCGGTTGTGGAGAGAGTAACAACTGGTTGTTTCTTTGAAGACCAAGAAACAGCTCCTGCACTCATTAGAAAGACATAGCCTGAGGTGCTCTTTCTGTCATCTTGATCACCAGCATAATCGCTGTCCGTGTACCCGATGAGCTCTTCACTTCCTCCCTTCTTGTAGAACACCCCAAAGTTAACCGTACCCTTCACGTACCTCAGAACCCTTTTTGCTGCCAGCAAGTGAGACTCAGTAGGACGCTCCATGTACCTACTGATCAAGCTGACAATAAACATCAGATCAGGGCGTGTGGAAGTTAAGTACATGAGACTTCCCACCATCTGCTTGTAGACAGTACTATCAACTTCAACTCCTTCTTCATCTTTTGTGAGTTTAAAACCAGGGACCACTGGATTGTGTACTGAGTTGCACTGATCCATATTGAACTTCTTCAATACCTCTTGAGCGTACTTCCGTTGACTAATAAAAATACCGTCTGTCCTTTGTAACACTTCAATACCAAGAAAATACCTCATTCTTCCAAGGTCAGTCATGTCAAACTCAATCATCATGGATTTCTTAAATTTTTCGAACATCACTTCATCATTGCCAGTAAAAATGAGGTCATCAACATAAAGACATACAATTAAAATTTTACCTCCACCCGCAGTTTTAATGAATAAAGTGTGCTCGTAGGGACATTTGGTGAAGCCTTCTCTGATAAAATATGACTCGATGCGACTATACCAAGCTCGGGGAGCCTGTTTGAGTCCATACAACGCCTTTTTGAGTCGATAAACCTTGGATTCATGCCCCTTCTGTTCATAACCTGGAGGCTGGTCGACAAAGACCTCTTCATTGATTTCTCCATGTAGAAACGCCGACTTGACGTCAAGCTGGTAGATCACCCAGCTTTTCTGAGCAGCAAGGGATATAACAATTCGAATGGTGTCCAAGCGAGCCACTGGTGCGAATACTTCAGCATAATCAATTCCATATTGCTGACAGTACCCCTTAGCGACTAGCCGAGCTTTGTACTTGTCCACTTCCCCATTTTCGTTAAGCTTCGTCTTAAACACCCACTTCACTCCTATGGTTTTTCCTCCTGATGGCAGCGCCACTAGTTCCCATGTGTCGTTCCTCTCGATGGCTTGTATTTCTTGATCCATAGCTTGCCTCCATTTCTCAGACTTCACAGCTTCTTCGAATGTCATGGGATCCCTGTCAGTGAACAAAGCCAAATGTGTCATGTTTGCACTTTCTTCATTAGAGAGACCTAGGCCAGTTTCATAGTCTCTCATCCAAACTGGTGGCCTCCGAGCTCGTCCTTCACGTTGTGAGTTCTCACCATTTGGAGTGTCTCCTCCATTTGGATTAGACTCAGATTCAGTCTCTCCAGGCTCTTCATCAGCTTCAGACTCCTCTCCATTACTCTCATCTTCTGGACCTGCTTCTTCATCACTTTCCCACTCGAGATCAGCTAATATGGCTTGCTTGTGACTATCATCCCAACTCCATTGTTGATCTTCTTCAAACACCACGTCTCGGCTGACAATTATTTTATTTGAAAGAGGATCAAAAATCTATAAGCTTTAGATTCATCACTTACCCCCAACAAGATACATTTGAAACTCTTGGCATCGAGCTTCACTCTTTTGTTGTCTGCTACATGCACGTGGGCAATGCATCCAAAAATTCGAAAGTGATCCACTGATGGTTTAAGCCCACTCCATGCCTCCTCAGGTGTCTTGTTCTTTATGGCAAGAGTCGGACATCGATTCAACACATGCACAGTCCAGTTCACAGCTTCAGGCCAGAAGGTTTTGGGAATTTGTTTCGCTGACAGCATACTCCGCACCATATTCATTATGGTACGATTCTTTCTCTCCGCGACGCCATTTTGTTGAGGAGTATAGGCAGCCGTCAACTGTCTATGGATTCCGTTTTCATCACAGAAATTTGTGAACTCCTGTGATGTGAACTCTCCCCCACGATCTGTTCTAAGAATCCGTATGAATGTCCCGGTTTCCTTCTCAACTCTTGCTTTGTAGGACTTGAATGTGGCAAATGCTTCGGACTTCTCCACCAAGAAATAAACCCAAGTTTTTCTGCTGAAATCATCAATGAAGGTGATGAGATACCGTCTCTTGTTGTTTGAAAATGGTTTGATTGGTCCACATATGTCAGCGTGCACCAGCTGAAGAATGTTGGAGGCTCTCCAAATGCTTTTATTGGGAAATCGATCACGGTGCTGCCTTCCTACCAAGCAATCTTCACACACCCTTTGAGAGGCTCTGAACTGAGGTAACCCTTTCACCATGTTCTTCTGTTGGAGCACTTTGAGTCCATTCCAGCTGAGATGCCCATATCGACAATGCCAAAGGTTTGCTTGATCTGTGGTCAGTGTGGAGAAACATTGGTGTTCCTTTGATGAGCAATGAGCGAGCACAACAAACATCCTGTTATGTGTCATCTTGGTTTCCAAGATTAAGCCTTTCTCAGAATGAAAGACTTTGCAGGTTCCATGTTGAAACAGCACTGACATCCCCTTTTCTTGCAACTGGTCGATGCTTAACAGATTGTTCTTCAAATCTGGTATGTAGAAGACTCCTGTAATCATAAGCACAATCCCATTTACCTCCATTCGAACCTTACCCTTGCCTTGTACAGTAAGACTCGAATCGTTGCCCAGCTTCACCGATTCTCTAAAGCTGCTATCAATCTCACAGAACATGTCTTTGTTGCCACACATGTGGTTACTACAGCCAGAGTCAAGAAACCAAATGTGCTTGGATGAAGCCTGCTTGAAATCCACAAGAGTCATCAACAGCATCTCCTCTTTTGCATCTACATAATTTGTTGTTTGTTCCTTGGCTCTCTTAGGACATTCCCATTTAAAATGCCCTAACTCATGACAATTGTAACACTCTGTGGTAGATTTGTCGAACCCAAACCTACCCCTTCCTCTTCCTCTTCCTCGGTATGAGCCTCGACCTCCACCTCTTCCTTCTTGCTGGGTTCCATGAGTGACTTGAAGAGCTTGTTCATCTTCCACGTGCCTGCTGATCCTTTGTTCATGGACCAAAAGACTGCTTTGGAGCTCATCTATGGACAGGTTGTCTAGGTCATTTGATTCCTCAATAGAACATACAACGTAATCATATTTCGAAGTCATAGACCTCAAAATCTTTTCAATGATTACCACATCATCCATTTTCTCCCCATGAATTCTCATCTTGTTGGCTATGGTGAGAGTTCTCCCGAAGTAGTCATTAATCGATTCCCCAGCCTTCATGTGCAGCACTTCAAACTCTTTGCGAAGAGCTTGCAGTTGAGCACGTTTTACACGTGCTGTTCCTTGATACTTTTGCTTCATAGAATCCCATATATCCTTCGCAGTATCCTTCTTCAAAATGGTCTCCAGTATCGAGCAATCAATGGCTTGGAACAGGTAGTTCTTAGCCTTTAGATCTTTCAGCATCTGATCATCAATGGCCTTCTTCTGTGCCTCACTGAGATTCGTCCCTGCTGCTGGTGCAGTAATTCCTGTCTCTATCAGGTTCCAATATTCTTTGGAACGCAGAAAATTCTCCATTAGCATACTCCAATGGTCATAGTGACCATCAAACCTTGGAATGGCAGGTTGCACAAAGTTACTCTCGGATGCCATTTCTGTGAGGCTCTGATACCAGATGTCAGAACCAAAGAGAGAAGAAGAGAGTTCTGTGAATTGCTAACTTGGAGAATGCTATTATTAAATGACTACAATGACTAATAAATAGTCTCACACAGAGATTCAAAAAAGGAAATAACAACCCACGACTTTACAGGTCCTATAATCGTGGAGCATGACTAGTTAAATAGAAAAATACTTGTTCCTCAAGTATAGGAGGAATTATTCAACACTGCTGGAAATAATCCTAAGAAACAGGGGAATTCTAAACCTAACGGCTAGGAAGCTTCAACAACTTCAACAATGTGCATGTTACGCAATTTTTTAGGTCTCAACGAAGAGCAATGCTACATGGACTTAAAAAGTAGACTTAAAAACTAGACTTGATAATTACAACCATTGATTTCACTGTAGGTCCCAGCATTTATTGGGACCCATTACCTATTCAATTGTTGAGATTATCGAGTCTAGTTTTTAAGTCCATGTAGCATTACTCCTAAACGAAACATACCCAAGGGTGTTCATGTGGAACATTAATGGAAATTCAACCTTGGGATCACAGGATCCGGAGAATTCCGGCATGCGATCTTTCATCACTTCTTTGATAGATAATACTCCGTCTGCGAAGAAGATGTACATTGCAAATGAATTAGAGTTGGCAAATGGTCGGAATAGGTAGGCCTGTCAAAATTCGACACGACACGATTAACCGACACGAATCGACACGAATTAAACGGGTTTGGGTGATAAACGGGTTGACACGCCAAACACGTTTAATAAACGGGTCGTGTTCGGGTGAGACCTGTCAAACCGTTTATCACACGTTTACCCGTTTAAATAAAATTAATATAATAATAAATTAATAATTATTTTGAAAAAATTATCAAGAAAAAAGAAGTAAAGAAATTAATACAAAAAAAAAGAAGAAATAAAGTAGTAGTTCAAACTTCAAAGACAAAGGAGGAGAGATGGAGAGTACTTCAAAGACAAAGGCAAACCAATACCTTTTGTTTTTGTCCCACATTGGAAAATGAGAGGAGAGGGGAAGGGTTGAGTTGCCTATAAAAAGGCAATGACCTCTTGCCTTTTTTTTTAAGCCTTCAAGTCTAATTTTTTATGAGATTTGACTAAAAATTCCTCTTTTTTGAGGTAAGTACAATTGGAAGTAAAAAAAAAGTGTAGTATTAAAATTTATTGATATAATTATTTTAAAATTAAATGGGTTAAACGAGTGGTGTCGTGTTACCCATTTATTAAATGGGTCGTGTTCGTGTTGAGATTTTTCACCCGTTTATTAAACGTGTCGTGTACGGGTTTATATATTTTTCACCCGTCACCCGTTTAACCCGACACGTAACCGTTTAACCCGACACGTTTGACACCCCTAGGAATAGGTATGGGATGGTAAAGTGTACTAGAGATATAAGTGGAGATGGATGTTTAGCTTGTTTGAACGATCTAAAAGAGGGAATCAAGGGATGCTGTCAAGACATGCCAGGGTGGCGAATTTTGGGGCCAAGTTGCAATATAAGGTATCAAGAGTATCCCTTCTTGTCGCCACCACCAGCATCACCATTCACCACCAGGGTCACCACCAACACCACCGCCGCCGCCCCCAGGTGAGTATAACAGGCTGATCAGCCAGTGACAGCAAACTTTAACTTCAGCCCTCTTATTGTACTCTACAAGTAGGGCAAAATATATTTGGAAAATATTATGTAACCCAAATTTGTAACTCAAATTTGTATCCCAAATTAACGGGACCATTAGATGAGTGAGTCCCATCAACTTTTTATATTTTTCGTGCACTTTGTCTTAGTTTGGTTTTCAAATTTTCAATTGTGTGAATTTGTTCCCTCAACTATTTAATTTGCACCACTCTTGTCCAATAAAAAATGACCGTTTAAGTTGACTAACAGAATAGCTCGAATGCATCTCATATGACTATACTTTAAAGTGTCTCTTCGGTTCCCTCAAGTTTTAAATATTTGTTATTTTGGTTCTTCACATTTTTAATTTGCATCTCTTTAGTCCCTTACGCTTTTTTAAAAATTGTCCCTCAAGTGTAATCACGTGAAATGTACAACACCATATTCATTAGTTAATTTAAACTGTTATTTTCGATTGAATCAAATTAAGGCAAATGGTATCCAAAATATTCGCCAGCCCTTTAGAGCCCTTTGTTTTGAAAGGCTTCTCTTTGGATTATTGTTGGTCTTAGTGCTTTAAGTGTGAGAATTAAATTTGAAATGTTGAATGGTTCAATTTCTTGTGCTTGTTAGTAATCCTGAGGAAGAATTTGACAAATCAAAACTTTGACTTATACTACCCTCGAATAGAGTGCCATTTTTTCATTCAATTCAATGTGTAGTGCACATGCATTTGGGATATAAGACTTAGGTTTTGATTTAGGCAACATAGTATTTCTCTATTTTGAATGAGATTAGCAGTAGATCTTAGTATTGAATGAGATCCATTAATAATCCAACTATAATAATGAATTAGATAAGCAAATTCAATGGATCAGATTATTACGTCTAAATAGCATTGTTGTTTGATTATATGTGATTTCTTGCTAATGAAGGTGGAGTACTCACTAACACATCATTCGTGAGAGGGCTTGCATTTTTACCTTAATGGCAGGAAACAGAGGAAATAACACCACACAAATAGTGATCATCACTATAACAACAGCAGTTGGTGTATTCATCTTGGGTTTCTGTCTCTACCTATCACTTCATAGGAAGAAACAGACATGGCTACTATGGAAAGAAGGCAAAGCACATGAGTTGATAGACCAAAACTTAACCAACAGTTGTCCTGCAAGTGAAGCTGTGAGATGGATTAATATCGCATTGTTGTGTGTTCAGGAAGACCCTACAAGTCGCCCAACCATGTCTTCAGTTGTTTTCATGCTCGGAGGCCAATTGGCAAACCCTCAGAACCTCCTTTCTTTGCTGCTAGATTATCAATGTTTGATCAAGCATTTATCAGTATAGCAGACACAGGAATTACAACAACAGATCAATCTTCAACAAGTGCTTCAAACTAGTTGAGAGATTGGATGGATTGTGAAGATTTAATCTTCTTAAAAGACTTTAATTTTGTTTGTAAGAATTAACGTGACCCACATAATTTGGCATTTTACTGATTATTATTGGATAATTAGTTTGAATCAAATAATAATAATGTTACCAATACTAAATTAACGGGATAACTAATGGTTTTTGATTGGTCAATAAAAATAAGTGGTTTCCGGATATCCTACTTTGATGAGAAGTAGAGTTTATGTTGAAATAGTTTCTCAGTCATACACATGCCCCCTCAAGTTATGTATTGTAAGATGAAAGGTCAAGGGATAGAAACCAATTTTCAGACTATGACTCCAGGTACATTGATTATGGGAAATACTATTAATCTAAATTTACAATTCAAATTTTCATCCCAAATAAAGAGGGATCATTGGATGAGTGGGTCTCATCGACTTTTTTAAATGAGACTCACTGATTCAATGGTCCCCCTTCATTTGAGATGTAAATTTAGGTTACGTTGATTATAATGTTTTAATTCCGCACTATGAGTATGTGAAAATCATGATTGTTTTAAATTTTGGAATTAGGATTTGATTGATCAATGTGATCAAATTAAAGTTTACATTGTTATTATCTTATGTGTCGTTTGGTACCTGTTTAATGACCATTTCGTAAACATGATATATATGGATCTTATTTTATTGAGTAGGTATTGTACTGATTCAGTATAATAAGAAGATTTTAGTGAGTTTTGTTAGCATACGAATTCAGTGGATTTTGTAGTTTGTGTGAGGCCTGTGGGTGTGATTGATTTGGGTGAGAGAAGAAGAGAATTCTAGTCCTGAACTTTTAGTTTTTGAGTTATGCGTGTGGACCCGAACGCGACACGTATACTAATTACTTTCAGTGGCTGTACTAACAGTCACCAAACTGAACATCCAAGCATTTTCCACAATCAGACATGCTTATATCTCTTGTGCACTGAGCCATGCCATATCTCTGCCCATGCCAGCCGATGTCTAACACCGATGACTGAAACATTAGGGGCTGATTTGGAGCTGTGGATGCAAGTTTTCCCATAAAGGCTAGTCCCATATTGAGAACACATGGATTACCAAATCAATAGCATTGGAAATGGTGACTGACATTTCCATATTCCACACAAGAATTAGGGCCTTTTGTGACAAATTTTTTTTGTAGAAACTCTGTTTATTGTCATAAAAAATCACGTTTTGAAGAAAAAAAAAAATTGTGGCAATAGTGCTGACATAAAAGTCTTATATGCTACCGCCGATACTATTTGAGACGGTTCTTTGTCGTCACAAAGACTATTTGAGACCCCACTTATTATGGCGGCCATTATAAGTGGGGTCTCAAAAAAATTTTATGATAGCAACGACCTGTCTCAAATAATATTTGAGACAACAAATAAATCTTTTTGTGACAGGACTACCGCCACAAAAATTTTTTTTTTTTTTCAAAATCGAGTTTTTTGGTTCGGTCACATAGCTGCCACAAAAAATTTATAACAAAAGTCCTAATTCTTATACTTCCATATCTTCTACCCCTGGGTCTAGAGTTCACGTTTTCTATATTTAGCAGACGATTTACTTGCATTCGATTTTTCAACTCCCATAAGGTGTATAGCTATGTTCTTTCATTATTGTGTTCCAATTTTCCTCAAGGTATAGAGTCAGTAGATAGGAAATGTCACATCTACCGACTCTATAATTAACTTTGTAATTACCTCTTAATAAATAAATAAAAGTTTGTTTTATTGGCACGACGACTAAATTACTAAAAGAACTTGAGTTTATATCCTATATTAGCTACTTAATCATTGAATTAAATAAGACTTAGAGACTATCACGTGCACGGAAACGGAAAGAACGGAGGAGATGCGAGTTTCTGAGTGAAGCTACCTGCAATGGCTAAATCTCTTGCATGCACTGGGTTGCCTCCTTGATAGCTTCACTGTTATCTCTAATATCTAAATCTTGCAATTTTAATTTACATGAACAGTATACCTTGTACCAGCGGCGGCCCAATACTGTTTGAGGTCTAAATTCACTAATACAAATGAGTTTTTTTATTTTTAATATTAATAATTTTTTATTTAAAAATTTTTTTTTTATATTAAAAGTAGTCTAATATTTGTTGTGATACTCGATCGATGTTAGGAAAGTTTTTATCAATTTTAATTTCAATCAATCATAATCTACTGATTTTAATTTTTATAGTTTAATAAAAAAAATGTTTTGGTTTATTTTTCATAATAGAAATAAAAAAAATTCGTAACATAAAAAAAAAAAATTAGTATTTACTAGAGAGTGAGTGAGAGGGGGGGTCTTAGTTTACTAGATAGAGAGAATTGTTATAAATAAATAGTATGTTTTGGTTGACGAGTTAAAATTATTTTTTTAACTCTTAGCTTTCTTTTTTTTTTTTTCCTAAAACATTTATTTTATTATACTTTTAATATTATGGGTTGAGTTCATGAGTCCAAGCTACTCAAATTTATTTTTGTTTGAGTTAAATTTTTATAGGACTTTTTTTAAGGCCTAAAATCTTATGGAGTTAAAACATTTGATTTGGACTAACTATCCATCTAAAAAATTTAGGGTCTTCTTTAAATATGGGGCCTAAAGCCCAGACTTTGATGACCTTGTAATAGGGTCGGCCCTACCTTGTAGGATTTGACAACGAATCGAGTTTGGATCAGATTTTGATTGATTTGAATCTAAATCCAATTTCAAAAGTCTGATCTAATAATCCGACGGTTTTTTATTTTTGTGGTCCATAACTAAATTTTTAAAAACTTAACATAAATTTCTTTAAATAATTATGACGGGCCCGGCACAGACCAGGCCGAAATTAGAGATGCATATCAGGTCCAACTTAAATATACAGGGCAAGCCCACCACGAGATCAAGGAAGCTCAATCGGGTCAGCCTCGCCATCTTAAGAGACTAGTCCACAACTGACATGAGAGGGAATCTGTGATGACGTAGTCATCGGGAGCACATCGCCAATCTCGTGAGATCTCCTCGCCCGTTATGAGGATAACGCCTCAATCAGAGCCCCTCAGAGCCAACTTCACTTGCCTATAAATTGTAACCCCCTCTTACACATGGAGGGTAACACAAATATCTCAACACACAACACCTCTTGAATAATAAAAATTTTCAGTCACCGTATCCATTCCTAGTGAAGTAGGTCACATAGACCGAACCACTTAATCTTTGTATTTGCTTATGTTGAACCATTTTTATTTCATATTTGATTGATTTTGCATAAATTCACTTCGGTGCATTATCAATTTGACATCATGAGTGGGAACAACTTAGTTTTCACCCAACTGTTTTTGTGTCTTTATGACTATTACGACTAGATCTATGAATCAACAAACAGAGGATGATCAACAACACCAGGAGGAGGTCCTGCCCCCGCCAGCAAATTCCGTCTCTGAACCACAGCAAAAGTTGCTGGAGACTATGCAGGTGTTGGTGAATCAAAACCAGCAGATCCTCCAATTGATGCTCGTCGGGCACCCTCAAGGAGTTGTGTCCCAGCACCTAAGTGGGGAAGCACTCCAGGCACCTCACCCAGGGTGCCAAGGAGCCCCCCAGCACTAAGGCGCCCCTCCTTAGTGCCAGGGCACACCAGCTCTCCCTCCTCACGTGCTGGCTCCATCCTCCCATGCTGGTGACCCTCCTTTCTTAGAAGACGAGGGTAAAAATCAGTATGTGGACCACAAGAACCACTACAACGACCATTCAAAAAGTGTCCCTAACCACTGGGGCGAAAAAATCAAAGAAGTTCAGAAGCAACTAGATGACATCTTCGACGCCATGAAGACTCAAGGGCCTGAAATGGTCAAGTACCTTGTGAGGCGTACTAACACTCCCTTTGTAGTTGATGTGGCTAACTAGCCTCTCCCCCAAGGTTCAAGATGCTAACCGTGAAAACTTTTGATGGATCCAAAGATCCACTGGACCACTTTAACACCTACAAATCTCTGATGCATCTGTATAACATACCAGGCGAGATCATTTGCAAGGCCTTCCCCACCACCCTCAAGGGATTCGCTCGCCAGTGATTGGCTAAGCTTACCCCGACTTTCATCGACTCTTTCACTAAACTAAGCAAGTCCTTCCTCTCACACTTCATTGGGAGACACTGATACCAGAAACCTATCACCCATCTGCTCAACATCAAGAAGGACCAGGATGAAAGCCTAATGAGTTATTTCACTCGTTTTAACGAGGAAGGTCTACGTTCATCCAGTGTTATGTTTTCAGTTTTGAAGCGCTTGCCAAAGAATATGCTAGAATTGTCATCAAAAGCCCAAACATACATGAACGTTGAGGATGTCGTCAAAGCCAGGCGAGCTGAGTCCTCACATGGAGGGGAATGCGAAAAGTAGAGACAATCCTAGAAATTTTGGCATCAGTATTGATGGTCAACAACTATTACATGCATCGTTGTGGACGCTGAGTAACTTAGTTTCTTTCATCACCCTTCGCGCCTCATGTGCAGGTGCCCTGGCTATCATGCTTCCCACTTACTTGACATTTTAATATAATCCTCTAAAATCCTCCACATTGTTCAACAAATCTTCCAAGTTGCCGCCCATTGTTCCCCACCTTTTTATCCACTTTGTCAAAAAATATTCCAATAAGATGATTGCATTTTATTGCCACAAAGTCTTAAAAATGATGGGTCCTCCATTATTGCGGAATTAACCACCCAAAACAAGACTACTCCCACACGCCCTCTGTTACCAACGCTCTCCTTGCCTCTGGCGCCTGCCTTGCCCACCTTGGTGCCTACCTCCTCGCCTCTAGTGGCCTCTTCTCCTCAAGCGCCTTCACCTCTGGTGCCCTTGCTAGGGCTGTCAAAATTCGACACGACACGATTAACCGACACGAATCGACACGAATTAAACGGGTTTGGGTGAGATCTTAACGGGTTTGGGTGATAAACGGGTTTGGGTGCCCAACGAGCAGCCACATCAAGCGCCTAGCGCCGCACGCTAGTGCCCTCCCCCACTTGCCCTCACGTCTGCGTTTTTGCCCGTGCGCTCGCGCCCGCCAGCAACTCGTGCCATGGTGCTAGCGCCCAAGCCTTGCCCGTGCACCAGCACCTGCGCCCATTGTCGCACCTCCCTCTACTAGCGCCTAGGCGCCACAGCGCTCTCTGCTCCTCACCTCTTGCGTCGTCTGCTCCTCTCTCGCCTATACTCAGCTATTAGAAAAGATACCCAAGAATTTTTACTGATGCCCTCTCTCCCAAGTTCTATTGGACTCCGGGTATGGGGAGCAAATGACGGGCCCAACCCAGATCAGGTCCAGATTAGAGATGCAGATTATGCCCAACTCAAATACACATGCCAAGCCTACCACAGGATCAAGGAAGCTCAGTCGGGTCAGCCTCGTCATCTTGAGAGACTCAGTCCACAACTGACATGAGAGGGAATCCATGAGGACGTAGTCATTGGGGGCACATTGCCAGTCTCGCGAGATTATCTCACCCGTTACAAGATAAGACGAGCTTGATGATGCCTCAATCAGAGCCCCTCAAAGCCAACTTCACTTGCATATAAATTATAAGTCATGCCTACACATGAGAGATAACACACAACTTCTAATAAGATTCTTCAGCCACCGTAGTCATTTTCAGTGGAGTAAGCCACCTAGACCGAACCACCTAATCTTTATGTTTGCTTTGTTAAGCCTTTTTTATTTCATCATTGATTGATTTTGCATAAACCTATTTTTGTGCATCATCAAATTACTTAATTTCTTTAATATTTATATAAAAATATATAAATAATTCGTATCGGACTGGATATAAGTATATAGCCAAATTCGAATCCATGAAATATAAGATATTTGATTCGAATTATCAATAAAAATTATTAATTTATATCCGACTAATCGGATTCAGATCAGAATCTGATCCATTGAGATGCCTAATTATGATTGGAGGGTGAATTACTCTACTTTTGCTTATGATGACTCACGACTTCTAGAAATTGGTCCCCCTATATGTGCCCCCATCACAAACAGTGAAATGGAACATTAGTAGCCAAGAGGTCCGAACTTACTCAATTGTCATTCATTGACAAACGAACCTCGCACTCACATATGTAATCAATATCCACTTTCAGTCATTCAAAAAAAATTTCCCCTGTGCAAGATATATATGATGAACAGATGTTATGAATATAAATCTAGCATACACATGACAGGATAATCTGAATAAAACGACGTTTCTAGATAGTGCATGATGACCCGGAAACCCACCAAAGATGAAATTAAAAACTTAAACAGTAATTACCTACTATGAAACATTTTGAGCTAACCAATTAAGAGTTTGGGAATTGATGCAATCTAAACCCGACTTTCGTAGATAAAGTTATGAAATTTTGAAATATTTTCTAAAATAACAAAATATGATGTGAAATTCTAAAAGACGGGATTTTCCTATAAAAAAAAATTAGATTTGCAAAAGCAATGAGATATAATTATTGTGCTATTTTGGATCAACTGGCGTTAGTTCTAGCATTATATTTATAGGTTACAATTGCAGTTACAACTCGATTGCTTAGACTATGTTGGCACGAACCAGTAAAGGTCAATAAGGTCCAGGCCGGCTCAACATCATTAAAAAAAAAAGCATGGGCTTTAGGCCCCAAATTTTGAGAAGGCCCCAAATTTTTAAGTACATTATTAACCCATAAAAAAATTAAATCCTTTAAATTTTAAACCCTAAAAAAAGGCTCCAAAATATTAAGTACAATCAACATTTTTATCGTAATAATTTGGGTCCATTATTCAATTCATACCATTAAAAATCTAAAAATCAAAAGTTAAAAAAATAATAAGTACTCAAAAGTCAACTCATATTTACTCTTTCTCTCTCTCTCTCTCTCTGTGTAAAAATTAGTACAAACATTAAAAAAAAGTTAAAACTAAACTCTCTTTCTGATAAAAAAACAAAAACAAAAGTTAAAATGTTTTTTTCAGTAACACTAGCACGTCTTTTTTAGGTCTATCTCTCATATAATAAATTAAAAATAAATTAATTTTTAAAAAAAATTAATATTAAAAATAAAAAAAAAATCATATTTAGTGTTTTCGATTTAGGCCTCTAATTGTCTTATGCCACCCCTGATAAGGTCTAAAAGTTGAAGTCCCCAACTGTTAAGAAGTTTTGGCACAATCATAGCAATGCTAGAAGGGTGTGATTTTCCCACAACCACTAGATCCTTTCAATCAATCAAATTTGCCCTAGCAAGCTAGGGCAATTGTGCCTCCACAACTGCCTCATGATTTAGTCCAACTGCTTGTGACTGTCTGCAAAGTCAATCAGCCCACAGCTACTCATTTGTTTGTGTCAACTAACAAGCTATGCTCAGCTCATAGCTTAGTCTGCAAAGTATACAAGAACATCCTTGCTAAGATTACGTTATTATGCTTTGCTTTGCCTAAATGTACCAAATCGTGCTCATAATGTGTTACCTTCCTCAGTCATGCGTTGGACTTTCATTGAAATGGGTCCCACAAATGCAATTGTCCAAGCACACCTCCACGTTCAACTTTGGCATGATGAAACGCCACTCGACAAGTCACTCACATACCACCATGGTGGCATGGTCGAATCAAACAGTCAAGAGTGTAATACTTATCCATTTGTAAATCACTTGGAATCCTTTATTCTTTTTCTTTGTTTTTCACTAAAGATAAAAGGTTGCTTTCAGCAAAGTTGTCTACAGGTTATCCTATTGCTTTCAGTGAAGTAGGAGACAGATTATCCCACTAGTTAGAAAATATTTTTGTACCTAATTTCTTGGCAGATGACTGAAACATCAATGTTTTTTTGCTATTTTTCTACTTCTTTTGTGTATTGATCTGTAGCCCCACTTGATCATCAAGCCATTATATCAATGAAACGATGAGCAAAGGCTCGAAGTAGGATGGTGTCACACGTGGACGGTGCAGATGCATATTAATTATTATTAGAGAATAATTGCAAAGAAACTAAACATGCGAGGATAACACAAACTTACTTTAAAACTAAAAGATCAAGAAAAAACATTAAGTTCCTCGAAATGCACTGTTAAACGAGAAAGAGTACGGTGAGAATAATAGGAAAGCTACCCGCGCACTATAAATATAGGGTTTGGGCCACAAAATAAATATGACAAAAGTACAAAAGTATCGACAATAATTGGATTGGTGACATGAACTGATCGGATATCCAACATTATCACTCTCCTCCCTACCTTAAATATTCCATATATATCATGCTATGACGTTTTGTTTGTGTCGTACATCTTGTTCTTTTGTCCTGAAATTTCCATGCACTTTCTTCCTTGGTCCTTATTTAAGGGCACTACCAATATTATTCCTCCAAAGAATATAGTACTACTAGCAAGAACTCCAACCATACATGAAGACTCGCAGTTCTCTAATATGGTTTATCTTTCTCCTTCTCATTTTGATCACCTTCCACCAATATCATGCCAAACAAGCACAACCCATCTCAGAAATGGTCAGTGTTGATCAATCCTTCAACACAAGTCATGATCAATGGAGAACTGACGAACCACAACCCCAAGATACCCAGTTTAAATTCAGTGCTCTTATTGTGATAGCAGGAATTTTATGCTTTGCAGCTGCCTCCATATCTAGTGCAGGTGGAATCGGCGGTGGCGGGTTGTTCATACCAATTCTGACTCTAGTTGCTGGTTTTGATCTCAAAACAGCCTCAAGTTTCTCAGCTTTTATGGTCACAGGAGGGTCAATTGCCAATTTTGTGTGCAATATGTTCAACACAAGCCCAAAATTTGGAGGAAAGACACTAATCGACTATGATATAGCACTGTTATCAGAGCCATGTATGTTATTAGGAGTGAGTGTTGGAGTGATTTGCAACCTTGTATTCCCAGAGTGGCTCATCACTATATTCTTTGCAATTTTCCTTGCCTGGTCTTCTATTAAGACATGTAAAACAGGGGTGTTGTATTGGAAATTGGAATCAGAAGTGGAAGGAAGAGTTGGGTGTGGGAGGTTGGAAAATGGGTTGGAGAGAGATGGAATTTTTAATGGAAGTGAAGGAGTTAAAGAACCTCTTCTGATTGGGAAAGAAATGTGCAAATTGAGGGCTTTTCCATGGATGAAGTTGGGGATGTTAGTTGTGATTTGGTTTTCTTTCCTTGGTCTTTATCTTCTTCGTGGAAATCGATATGGACAGGTATGGCTTTTTTTTTGTTCTCATCCCATTTTACCATATTCATTATTAAGGCAAAGGGTTCGATTAGCGGGAAATTTTTTTTTCAAGTATCGTACCACTTATTGATGATGCACAAATTGGTCTTCGTGCAAGATCAACAGTTAAGAATGTGTACGAGTATGATTAATAAGCAATTTATAGGCAATCAATGACAATCAATGACGAAATTGTAAATAAGGGATCAACACAGGAGGTTTATAGTGGTTCGGTCTCGGATGACCTACGTCCACTCTTCGAAAGGCGACGGTGGCCTGGGATGTTTTATTGATCAATCATGGTGATA
The DNA here is from genome assembly GCA_951799425.1 of Ilex aquifolium. NCBI lineage: Eukaryota > Viridiplantae > Streptophyta > Magnoliopsida > Aquifoliales > Aquifoliaceae > Ilex > Ilex aquifolium. The sequence continues at coordinate 57,309,877 of OX637392.1, read as the reverse complement.
CTCCGGAGAGTTTTACAATGCTTGAGAGGTAGAGAGAGAGAGAAGCAAACACTCAATAGGGAGCTCACAACTTACACTCTCAATCTCTAGAAATCTTTTCTGATGTGGCAGATCAGTCTAAACTGCAACCACAGAGCATACTAAGAATCTCAAGAGAACTCTCTCTTAAACTCACTCTTAGAAGCTTTGCTTCTTTCTTGATGCTAGAACACCCAAATGGGTGGTCTATTTATAGTAGTAGGGAATCAATCCTAGCTGTACAACGTGAATCAATCCGAACCACACAAATTAAATAATACCTATCTAACATTCAAATCTAACATTCTAATACCTATCTAACATTCAAATTCTTATCTAACATTTTCTAGAATTTTCTCTTTAGTGGGCTTGGGCTTGGGTAATGGATTGGACTCTTCTTTGGGCTTTCTTGGCTTATTTGAATTGGGTTTTTTATATAGATTGGGCCATTTGGACTTGACCCATCATTTGCCCCCCAATGCCCTGTGTCCAATGAAACTTGGAGAGGAGGGCATTTGGTTAAACTCGAATTTTCGGCTGACCGGCATAACTGGAAGAACTTCGGGAGGCCAAAACAGCTATTTCTGAGCCTTTTTTGGACTTTTTACAGCATCGATCACTGCCTAAGGAAGTGAGTTTTGTAGGGCTCATCGAGAGCTTCGATTTGATATATTATAAGCCCTATTTTGATCACCTTGGGCGAGCTGGAGTTGTCTTGGGCGAGCCGGAGTTTTGACGCCCGAGAGGGACTGGGCAACTTTGCTGGGCGCCTAGACTGCCTGTTTAAGAACAGTGCAGAGGTAGACTGCCTGCTTAAGAGCAGTGCAGAGGTAGGCTGCTGCTTAAGAGCAGTGCAGAGACCAAGCTTTTGGGCGACCCTTGAGAGAGCCGCTAAGCTGGAGATAGGCTGCCTGTTTGAGAACAGTGCAGAGGTAGACTGCCTGTTTAAGAACAGTGCAGATATCTGGTAAGCTGCTCGGGTACAGCTAGAAGAGGGAGAGCTGGGCGGCTGGCCCTTTTTGTCTGCTTCTTTGGGCGCCGCCCACATGGGCGGCTGCCCTTTTTTATATATATATATTTTATTTTTTTTGGGCGCCGCCCACATGGGCGGCTGACCTTTTATATTTTTTTTTTTTTTTTTTTTTTTTTTTTTGAGGAGCTTCCTTCTCTTTTTAAGAAGCTTCAAGGCTACTTCATTTGTTCATTCTTCCTTCCTCCACTATCCAAGTATCAATGAGGACTAGAGGCATGTCAAGCGGAGGGGTAAAGACGAGAGGAGGACACCGCGGAGGAGCGAGCTCGGGCGATGCCCAAGGGGTTGCCATAGGCGGCGCCCATGGGGAAGGGAGCTTGGCCGGCGGTACTCATGCCGATGGAGGCTTGCTAGGCGACACTGTTGGCGACAGAGGTAAAGCGGGCGGCGCCCAGGCCGAAGGACAAGTGGGCGGCGCCCATTGTGGCAGCCCAGGCGGCACCCAAGATGAAGGAGTGGGCGGCTCCCCTTTGGGCTTCGGCCATTTTGGCGCCTGTTCTCGCGGTGGCTTTGGTGCAGCGCCGGTGACCCATGAGAGACCCTTTGGTACCATCTGTGGGGGGACAGGCGCGAGTACGAGGATTTCAAATAATCCTTTTGGCGTATTTAAAGGGACGCTGCGCCTGAGTGAGCGGCAGAGTGGGTCTCCAGGTGACGCCGAGAATGTCCGTTTTGGACTGGGTGGTGCTACAAGTACTTCAGGAGGTGTCCAGGATGCACTGGGCGGCGCCTATGGTATGGTTCAGTCTCCTCCTATCAAGTCTAGGAAGCGACCGATCAACGCCACGGATGGTCCTGGCTCTCAAGGTAGGTTCCCGGTACTTCCTTTTCTCTTTCATGGGTACGGGTATTCTTTTTTGATCAGAGTGTAATTTTTTCTCTTGATGAATTTTTACCCAGACGAGCAGGAGACTGCCAAGGATCCTGAAGAAGGTCCGATTGATGACGGAGGCAGTCTTTCCGAGGTAGCCTCTCTCTTTAGCTATTTTAAGTATGACGAGGATATTTTGGAGTTGATTTCCTTGTACCGTATTCCTCCCTCGGTACTGTGCCGTCATGCGGAGGCTGATGAGTCAGCTTGCTGCGACTCTTCGGATGACATAGTGCTTTATGAGGGGGCCTTGGAGGCGGGTCTGAGATTCCCGATTCCCGGACCTATATGTCGGGTCTTTGAGCGTCTTTCCTTAGTTCCTGGGAAGCTGGCTCCGAATGGCTGGCGAGTTTTATTAGCTTTCTTTGCACTGTGGCGGTTGACCCACGGATCTAGTGCCCCTCCCCCGTTTGAGGAATTCTTGGTTACCTACATACTTCTGGAAAACCCCGTTTCACACCAGGGGTGGTACCGATTTTCCCCGAGGTTAGGGAGGAAGAAGTTTATTACTGGGCTCACCTCCAATTACCATAATTGGAAGAAGAAGTTCTTTTTTATTGGAGGCAAGTGGGCCTCCGAGTCCGATCGCGACAGGGTGCCTACCAGTTGGAGTACAATTCCAAAAACTAAGCAAGGTAAGGATTCTAACTTTTGGCTTTTGCTTTGATTGTCAAGTGTAACCATGTGCCTATCCTTACGATGATTGTTTTCTTGCAGCTCCGCCAACCCTTACTGAGGACCAGAAGAGTCTACTTGAGATAGTCCTGAACAACCCATGCAGGGAGCACTCCGAGATCATGTCAGCAGTTGGCTGTTCCACAGCTTCCTTGAGACCGAAGAAGAAAGGTATTTTGACCATCGACTAGTCCCTTTGAATAGTCCGTGTAGTAGGATCCATTGGCTTACACTGTTTTCTTTAGGCCCTCCAATTGTCAGATCTTTTGTGGAAGAAGTGTATGTCTCCAGGACAGTTCCTTCTCCTTCTCCTCCTGCCCTCAAGAGGGCGAGGACAGACGCCGCTAGCTTGGATGGCCCTGCGGAGGCAGAGCTAGGCGATGCTCCTCCTTCCCCTCTAGCTGATATTCCGTCACCTCCGAGGGGCGGTCCTAGCGCCGTTGAGGCCGAGGTTCCGACTCCATGCTCTACTAGGGCAAAGGGTCCGCTTATTTCTCAGGGCGGTGCCTCATCGTCCATGCTTAGTAACGTGGAGTTGGCAAAGGAAAGATTATGTACCTTCGTGACCGGCGCTGAGGCTCGAGAGATAGTCTCCCTAGGTCCACAGGGAGTGGTCGACGCCGCCGTGGAAGGCTTTGCTCTGGTATGTCTTACATTCCTTCTTTGTATATGACTTTCTTCGGCATACCCGGGCTTAGTTTTTCATCTCTATTTGTTTTGCCTTTGAATGTCAACAGGTGGCTGCTACTTTGCATTACCTCTTCAATCATACTCTGACTATCGGGGATGTAGTCCAAGGTCGAGCAGCTGAGAGGCAGGCACGTGAGACTGCCGAGGATCGGCTTTGGCAAGAGCGGCAGGCACGGGAGAATGCTGTGGGGCTAGCTCGACAGGCGCGAGAGGATGCCGAGAAGCAGCTTGAGCTCGAGCGGCAGACACGAGAGAGTGCTGCTGAGCAGTTGAGGCTGTCACAGGCGAAGGTTATTCAGCTTGAGACTGACCTTCGAGTTGCACTTGAGAGAGCTGTCAGAGCGGAGGCTCAGAGGGATGCCGCTGAGAGAGCTAGGGCTAGTGCTTTTGTTGATGGCTATGAGGAGCTGAGGAGGAGGGCATCAGTATCATATCCTTATAATGATCTCTCTGACCTCAAGCCTTACGAGGCCCCTGAGTCTGATGACGACGGTGATTACGTGAGTGGAGACAGTGAGGGTCAGTAGGGGTGTGACTCTTTGTATTTTGGTGTATGATGTCTTCCTTTCGTAAGGTCCAGTGTATGGACTTTGAATGAAAATTTCTCTTTTGTAAAAGTCTCATGATTTGAATGAAAACTTTTCGAAGAGAATATTGAGAAATCAAGTCATGACTTACTGCCCCCAACTATTGATAGTACTTCTTCAGGTGTTCTGCATTCCATGGGTGAGATGGAGTTGAGGAGGGCTCTGAGGAGCTTGACGTCTGAGGCTCATTCCATTGAGATGGAGATGAGGAGGGCTCTGTGGAGCTGGACGTCTGAGACTCCTTCCATTGACTCATTCCGGTGAGATGGGTCCTGGTGGTGCCCCGCTCTTTTCGAGACTGAGACTTCTGTGCTAGCTTTTGTACTGCTATAGGAGTTGAGACTCCTGTGCGGTCTCCTATGGGGACTGTAACTCCATATACTGTCCTGCTACTAGTAGTGGCTCGGTTGCAGATGACCCGAGCTTCAATAGTGTGCCTGGAAAAAGTAATGTTATTTCAACATTAAAATATCTAACATGATTACCTGGAGAGAGGGGTAGACTATTTGTATGAGAGCAACGTGAGAGTTGTGGATGTCCCGTGAGAGGGCCGCATGAGCTAAGACCGAGCTACGTATAGTCTCGGGAGATGACTGCCGTAGCAGGGGTGACTACTTGCGCGAGAGCAGAGTCATAGAGACCGAGCTACGTATAGTCTCGGAGATGGCTGCCGTAGCAGAGGCTCATTCCATTGATACGGAGATGAGGAGGGCGCTGAGGAGCTGGGCGCCTGCTGGTGCGAGGGGAGGCGGAGCCTCCTCCCGGTGCACAGGGTTGTTAGGCGGAGCCTCCTCCCAGTGCACGGGGTTGTTGTCTCCGGGTTGATGAGACCTCGATCTGGTGGTGATTGCCATGGATTGCGGGAGAGGTAGGAAGACTACGTCGGTTCCCACAGACGGCGCCAAACTGATGATGCACAAATTGGTCTTCGTGCAAGATCAACAGTTAAGAATGTGTACGAGTATGATTAATAAGCAATTTATAGGCAATCAATGACAATCAATGACGAAATTGTAAATAAGGGATCAACACAGGAGGTTTATAGTGGTTCGGTCTCGGATGACCTACGTCCACTCTTCGAAAGGCGACGGTGGCCTGGGATGTTTTATTGATCAATCATGGTGATACTCCGGAGAGTTTTACAATGCTTGAGAGGTAGAGAGAGAGAGAAGCAAACACTCAATAGGGAGCTCACAACTTACACTCTCAATCTCTAGAAATCTTTTCTGATGTGGCAGATCAGTCTAAACTGCAACCACAGAGCATACTAAGAATCTCAAGAGAACTCTCTCTTAAACTCACTCTTAGAAGCTTTGCTTCTTTCTTGATGCTAGAACACCCAAATGGGTGGTCTATTTATAGTAGTAGGGAATCAATCCTAGCTGTACAACGTGAATCAATCCGAACCACACAAATTAAATAATACCTATCTAACATTCAAATCTAACATTCTAATACCTATCTAACATTCAAATTCTTATCTAACATTTTCTAGAATTTTCTCTTTAGTGGGCTTGGGCTTGGGTAATGGATTGGACTCTTCTTTGGGCTTTCTTGGCTTATTTGAATTGGGTTTTTTATATAGATTGGGCCATTTGGACTTGACCCATCACTTATCACTTTTTTAGGATAGAAGTTTACTTACTCTCCGAGTGGACTCACTTATCTCTCTCTCTCTCTCACATGGACACACGTCTACTGTAATATGGGTCAGCAACGGGTGGGCTAGTCCGCCCAAAAAACCAAGTCTACGAACCTACCCATTGCACCCTCCCAACGGGCTTTTAGCTTGCCACTCCTCGTGCTGATCGTAATGGTGCTAATTTTTTTTTTTTTTTGGATTAATAGTACTTTTGATCTTTAAAATATACATTTTTTGTCAGTTTAATTTTCATTGTATCAATTTTGTTAATTTGGCCCTTAAAGTATTCAATTCGTATCATTTTGATCTCTTTATAGACGAACCGTTAAGTTTTTTATGAAATGATCACGTGTTGGGTACGTGATACTGTTTAAAAAAATGATACGTGATCACTTCTGTCAAAAAACTTGACGGATTCTCTTATTAGAGACTAAAGTGACACGGATTGCATACTTTAGAGACAAAATTGAATAATGATTAATAAACTGACAAAAAATATATTATTTAGGGGATCAAAAGTGCTATGAACCCTTTTTTTATATTTTAATCTTTGACCAGTTATTTATTTATTGCATTTTAGATTTCATTGGGCCAATAGACTGGCCACGGGCCAACTCATCGAATCTAGTGTGGCAAAAAAGGGCCCATGACCATACCCCAAAGGTAAACGGGCTACTTGCCGGCTATCACCTAACATGCGGGGCCAGGCCATGGCCCTTTGTGCTGCAGTCTAAATAAAGAGTTTTTTTTGGTATGAGTAGATTTTTTTAGACTTATTTGAAAGAAAGTGTATGGATAAATATTTTATTTTATTAAGTACAATTTTAATAAATTTTTTTGTGATTAAGTACAAAATTCAAATGACATTTGAAATTTGAAATTTTTTACTTACTTATCCTTCCTTAAATTATTAATAATTTTTATTATCTCCCTCTCTCTTTCCCCCTATTCTCTCAATCTTTCTCTCTCTCCCTCTTTCCCTCTCTCCATTACTCTCTCACTATCTCTCCCCTATTTTCTCCCCATCTCTCTCTGTCCCCCATTACTTTCCCCATTTCTCCCCTATTTTCCCTCTCTATCTACCATTGAAAATTTATTTTCTTTTCAAATATGCAAATATTTGATTTACTTTTTCATCTATCTCTCTCCCTATTTTCTCTCTCTATTTATATCAACATTACAACAACACAATTACACTAATTAGTTACATCAATCAGTTACAATTGTCTTATAATACACAAAACAAATACTCATGTATTCTAATAAACCAAACAATTACACAAAATTATGACATCAACCCAATTTATCATTCAGTTGTTTGAATAAACTAAATAGTTGCACTTTAAGTATCGCGATATCGTTACACCAATTATATATACAAAATTTAGTATAATGGTAAAATCTTTTGTGTAACGATAAACTAAATTTGGTGTATATAATTAGTGTAACCATGTCGTGATAATAAATGGTGTAACTCTTTGATTTATATAAATAACTGAATAACAAATTGAGCTGGTGTTGTAATTTCGTATAATTGTTTAGTGTAACTATTTGGTTTATTAGAACACATAAGTAACTGTTTGGTGTATTATAGAGTAATTATAATTAATTTGTGTAACTGATTAGTCTAATTGTGTTGTTGTAACGTTGATATAAAAGGGGGGAGAGAGAGAGAATAAGAAAATAAGGGCAGAAGGAGTGAGAGAGAGAGAAAAAAAAATATGAGATATATGAAAAAATTAAATCAAATCTTTACATATTTAAAAAAAAAAAAATTATCATTGTGAGAGAAAGAGAGAGAGATAAATAGAAAGAAAATAGGGAAGAGGGAGTAATGGAGATAGAGGAGAGAGGGAGTAATGAAGTAATAAATGGTCTTTTAGTTTTTTTTCAAAAAATTGCACTTAAGACTAAGTAAGTTTATTTAATATAATTTAACTCAAATAAGTCTAAATTTTTGTACCAACTTTCAAATTATCACTAAATAAATAGGTGGAAGTTTGTATGCGTGAAGGCAGCCTATGGTAAAATGCAGGTCATTGCATATACAAATCTCTAAACAGACAGACACTTTTTTGAACTCATCTGAATGGGGCTCTCCGTACATTTGTGTTTTTTTTTTTTCGTTCAACGGTCAAGAGTGTTAGAGTCTGTTTACACATATCTCGATTAATCCACGTTTTAGTCTTATCAAAGACAAGTCATTCATACCGGAACTAAAGTATTCATAAAAGATAAATTCCTCATGATCTGACCTCAGAAGACTCTGTACATTTGGACAAGTCTAATATTTGCCTCAACGGTTCTTGCAATGAGATATATTTGCCATTGTTTGTCTCTTCGATAACTTGCGTCTTTGTCTCAATTATTTTGAGTCGGCTATATGACACACCAAAAACGTAGGATGGACAGAGAAAAGAAAGTGAAGAAACCAGAATTTTCTGTTATATACATTTCGAAATCGATTTGTAATGTACAGTTGTAATTGCACATCGAGCATATATATTTCAATTCGATTTCAGTATATAAGATGCTTCAAGTGTATGCAGAGTATCATGCTTATAGAGGCTTGTGGGTTGGGGTATTGGATACTCTCAGCAATTCAAATTCCTCTTGCCATAATCTTCACTATATGGACCCTGTGCACAAGAGAAAGCCTTCATTGTCAACCTTCAAACCATCAGGTACTAAAAACAGAACAGCAATGACACTACAGACTTGTTATATATCAGACAGGTCTATTAAATTTTTTTCGCATAACACGACTGACTTTGGTCTTGCACCCAATTTTTGATGAAGGAAATAGAAGCCAGTGGTCCATCACACAAGTTCATTTTCCCAGTAATGGCACTACTAGCAGGGGTTTTGGGTGGAGTTTTCGGAATAGGTGGTGGAATGCTTATCAGCCCTTTTCTTCTTGATGTCGGAATAGGACCTGAAGTAAGTCCTTTCTAGTCAGTCTGCATTTTTTCATGAGTTTCTTTGGCGCTATGGTTAGCCATACACTTCACATGTTTCTAACAATTCACATGACATCATCAAATTATGTAAATCTTGGATAAGAATCTGTAACGCACTAGAACACCCTGGTTGAAGATCCTTTACTCCGACAACATCTAAAGTTCCTTGAACAATGTGATATCTCTTCATGTCAATAAGGACTGAGAAAATTGACTCAATAACAAATTTCATTACAAAATTCCATTGTTGAATTAAGACCTAATCACTGAGGAAGAAGTGAGGGGAATAAGGTTGTCCAGGACCGGGCCAGATGAATAACAGCAAAATCTTCGGCCCGGGCCATTACTGGTCCAGATCCGGCCCTTGGAAGCGTTAGTCCAGGCTGATTGCAAATCGGGGTTCCTTCACCATGAGTCCATGACCCTTCTTATGGCCCGGCGAAAAGGCTACTAGACAGGCCAAGACCTGGGTCAAGCTCGGACCAACCCATCCGATTTGGGATTTTTTTTTCCTACATAATGACATTATGATTAAAAGTTGTAGTTTATAAGTTCATATCTCCTCATTGCTCATAATCACAAATGGCGCAGGTAACAGCAGCAACATGTTCATTCATGGTGTTCTTCTCCTCTACCATGTCAGCAATTCAGTACTTGTTTTTGGGCATGGAGCATATATACAGTGCCCTAATCTTCTCTGTCATTTGCTTGGTCGCCTCGCTTATTGGATTGATTGTGGTGCAAAAAGCCATAGAAAAACATGGAAGGGCCTCTCTCATTGTGTTCTCGGTTGGCACAGTGATGGCTTTGAGTACTGTTTTGATGACAAGCTTTGGAGCTCTTGATGTTTGGAGGGCTTACACAAGTGGAAAATACATGGGATTCAGCCAGCCCTGTTGAAATAAATTTTGTGAGATGGGTCATGTTGAGAATTGTATAACATATTGCGGAAGCGTAGGATCAAAAACATACCTTATTCGCTTTAATCCAAAAAACTGTTTGAGGATGTTACACGTACTTTAGAATCCAAATCAACGTCTTTTCTTTAATTGCTCGAGCAGTATGATATTGTTACATAAGATGAATCAACACCCGATTTTCCACAGCACAAAAGCCTTCAAATGTTATATAACGAGAGAGAAGAGAGTAAGAGAGTTTTAACGTCTGATTAATTATCAGTTTTACTTCATCTTATTGGATTGCCTTGGGTTTATATAGACAACCAATGAGTGTCATTAAAAGACACATCTTATAAGGACACTAGCAATAACCCGTGCTTAAAGACACGGTACAATTGAAAAAAATTGAACACTAATTATGGACACCAAAATATCAAATACTGAATATGGGCACGCATTAGGTTCAACCAAATACATAAACTGCATTCTTAATACACTTGCACTTTGCATACATACTCAACAAAATATTACTAATGTAAATATTCTCGTGAATACAAATTTCAATGAAGAGATAGAGAAAACTCAACTTTAATAAACAAAGTTCCGTAAATTTAAATTGAAAATAAATAAAATTAATATGCTTGAAATTATATATCTAATTAGAACACATAGTAGCACCCATAAAGATTTACTTAAAAGTCAACTCAGAGGGATTTGCAAATTTATGCAATGAAAAGATATGTTTGTATTTGAAGGCACTATGCTATGTTAAACAAAAAAATCACCAATATTTAATTAAAGAAAATTTTCTTTGTTCTTTTAAAAAATTTGGACAAAATCATTCCAAAAAACATAACCTCAAAAACATATCAACCATTATACAAATTTAAGATAGGTTACACTCACAACCCAAGTCAATTATTGGACTCACCATCATGCCACAATCCAACCTTATTATAAAAAAAATTTCAACCATCACAACAACAAAAACACTGGTGTTTTCAAATAAAGTCCATAACAAAAATCAGTGTGAAATATTCAATTCAAAATTTAGTTAAATAATACATATCATCACAATTTGATGAACAATAAAGTACAAAAATATCAATTTGCTAGTATTAGCAAAAATATAGCGACTGAGTCATTCCTTCACTAATTTATCAAATCTTCTCTTCATCACTTGCTTGAATGTTCTTGTATCCACACAACGTATGTGTATCGCCCAATTGGAAAAATGCACAATAATCTATTTATTCACAAAAACAATAAAATCACTTTCCATACATAAATTATAAAAACAAAACATTGGGTGCCTACTTTATTGGAATAAACATTAAAGTTTCCAACCTACTATTTTATGGTTCATTTTTTTTTTTTTTAACTTCTTAAATTTTACATCCCTAATTTGGACCCAATAAATTTTAAAAAATTTGAGCAGAATTTCCTTTTAAAATAGGTTTATTGAAAAATTTTAACCTGTACACACAATTTTCATAACTAACCAAAAAAAAAAAATCAGTTAAGTTGTTTTGTGCTTGGTTTGTATTTAGCTTTAAGTCATAATAATTAAAACATTAACATTTGAAAGTTTATGACCTTATATCTTCATAATATTCAGCAACCAAATAGAGTATGTAACACTAAGCAACCGATGAAAATTTTTGATAAGATGAAAAACAAAAGAAATATCAATTTCAAACCTCATTTCATAGCATTCTTACCCAATTTGCAAGCATGTAAAAGAGAAAACAAACATGTCTTTGTCGCTACATCCCATCAAAATCATGCTTAGTTCTTGAATTTAGACCTTAAACCAATGCCCATTAATTAATAGTCAAAAACTTTGTCATGAGCCTCCTTATACAAATTTAATAAAACAAAACATGAAAACAACTATTCACCCCAAATGGAATTAGAATGCAAGAATCACGATTTTCAAATACTAGGATGAATGAGTCACCTGAGGTACAGTAACGCAGCCTTCAACAGGTGTCATTGGCCAATGGTTGAACATCTAAATTTTAAAAATAATTACATTAAATCAGAAGCACTCAAAATCATATTAGCTTCATTTTTTCGACCATCTAAATTTTAAATCATAATTACATTAAATCAAAAGCACTCAAGCAGAAAGAAATCATTTTTTGAATGAGATTGTAGAGATCAAACCCAACCAATGGCAAATATTACAGAAAAACAAATGAAAACAACTTCAAATAATGACAATTTGTCAGCAAGTGGGATTCCTATAAAAAAATCCAAACTGTCTTCCAAATTTTTTTTTTTTTTTTGTGTGGCTCTGTTTATAGCTCTAAAATAAAAAGAAAGAAGAGAGAGTAGAAAAAAAATAAAAGAGAATTGCAAAAGAGACTAAACTCTACTTTTGGAACTTCAATTCCCACTTTCAATTTACGCCTAATACACCTTTTTGGCTCTTTTAACTCGAGCAAAAAAATTAACTTTGATTGATCAAGGTATTTCATTAGTGTAAGGAACTTATTTTACAGGAATTTATTTTGTTTTATTTAAGAAATTGAACATAAAAATACCAAACTGGCTAACAAACAAAAACGGATAAAAACTTAAACTAAATTTACAATAAATTCCTCTAAAAATTATCAACAATTTCCACCACCAAAAACAAAAAAGTCCAAGTCAACCTAATCTTCATCACAATTGCCACAGAAAAAATGTACATAAAAAAAAAACTTCATGAAGCCAACTTGCGTAAAAACTTCATGAGCTGATTTTTTGGATTTTTAACTAAACTTGCTTTCGAAAAACCGTGACCTTGGCTGCTAGTCTCACCCAAAATGCTCCACCCCCTCCAATATTGAAAGTGAAAATCTTAAACAATTGAAAAGCAAATACACTAACCACCCCTGCTTGGTTTATAGCAACTAACCTCTAATTGTAGCCACAAAACCCCAATTCACAGGGGGGAAAAACTAAAAGAGCTCGCAAGCCCAGGTCATCTTCGGTGTCCATACGATTGGGGATTTTGACAGGGTCATTAAACCCGAGCAAAAACCTCTGATCAACTAAATCTGAAAACTAGAATTAAACACAAACAAAATTGGATAGGGTGAACAATTCACAGTGGGTTACCTGAGGTATAGATGGGTAGCCATCATCAGTTGTCATCAATTAATACTCCGACCACCTAAATTCAAAAAAAAAATTACATTAAATCAGGAACACTCCAAATTACACAACTAACCAAACAGGAAAAATAAAAAAAGGAACTAAAAGTCACTTATGTGATCTTTCCAAAACCACCACCACCTAGCACCACTACAACAAATGCCCAGAAGATCACAACAAAATTCAACACAATAGATTAAAACCAAAGCAAAACATTAGAATTTGATTGTTTATTTTATTTGTGTCATGTGTTGACATCATGAATGTTCAAAAGCAAGAACACAATAGCAACACATTAATAGTCCAATTTCAACTAACACATCAATTCACAAAAATTCACTGTCCATAAATTAACTACCTCAAAATTGCATAAAAAAATTTAAAATGGTAGAAAAAATACACCCAAACTCACAGTGTGTGTGAGTGGCTGAGGAGTGGGTTGCAAAGAGGGGAGGGGATGAAGAGAAATACCTGGAAGATAGTTGTGTGGCCTTGACCGTGGTGCTATGGCGGTGATAGTGGTGCTTTGTTGGTGACGATGGTAAAGAATACCTCCAAAAAACATGCCTCTTTGGGCATTATTTAATTTGGGTTGACCCACCATAGACGTCTCGGTTCGAGTCCATGACTCAACCAATATCTAACATGTCATTTTGATTTGACTCTCGATTTAGAGGGTAGGATCTTATGTTCTAACAAATATGTTTAATAACTTTGGTTGATCACCCACCATATAGGGATGAGAAGAGGAACCGAATTACATAGTCTATCATGTATTAATCCATTGGCGGGCCAAACACATATTCCATGGGCTTACTTGTCTAGTCAAGTACGTGATTATATATTATATGGATTAGTGATTATTAAAATTTGTGGATTCAACTTGTCCACTTGTATACTTGTTAGTGGACAATTACTTCTGTAATCATTAAATTAAATATTTTATCCTATAAATGGGACATAACTTTTGTATGGCTAAGATTAGAATTTTTATGTTTTTTGAGAACTAAGGAAAAATTGAGTGTATGATTTGGTCCTTTAATTCATTCACCACTTAAATCAAAACTTTTATTTTGAAAAAAATTCAAACCCACAATAGAGATTTAAATACAGATTTAAATACGATTCTTTCAAACAACTAAAATTTATCCAACCAACTAACCACATTTTGTGGTTCAAAAAATTTGAACATTCGACTTAAAAAAGGCAAAGCATTTAGAGAAGGAGTGCGTAAAGTCAAAGGGCCATTGATAAATACCCAAGTTTTAACCCTTGTACGAACCCATCTCTATCAAGTCAAATAGTCCATTCTTATCAGCGGGTTAGGCTGTTCTCCATTCTCCAATTATGGAGTATCCTCCAATTTTTAACGGTGAGGATCTTTCGCAAACTTCATCAGAAACTACTCTCCCTCCCTCTCTGCGTACAACCCTAGCTAACAAACTCATCTCTCTCCCTCTCTCTACCTGAGTAGTAGGAATGGCCCAAAAACGAAAATCCGATCATGATCCACCAGTGTCTGAAGAAGAAGAGGAAGAAGGAGAAGGGTCATCTGAAGAATTAGAAGACTCTGAATCAGAATCTGAAGAAGAAAAAGAGAAACTCACCCCTTCATCACCCCCACCTCAAATTACCAAAAATCCCTCTGTTCCGAAGAAACCAGAACCCCCTTCTCAAGCCCCATCAAAAGCCGAATCTTCTTCTTCCTCCTCCGATGACTCCGAATCAGACTCTGAATCGGACACTCCATCAGAGAAATCTCGAAAATTGGACCCCAAAATCAAACCTATTGCTTCAAAGCCGATGGATGAGCAAACCAAGCCAACTAAAAAGCCCAGATCTAAACCCAGTTTGCCACCCAATTCGCCAATTCCGGCTAAGTCCACCAAAAGGCCGGTGGAGAGCGAAGGGAAGGAATCGAAGAGAGCGAAGCAAAAAACGGACGTCGATAATGGGGATTTGGAGAGGAAGAATTCAACTGTAACAGCTGTGGATGATTCGAAGAAGCAGTTGTTTCAGAGGTTGTGGAGTGAAGACGATGAGATTGTGATTTTGAAAGGTATGATTGAGTATACGGCGAAGAAAGGGACTGACCCATTTGCTGATATGAATGCATTTCATGAATTTATCAAAAAATCTTTACATGTTGAAGTAACTAAGGCCCAGTTGTCAGCTAAGGTTAGGAGGTTGAAGAAGAAGTATGAGAACAATGCCAGTAAAGAGAAGAAAGGGAAAAAACGGACTTTTTCGAATCCCCACGAGCAAAAATCGTATGAGTGGTCGAAAAAGTTTTGGGGGGGTGAGAGTGATAGTGTAGAAGTTAATAATTCTTTGAAGGTTAATGGGAGTCCAAGGAAGAATCAGAACCAAAGAGGTAGTAAGGCCTTGGTGGCTAATCCAAAAGTGGAGGAGAAAAAAGAGAATGGTGTTCCGTCGCCAGATGGGTCGAAGGATGTGGAAAAGATGGAGGTTGAGCATAATCTGGCGCCACCGCCATCCGTGCAGATAAGTAGAAGCATTGGGGATCAGAGTTTGGAAGAAAAGATTATAAAGGATGGATTGGAGTTGATCAAAGGGCCGAAAAGGGTAGAGTTGGAGGATAAGTGGAAGAAGCTTCATGTGGAGGATGTTGAGCTTTACTTGAAGCGTGTGGAGTTGATATGCGAGCAGACGAAGTTGGTATTGGAAGCGCTAAAGTCGGGGCAATAAGGTTCTATGCAGGTAATTTCATGGTTATTGAATTGGTGATGGCTGACGTAGAGGACAAGAATGATAGTTTATGTGTTTGTGCCTTGTGGTATTTATCATTTGAAAGGATGTTCTGCATCTTTTACATGACTTTGAAGGTTGTATGATGTGATATTCAAATCTTTACTTCTATAGTTGGAAGATTCTCTGTCTAATAACTTGTTTCATCCATGCTGCTATTTTTATATGAACATGTAGGTTCGGTGCCATATTTCCATAATTTCCTGGAATGTAAAGCATCTGTTTTTTTCAGTTTTCTGTGGGCATTAACTGCCTGTTGTCCTGTTTAATTAGAGTAGTTTCATTTGTTTGTGCATCTCCATGTTTGTTGGAGACACAAAACTTTGTCCTCCACTAAGCCGAAAAACAGATCTCATCACAACACTTGCTTTCCCTAAACTATCTATCCTTAAAAGTAGGGCGAACAAAACTGAAAGAGGAAATTCTCCGCGTGGGGGATTGGGTGAGGACGGTTAAGGTCGTGTTCAGTGAGAGTGTTAATGAGGAAAAGACAAATGACACTAAAAAGCGAGTTAGTTGCCTTCTTAATAGCCTTTCCTCAAAGGTTAACTCTAGATTGTCCCAATCTCTTGCATTGGCTGTGGTTAAGCTTGTGTGACGTGTTCTGATTGAGGTCGTATTCGTGTATGTTATTGGTTGAAGGTGTAATTTTTGTAGGTAATGGAATTAGAAAAAGGGGTTTATCATTTTGAACTACTAAGATTTGATTTATGATTTGAATTATATGTTAAGTTAGGTGGCTAAGAACATCATAGTTTTTCTAGTGATTATATGAATAGAGATGATAAATAATTTAGGAGCTGATATCGCTAGAAAATTAGATGGAAAGTGAGGCAGAATTAAGATGAATGAGTTATTAATGCTATGGTTTTATGGAAAGATTGCATGCTTTTGTTGCTGGATGGAATGTAGGAAGTAACAAGAATGGAAGTAAAGCATTATGCCTTACTGTCATGGTTGGTATGCATTATGTCTTGCCGTCTTGGTTGGTTGGGGAAGCATTGATGACTTGAGTTGGAAAGAGAGATTTTAGGGGATGAATCAGAGTGGGAAGGAGAAATTGAATCAACTGCAGGTGGATGGAGTTGAGCTCTACTTGAAGACACTGGACCTAATCCGTGCATGTAGGAGCTACTGGGTAATTAAGATTTTGATCAAGGGTTTCGGGCTACTGGTAGATGGAGAAGAATTAGGTAACTGTGGTTATATGCCTGTAGGGACTGATTGGCTATTAAGAATTGTAGTATTTTTCTGTCCCGACATTATACATCTGTTGTTGTGGGAGTATTTTGTTATTCCATTGCAAAAACTACCTTTCCTCTTGTTTATTTATATTCATATTGTTTGATCACTAATGTTCCTATTGTTTGGTATTTGATGAGCACGAGAGTAGAATTGAAACTTCATTGCATATGCTTTCCTCAGTGGTTAGCAGTAAGCCCTAATGTTTTGTTGTGGTTACGAATGAGTTGATTGTTATTATATATGTTGTTGGCTGATGGTGTGATTTTTAAATAGGTGTAGGCATTAATTAGTTAGAAGTATGGAGAATGTAGTTAGAGAACTTTGTCCCATGGAATTGCATTAGTATGGATGAAATGGAAAACCACTCTCTGCAGTGGTGTGATACGTAATATCTACCTAGCCTAATTTATTAGATGATTTGGTGAATTGTTTTGTAATATTTGCTCCCTTAAGAGGACAATGGCTAAAATGGTGGATTGAGATGAGCGGTAATGCAAAGAAACAATAGAACAAGCAATTAATTGATTTTTAGAAGCTTTAGAACAAGGAAGCACAGATACAGAATATGAAATACGGATACGATACAGATACGTCAGTACGACAAAACTTTAAAAAACAGGATATGGGTATGGCCGGGATATGTTTATGTAATAAAATATATTTTATATTTTACCGTTATTCAACAACTATAAAATTACAATTTTTAGTAATTTTTTAACAATAGTAAGCAAAATTAGCAATTTTTTACCTTGAAAGATATGTAATATCGTCTTATTATCATATATTCATAAAGTGAACGTAACCAATTAAAGGAATTAGAATCAATATTTAACTAGTTGGTTTGTTTATAAGTATTTGTATATAAGGTTATAGTGTAACTAACTTATTTTTTATATTATTTTGACATGTTATAATAGATAATACTTAAAAAACACTTGCTCCATGTTTTAGATACGTATCCTCGAGGATCGTATCCGATACGGTATTCGATATGCGTACATTGATCTTGCCGAAGTATCCTTGCTTCATAGCCTTAGAACCATTGCTAAGTACATCATCTATAGAAGTTGTCTAAGATGGTTTTGCCTTTGGCAAGGAATATTATAAACTGCACAGCTAAAGAGAGGTGATTTGACAAGACGATCGAGGAAGAATGTAGGGGTTTTTTTTTGGCGGGGGGGAGAGGGGTTAGAAAGCGGCATGATGAGACCTGGCCTAACATAGGATATGTGAAGTACTAATAGTTGGGGTTAGAGAAAATCTATTAGAAGAATTACAGAAGGTTTCTGCGTCTGTCTAATATTTAGGATGGCATTGTGAAAATTGCTTCTACGGGCTTGTCCTTTTCTTTTCTTTTCTTTCCCCCTTGTCTTTATCTGATTTCATGAGCAGTTGAAAACCAAACCAGATAGGCCTGGCTTCCACTTGGACATGCTTTTTGGTGATGTCAATTTTTTTTCATGTAGGCTGTTAACCCCTTCATCCAGTTTGCCAAGGTAAAATAATGCAGGAATTTGCCTGTGTGTATGAGTGCATGTCTGTGGGAACGAGAGTCTATGGTAGGTTCAAGAAATGCTTGTTGAGAAAAAGACGGCCTTTAGATTGATTAATTTGGGTCTGAGGGCAACTTGGTTTGTGCTTTGTGCTTTGTGGTAAGGCCATGTTTATTGTTGTTTTTACATGTATACTCGTAACTAATGGGAAAGTGATACTCCTACCACCATGTCTAGTTCTCTGTCTCAGCATTGTGCCAACTTAGTATCAGCCATGAAATGAAGTTAGGCTTGCCATACAATTCGAATAGGTGATCTCGATAGGTCAAACTCCATTAGGATGAGACTGCCATTGTGCTATGGAGAGTGTTATATTAAGCCAGAAATAGGGTGTTTTTTTTTTGGTTATTTTTAAGTTTGAGTTGTGGGAAGGAATGGGAACATTTTATTCTTGCTTGAAACACTCAAATCTTATAGTATACAATGGAAAATAAAAAAATTTCTGGGAGGTTGGGGGGGATTGCCCATTTACATCTTATATGAAAGCTTATACTAAAGATACAAGTAAAGAATGAGGAAGAAAAAATCAAGCATGGCTTTGGCTTTGAATCGGCTTCTTTTGTTCTGCTTTGGCCGCGACGACGGAAACATAGTAAGAAACTGTGAACAGTGCATGGATGAAGCATAAAATCCCTCCTACAGAGAGAAGATGATGGCTTGATAGCCCACAAACTTTTCTTGACTTTGAGTTTGCTAGTGTTCCCAGGATCAGCATTAAGAATGCAATGGCCAATATAATCCTGATTCACCAACAATGATCATGTCACAATCAGAAAAATCTGTCGAAAAATTTTAACAAATTAATGCATTAATTCGAAAACTGTGACTTTTATAATTAACCAAAAAAATTGATGGGGTGTAGATGATGGTATGTATAATGTGCAGATGAATGGGAAATAGGGTTGTTCATCTATTTGCTCATTATGCCAGTTTTGTGTACGATGTTATGGTATTGATTGAGGCTGTTGAGCTTTGAGAATGCTAAAGCTCGACAAGAGCTGTAACTGGTTGAGCTGGAGTTGAAGTCGAGCTCAACTGTCAAGCTTAGATTCTTGCTCAATCCCATTTTGGCACGATTTTGTTAGCATTCAAGCCAATATCGAGCCAAAACCGACTTCAACTTTGCAGTAAAAACTTTCATAAACTTAAAGCCTACAACTTAATATTCAGTCCAAAAAAATAATAGAAACCGTAAGATTAAAGTTTAAATTTTTCAAAAATCTTCTAGAGAATAGAGGAAGATAGAAGTGCATATGATTTAGACCGAGACGGGTCTACTCGAACTGTTGCTTAGACTCTGTCATTCTAGAAATCTAATTATATTCTATTCATTTCTCAATTTGAAAGAGTTTAAAGGAGCCAAAATCAAGGTAAACCTAGGCCAATTTTGGAATTGTTCGACTTGTTTAACAACCCTAACGATAAAATTACCACAATTTCATCACAAAAAATATGCAAACAAGTACCATGAGAAAATTAGGGAAGCAACTGCTAATTGCTTGTTAGCTGTGGCCCTGAATAGCTCTTCTTTGGACGAAATGCAAATGCACCCACCAAGCAAATTAGCAATCACATGTGCTAGAGCCAAAAGTATTGCTGCAGCCAAACCCATCTTGAAAGCTTTATGGCTTGGATCTCTACATTCGAAAATCCACACTTTTAAATGCTTCACCTGTCCAAAGTACAAAGGTCAAAATTAAAACCATAAACACATTGCTTCAAGGCCCGGTTTGATTTGCGTCTCAAAAAATAATATCCGAAAATTGTTTATGGGAAGAGCTTTAGAAAAGTGTGTTTTTAGTGTTTTTTGTGTCGCAGAACTTGATTGGTTAAATGATTTCAAAAATAATTCTATTGAATAAAAAATAGTAAAACTTGTTTGGATAGTAACCTAAAAAACAATGAAAGTAGAAATGTGGTGGTGGTGTTTTCTAAATTCTAGAAATGTTATTTTAAAAAATATATAAAACAATTCTAACTTGTTCTTTAAATTTATCAACTATTTGTTCTCAATTTTCAACAAACAAAAACAAAAACAAAAAATAGCTGGCCAAACAGCTTTTCTCCTAGAAACTGTTTTCGAAAACATAAATATAGTTTCTGAGATGCAAACTAAACATGCCCCAAATTTCTTGATTTTTTTTAACGGTTTTTGAAATAAATAGCAGTATTTGTATACCTTGCTTTGAGCTTTCTCAGCTTGAATGCCAAGTATACCAGCAGTGATGTCCATGGACATGATCAAGAGACATATAAGGAAGCCTATGTTTTTTGCCATTTCTGCAAACACAGAGCTCTCTAGGTTTGATGAAGAAGAAGACAGGAGAGAGACCCTATTGGCCTTACTTCAACATATCTTATGTATGGAATTTCACCCTTTACAAGTAAAGCTCTTTAGGTTCTACATGAAGATGAGAATCTGAATAAAGTTTGAGAGTGCATGTGGAGCAATATCATTTATTAGAATTATTAGTTCTGCTAATGAAAGAAATTGTTTTTACATTTTCCTTATGAATGATATTTTGACCCTATCAACTGTCACTGTCTCACATTGCATCATCAATCGTTATGTTTCTCATATTGCGCCTCCAACAACTCTAACGATGGTTATTGGTTTCATATTTATGTCACTTTGCACCTCAAACAACGTAAATTTATGTCATTTTTCCCTAAAATCAATTGACATTGTTAAAGTCTGTCCAAAACATACAAGATGTTTTGTTTAGGATAATGTGAAATCAACTCAAGTACTTTAAGGTTCAATGTGAGAAACTCGATAATTTAAAGAGTAAAATGAGATCGAAACAATAGTTAAGGGTATAAACCATGTTGTCTTTTACTTTATTCTACTTTGGTTTCTGCCTTGCTTTGCTGGTGTAGATTCTTTAAATGGGGGAGAAGGAAAGCAGGGCATCACCAGCAAGGTGTAGAATCAATTCAATGGCTTCCATGCAAGGACACCCTTAAAGTTTGATATAAACTTTTTGAGTTTTCATATTAATATCATTTGTATGGTACTGTATCTGTCAGTCAAGCACCAAGTATGGTCTCAATCTATAGCTAAAATGGCTTTTGTCCCTTATTATAGGACTATGACCCATCAGACATATTGGCAATGGGTAAATTAGTCTTATATATGTCTCAATCTATTTAGCTAAAATGGGTAAATAACCAGACCCTAGCTAGAGCATTCAGTTGTCCTAATGTAAGTTTGAATCCTGCCCCTATTGGAACGAGAGAAAACACATTGTTTGCCGGAATTACTTAAATATCCAAGCCTTATGCGTGAAATTATGAAGTTACCCAATTGCGAAATTAAAGAAAAACTTGAAAAAGTGATTTAAACGTCGTTTATTGGCTTAAAAACAAAAGGATTTATTATCAACAACTTTGTAAAAATTTCCAAGAGCTTTTCGGAAATGGGATCATAAGTTTTTTTCCTTACACTATAGGATGAAATGAGTTTTGATCCATGCTTCAATCAATATTGCTTCTGACGATCTTGATTTGTCATTCGGTCATGTTTGATTTCACTCAAAAACTGAGTCAAAGAATTGACATTCTCGAATAATAATGCATCAAATATTAAAGCACTGTGACCGCCACAAGTAGTCGACTTGCATTAAAAACACCTCTCATCATCTTGAGTTAGTCCAACTTTATGAGTAATTTAGGTTGTTTAAATTGACATTATTATAGACAAAGGAAAGCAATTAATTTGTTTGCAGAGAGGAATGGTCTCTCTTTCTCTCTCTCTCTCTCTCTCTCTCTCTCTCTCTCTCTATGAGGAATCTTTAACTAGAAAACGAATGGACATGTGCCTCATCAATATTGTAGCGTGACCACCGGTTGTTAGCCATAATTTAATGTCTCATAAATGATGGTATCTATTTTTTTTTTCTCATATTGAATGATAACAAGGGGTAGCTTTAGAGTCGGCATCTTATATATATATATATAATTTCAAGACGTAGTTCAAATAATAACAGGGATAAGTTGTAAATTCAGACGTTCTAAGTTACAATTTAGACAACTTTTTAAGGTCAGGTTATAAGAGATTTATTCATCATGAAAAACTTAGTCCTGACATGGATGGCTTGCCTTTGACCGAATCGAGCAAGAGATTAGTTGAATTGTGCGTATGTTGACCCAGACACTCCTGACCGTTGAACCAAAAAAAAAATTCCAATATATAGGGGAAAAATGAGAAAATAAATCATAGTGAGACCAAATTTTTTTTGTTATTGTTTATTGTGACAAATATGATTTATATAATCGAACTCAAAATAATTAGAATGAGTTTTTTTTTTTTTTTGTTGAGTTGTTTGAATTAAGATTCTCTTCGATATTAGGTATACTCAACAATTTGAATTCAAAGGTAAAATTAAATGAGGTGAAGAAATCTAAACTCTAATACAAGAAAGAAATTATTTATTGTTGGATTGTCCACGGTGTCTTTGACATAATAACAACATTCACATCTACAATTTAATGTCTCTACATGTATTGATGAGGTTAGGTCCATCCTCCTCCATGTCGTGTCACCTAAGTGTGAAGAAAAGAAGGATCAAAATTTACCATTTAATCTCAAGGAATTACCTTAATGGTAGTTTGACCACTTGATAAGTTTCGTCTTCACATGTATAGGTTAGAGGTTCAAATATCCCATGAAGCGTTGTCACTGTCTATAAATTTATCCCTTTGTATGGAAAGACAGTTTTATACAAGGTCCATCACTAGTGAGTGAACGGAATAACATACTGTTGTAATCAGAGGCGAAGCTAGGATTTCCTATTAGAGGGGGCAAACTATTATAGAAAAAAATTTCACCAATTTATATAAAATATTTCCAAGCATGAAAAAATATTTTATGATTCAACACTAAATTACTATTAAAAGAGTAAAACCAATTTCCATTTAAATTAAAGAAAATATGAACACCAAACTATAAAATAAAGAAAAATATGAACACCAAACCATAAAATAAAGAAAATATGAACAACAAACCATAAAATAACTTATGGTATTACATTTCAACTCAATCATATACTAAAATAGAATACGATGTGCTTTCAAATCTCAAAATTCGTCTATAATGTATTGATGATAAACTAAATTTTAAAAAATTCTCTTCAATATACAAAACCACATTATCCATGACAAAATCATTATTCATTTTATATTGCGAAAACTAGTTGAAATCATCATTTATTTTGTTGATTTACTCAATCTAGAAACTAAAACATTGATTTTTTTTTTTTTTTTTTTTTTGGGGAGGGAGGCAATGGGCCACTAACTTGCCAAAAATTAAAAATTAGTTAGGACCAGTTGTAAACATTTCCAAAAATTAAGGGGTAAATGTATTAAAATAACTAATCTATCAGCCCTTAATAATACATAAATAAAAAAATTGAAAAACTCAGGGAATTACCTTAGTGTGAAGAAAAGAAGGATCAAAATTTACCATTTAATCTCAAGGAATTACCTTAATGGTAGTTTGACCACTTGATAGGCGTCGTCTTCACATGTATAGGTCAGAGGTTCGAATATACCTTGAAGCGTTGTCGCTGTCTGTAAATTTATCCCTTTGTATGAAGAGACGGTTTTGTACAATGTTGGGTTGGACAAATTTTCTTGGACCTAATTTTGGAAATTAACTCCAAGTCTCGAATAGGAGACTCATCTATACTTGGAAGTCTGATTTTTAAAATTGAAAAGTCTAATCTGAGTAGTAGAGATATTAGAAACAGATGACAGTGACTGATCACTCATCCCCTTGCTTTTCATTCAGAAATTTTTTGGTTATTTTGATTTTTAATAGTAAACTTTTACGAATATCATAGCATAGACTTTCGAACTGAACCGTATAAATATTATTTGTGGCCTCGTATGGATAAATATGTTTTGCACAAAAATTTTCAACCACATTCACAATTTACACTTGTCATAGCCTCGAATTCACTATTTTTTGAATGAAATAATAACAGTTTAATTAATTAAAAATGGGAATATCAGCTGGTAAATGAGGCATAATACACTTTGGGCCCTACCTTAACCATACTTCACAACTATCTTTTTTTTTTTTTTTGGGTATTACGGTCAGGGAAGTTCAGGTCAGTTTACGCGTATTTCGACTAATCGCCTTCCTGGTCGGATCAAAGACAAATTATCCAAGCCAGAACTCGAAAATTCATGAAGGTTTGACTTCAAGGGAGTTATTAAATTTCAAATTCAGGATGTCTAGATTTCGACTCATCTCTGTCTCTACTGAACTACCTACCGCTTGAGATTCATACTTCAAAATGATCAACAAAATTAGTTTAAAACTTTTTGAGCCAACCCATGGACCACCCTATTTTCTATCTTCTAACTACAAAGAAACAAACTTTGTAAAACTTTTTAGCAGTTCTACAAACATCAGCCACAACAATCCCAAGAGAGACAAATTATATATGCTGTCATGAAAACAGTTGATGACAGTTGTAGCATCTCCTTCAGTTCAACCTCTAAGAAGCCTTTGTTTGCTACACAAAATTGACAGATTCTCTAGCAGCCAACTTGCTATAGATCAGCACATGAGCTCAACTAAATAGAAAAAACAAGCTAGAAATTCCTTTACATCATTCTTCATTTTATTAAGTCATATAATCAAACTTTTAAGGTCTATTCACATGTCCAAACTCCTAAGGTCAATGGCCAACAATCCATTATCTTATAATTTTACCATTTTTTATTCTTTTTTTTTTTATTATTTGTTAGTGTTGAACAACTATCTACTTCAAAAGTTTAAGCGGTTAGAGAAGGGTATAATATAAGTATTTATCTAATACTCCGCCTCATGCGTGACCCCTCCTTGGGTGGTCCATCCATGTGATTTTTTTTTTAGGGAAGAAACCTGGTGAGATTTGAACTCAGGACCTTTAGGCTCTGATACTATATTGAACAGCCATTTACTCAAAAAACTTAAGGGAGATATGTAATATAAGTATTTATCTAATAGTGAGTATTAATTTGTAATGTACTCTATAAATATCTTCTTTAATGGATCATGTTAGTGTCTGGTTCTGAGACTCTCTCTCTCTCTCTCTCTCTCCTCTAGTGCTATTCAAACTCATTTAAGAACCTTCTCCTAAATACTTATATGTGTAATGAATGTGTACAAGGCGTGTTGGTTTCAGAGCATTGAAAATTGAAATGATGTAATCTCTATTCTTTAGAAGTTGCCAAAAGTTGAGACTCCATGTATATGTTGGTTGGTGCAGGAAAGGAAATAAGTTGCAGATATGGTGAGTTTTTGTATCAAATACAGAAACAATCTATGGAGGAACTACTTTCCTTGATAGTATTATTTGCTTTCCAATTCCAATGCTCAAAAATGCTCTTTTACACAATTAGAAAGTGATGGCCTCTCCATTGCACAGCTACTTTCATAGCTTCTGAAGCTTTCTGAATCCAAAGGCCATAAGAGAGAGAGAGAGATGCCAGCAGTTTGGTTTGCTTTAAAGAGGTCACTGCAGTGCAAATCAGAGCCATCTGATGTCCATGATCCAAGGGTCAATGGTAATCTAAGCAACATATTGACCAAGAAAACAGGCAGGTCTGGGTGTTCAAGGTCTATTGCAAATCTCAAAGATGTCATCCATGGAAGCAAGAGACACATGGAAAGGCCACCAAGTTGTAGTCCAAGATCTATTGGGAGCAGTGAACTCCTAAACCCAATAACCCATGAAGTTGTCCCCAGCAACACAACTTGTGAGCTCAAAATAACAAGCTTTGGTGGTGCCCAAAATGGCAATGGTGGTAATGGAGGGAGTGTCTCAACTTTTGTGGGTACACTAAAACCAGGGACACCTGGCCCTGGAGGCCACCATGTGGTGCCCCTAAACCACCACCCTAGAAGCTTATCAAACCTTTCAGGAAGGACACCCAGTAGCCTTTCTAGGAGGAAAGGGTCTGGATTTGGTGCTATTCCTTCAAAGCCTAGGTCTTCTTTTGGTACAGACTCTTATGGTTCTTCACCTTTGACTTGCCATAAATGTGGTGAGCAATTCACAGAATGGGAAGCTATGGAAGAACATCATCTCTCCCAACATGCTGGTAAGAAAACCCTTCATTCAAATTCTAATCCTTCTTGTTCTTTTTTTTTAATATAGTTTGAGTTTCACTTATGTCAATTGATTTATGTGTATTGTTCTTTTTAACTATTAGCATCCAGGCTTAGTCTTTGTTTCAATGTCTCTGCTTGACTGCTCCCCCAAGTGCCTAAATATTGTGTACACGATCTTTCGATCAACACATTAGGACAGGGATGATACTTTGCATACAAATTGATTATGGATTTCTGTACATTTGAATCCTTTTATTAGAGAAATAAAAAGGGATGAGAACTTCAAGATATTTCTGATCTGAATGGTTGTCGTTCGAGTTTCTGTGGCTTTTTCAATTGGATTTCTGAACATCCACCAAATAAATGAACCCTTTTCATCAGGGAAATAAAAGAGGATGAAATCTTCAAGAAATTTCTGGTCTGAGTGATAGTTTTTCAAGTTTCTAAAGCTTTTAGCGGTTCAAATTCTCAGATTTATCATATTATTCCTCCAAATGCAGTGTTTTTCGACTAAATCTTACAATGAGTTCTTTTTCTTCCCCCTGTAGTTACTGAACTTGCTGAAGGAGATTCATCTGGGAAGATTGTAGAGTTAATTTTCAAAACAAGCTGGTCGAAGAACGACAACAATTGTGGGAGGATTGAGAGGATTTTGAAGGTACATAACATGCAACAAACACTTGCTCAATTTGAAGAACATAGAGAAATAGTGAAGATCAAAGCCAGCAAACTGGCCAAGAAGCATCCTCGTTGCCTAGCCGATGGGAATGAACTATTGAGGTTCCATGGCACGACTGTTGAATGTTCCCTTGGCATGAATGGTTCCTCTAGCCTCTGCACTTCCGATAAATGCAGCGTTTGTCGAATTCTAAGGCATGGTTTCTCCACCAAGAAGGAAATCAATGGTGGAGTTGGTGTTTTTACGACGTCCACGAGTGGAAGAGCATTTGAATCTGTAGAAGTTTATGATGATTATCCCTTTCTAAGGAAGGCATTGATAGTATGCAGAGTCATTGCTGGGAGAGTACATAGACCATTGGAGAATATTCAAGAAATGGCGGGTCAAGCAGGATTCGATTCATTAGCTGGCAAAGTGGGTGTCTACTCCAACATTGAAGAACTGTATCTACTCAATCCCAGAGCTCTCCTTCCTTGTTTTGTTGTAATTTGCAAACCATGAAAGACAGAGTGTGCTTAGGTTGCAACCTAAATAGGTAGTTCTGGACTATTAATTTTTTAATTTTCCACTAAGAGAAATTTAGTTCAGTTCCTGGACATTTTGTCAATGAGGGCATTATTTCATTTTTTGTTCAGGCATCTTGAATACTTGAGATTATTTAACATCAAATCGAATCATGCATTTTGTCCCGGAACTTCTCTTTTTCATTTTTTCCTTCAATTTTTGATCTACAATGATGGGGGACGGCCATAAATTCCATGCATCTCACTGGTATCGCGTAGTATTTAATATGATAAATGTGGAATTTTATAATTTACTTTTATTGGCCATGATTTTAAGCTTAATTTCGTTCGGTTCATGAAGAAAACAGAGTATTAGCACCCGTATTAGACTCGTGTATTTGAATCACATGGAATTCTCTCCTAGAAGTTGTAGAACTGACAACTCTATCAGAAAGTAGAAGCATGAATTTTAAGTTGATAAGACCGGTCGAGTAGTCTTAGCTGGAGATGGGATTGCACGTTTTGATGGATTAAACGAGATTTAAGCTAGGGAAATGATTGAATATGCTAATAGCCTTGAATGTTGAGAATAAGAATGTAGGAATTGTTGTGTTCGGTATTGATATTCTTAAATCTTGTCAAGTGCATTAGATCTATTGTCATTTATTTGAGGGTTTGGTATTACAGGGAGGGATAGATGAATTTGATGCTGAATTGGATGATCAGAAGATTAAACATTTGGCCATTGTTGGGTCATTCTCATAATAAAGGTTTCTGAAATGATTGTGTCAAATAGACTTTGAATTTTGAATATCCAGAGCTAAGGCAGATTTGTTTTGTCCCATTTATTGTGATTGCAGATTGGATCTATTTACAAAAGTGTCAGGAGAGTTTTGTATCCATTATGGTGTAGCCTGGTGAATGCCCCTGGTTTTGGTGCAGCATACATTGAATTCATGATCAGGGACCTCTCTGTGTGTGTGTGTGAGACGTATTGTCACCTTCACTGATCCCCTCTCATTGAAGTCCCCCAATGCTCAGAACTTGATCAACATGGGACATGTTTTAAGATGTTTTCAATGTTATGAAGTACAATTTTACAATGAGAGAGAGGGGGGAGGGGGGGAATGAGATTAAATAACAGAAACTATAATCTGTTGACTATTGTAATAATGTCAGATTAAAGTCGTCAAAAGCCTTGTTGATTCACGAAGAATACTAAGTCAATTGGAAGAAAAAAGAATCCGTCTCTACCTTTATTCAAACAAAATAAAATGTGTTAGAATCAATTTTACACATGTTTTAAATATTAAACCCTAACAGTTCTAAATTACTAGGAAACCCCAGCAGATACAAAATATTAAATAAATACCCCAAACAATGGGATAAAATATAAAAATGTTTAAAAAATGGCATAAACATCGTTTTTTGGCTGAAAAACAATGGGTTAAAGATGTTTTTCAATCTTGCTAAGATCATCGAGGGTTATCCGAAATGGGGTCTTAATAGATTTTTTGACACTATTGCCCAAAATCAGCTCGATCAACTCTGTTTTCGACAGTTTTGATTTGTCAGGTAGTCTTGTGCTAAACATGCAACATCATAGCCTTCAACAATACCACCAAAATAACCCATAAAATAATCTATTGAAGCAGGCTTGTGGTTGGATTTGAATAATATTGGCACCATATTGTGAATTGGTTCATCGGCAAGTTTATTATTTCTCGTGCTTAACCATGGACTAGCATTTAATTTTGAAAAATTTAAAGGTGGGTCTACCTTTCAAGCCTTATTTGGACTTAAGCCCACTAAAAAACTTTGTTATTAAAAATTATAAAAATTGAGGATGCGTCTCCCTAAATACACTTATAATGACTTGAGTTCTGAAAAAAAACTTATTTGAGTATAAGTTTATATTTAAACTTATATGTATGTACTTAAATTCACTTATTTTTTAAATCTCAAAATTACCACTAACGGTGTTAGTTTTGTCCAGTTATGGAAAGTCGCATAGGTTAGATCATTGATGTATATATGAAAACTCTTAATTGAGTTATATATAGAAATCGTTTATTAAATATTATGATAATTAACAAAAGTTTTATATGGAAGTTATATATTTTGATAATTATATATGAGAAGTTTGATGTGCGAATAAATTGTTAGTCTATTAAGTTAAAATCAAATCACAAAATTTCCTTACACATCAGTAATGTATAATATAGGGAGGCTGAATAATGCCAACAGAGTTCAATAATACGAATGTTAATATATAGTAACATTCATGTTACTATATGATTGAAGTTACAATTAGGGTCCTGTTACTATACTGACACTAATATTATTATAGTGACATGAATGTTACTGTACGAATGTTACAGTAACATCAAAAGGTTTGTGCTTAGCAACACATGGACTTTTATAAAATATAAGACAATAAGATTTTCACAGTAACATCTAACGAGTCCAAATTTGACTGGGCCGAACCCAACTTGAACGGACCGAGAAAGCCCAAAGAAGAGCCCAAATTACGGCACTAAATCGATACGGAGTATAAGGTCCAAGCCCATGGACCAAGGGGGCGACCACCCATGAGAGGCACCTTGGCCACGCCCAAGGGGGGTGCCTATGGAGGTTGGCCACGCCCAAGGGGGCGCCTATGGAGGCTGTCCACGCCCAAGTGGGCGCCGCCCATCGGGGCCCCTGCCTAGCCCTGGTCTCCTCCTCCTCCTTTGTCTCCTCACTCCATGAAGGCCTCCTTCGACTCAAGCCTATTCCAGCTCAAGGCCTCCTCCGATTCAAGCCTAGTCCAGCCCAGAACCTCCTCCGTCGGAATAGGGACACGAGGGAGAAAATATCGGGATACGCACCGGAGATCTAATCCTACCATAACTGTACCTACCAAAGTGGTAGAATCCTACCATAACTATACTTACTAAATTAGTGAACCTATATAATGTAAGTTCTCTCCACTTAGAGAGGCATCTTGTGATTTACACACACCACATCTCCGTGAGACCTCTACACCAAGCCTCTCTCCCTCTCTCCACCGAGAGCTTTGCCTCTCTACACCAAGTCTCTCTCCCTCAATACACTGTAACTCTCCGGAGTACCATTATTCATCAATAAAGAACACCAGGCCACCGCTGCCGTTCCCGAAAGTGGACGTAGGTCATCCGAGACCGAACCACTATAAATCCCTGTGTTGATTATCTGTTTACTGTTTTGATTCATTGATTACCATTGATTGCTCGTTAATTACTCGTTAATTACATCACTATTCATACTTTACTGTTGATCTTGCCAAAGACAATTTTGTGCATCATCAACATCAATTTTCGAAAGATTATAGTGAAAATACGACTGTAAACAAAATCAAAATCTATAACACTTTAATTTAGTACTAATGTATGAGTTCTCTTAAATCTTGGTTACAAGGTTAATGCCCACTTTGACAAAATTAAATCCCTAATTATTATTACTTTTTTACTATGTTACTATTTTTTTATGAGCATGTTACTATTTTTTTAGTGACCATGTCACTTTATTTGTTGAGGATGTTATTATTGATATTTTTTAAATATTAATATTTTGTCGCTGGAGTACAAAGTAAACTGAAAAATTAAATTGAAATTGTATTTTATGGAATGTAATGGGTTTGAAATTTGAATATGAACGGTTTTTGGTAAATTCCGGTTTCTTATTTTTTGAATAAGGAAACATTGTGACTTGAAAGATTCTAGCCGGATTTGAAGGCGACTATGAAAGAGATGTATATGACTAACTATTGTGTTTATATGTGAAAAATACATTCCTCAAATGTCGTTTATAACATTCTTATAGGGAAATGTTACAATAGTAAAATTGACAAAAAATGGACTTAAAACCAAATAAGTTTATCTCTAAATAAATCCATATAAGAAAACCGACCTCCAAATTTTCCTTAAAAATTAACCACTTATAGTAGCAATACGTTATTATAAGTGAGAACTGCATTTAAGGGAGCTGTAGTTGCCTTTTCAGAAAGCCCGATGGATGGCCTGTCCCAGAATGGCTTATTTGGCAACCCGTTTCATGATATCCACTACATGGGCCCTTAACTTATATCCCGGTCTGGACCAACAGTTTTACAGGACATGACATGGTCTGGTTCGGCCCATGGGTAGCGTCTATGGGCAATTCTGGGCATTGCCCCATGTTGAAGTGAAGAGAAAAGGTGCTCTAAGTATATATGCCCACTTAGTCCTGAGGTATGGTCTGAATGCTGTCATTTTTGGATTGAAAGCAAGAACCCGAAGTACTACTTTGGGATGGCCGTGGCCCATGGCCCGTCGGGCTGCACACCTAGCCCAGATATCTTAGGGGTTAGGGCAATTTTTGGGCTGTGGGTTTCACGTGGACATTGAAATTTAGCATTACATTCTTTGGGCCATGGCCTGGGCCGTAGGTCTTTGACTGCGGCCTGACTTGGAACAGTCTCTCTCTCTCTCTCACATCCCAGTCGAAATCAATTGGGATGTGGCCTCGAATTGGTAAGGGTGTGAATAACATAGTTGTAGTCTCTTCCAAAAACAAAGTTTACATTGATGTGTTTCAGGTATGGCTGGTAATGGGTCGCATCGAATTTCTCTTTTGTCATGTTTGAGTTGTGTCGTGTCAAAATTTATTCAACTTATATTCAATTTATTTAAAATTATGTATAGTCGGACTCCTATTATGTTGTGTTCATCAGATGTATAAGCAGTGCTTAGTTAATTCGGCTCTTATTCAGTGAAGTTCGTGTCAACTATTTATTTTGACATGTTTATCATTTTGAATCTGGTAATACTTTATACAAATTCACTACGTGAATTTGTATCAGCTTTGTTGGTTTTTATCTGAAATTGTCAAAACTAGTTTTGTATAAAGCATTCATACACCCAAGTATTTACATTTTGTCTGTTGATTTTTTTTTCTTTTTGAGTAAATATATTTTTCTTTGTTGTTCTTTATAATTTTTTATAAATTTAATTTATTGACTTAATCTACCGTTGTTATCCTATCGACAAACAAATCTCATTCAATATTGAAATCTATTGCCAATCAAAAAGGATAAGGTCATTTATGAATGTACCTTTGATTTCCAACAAGGAGTTTCTAAGGTCAATTCTTGCTTTTAAATACACGAGTTAATAAGGTCAGTGTTTTTTTAGTTTTAGAGGAAAAAAAAGTCTGGTCAATTTGGATCCAGACTTATTAGGCGGTTTTTTCATTAGTTTTTTGGGCAAAAATATTTTTTATCAACACAAAGGAAAAGTTAGAAAATGTGCTTATTCAAGAGTTTTCAAGAAAAAGTAAATTTTTTCGAAAAACACTCCAAACGGTTTCAGTAATTTTTTTAACTCCGACTTTTTCATTTCACTTTTCAAACTTCTGTTTCGCACTCAAAAAATCAACTTCAAACCCCTAAAATTGTATTGTTCTTTGTCTCATTTTTTAGAGTACTTAAAATAGTGATTAATCGTTACACGTAGAAAAAAGTTAATGTTTGCAAACCATTATAGTGGACGGAAAGGAATGGGTTCATTTAGTATCCTTTGATAATTGTAAATTGTAATGCATCCAAAAGAATCTATCAATTTACCCCTCAAATTCTACTTTATTAAATAAGAGCACTCTCCTTTTTGAATGGAAAGAGATGATATTGAGATTTGAATCATGAGGCTGACTCCATATCCCTAACCTCACATTCGTCACGAGATTGAAACACTAAAATTACATTTATGGTATGCAAGAGTTGAATTTCCAAAAAATAACAAGATTTGTGAACGGAAAAAATGACAACAATAGATAAAATATCGTGATGTTTTTACAAGGACGGAAAATGAGAATGGCAAAAAATTAGAAAGATTAACTTTTATTCTATTTTACCAAAATCTATTCTTCTAAAATTTGGAGAAAAAGTGTGTATGAAAGTTAGTTATGCGGGTTAAATGTATAATATATATCTTTATATCCTTAATATATACGTTTTTGAAATTAATACAGAATCAAATTTATCTATCAAACAACGTATTAGACCCGATTAAATAAATAATAATACAAAATAATATTTAATCCACTTATAATACGTTTACCAAACGAGCCCATTATATACACATTAATTTCATATGTTAATACAGTGGTAAAATATACATTTATATTTTTTCATCCTTTCATTTTTCCATTCACACTAGACACAAAAAAAAAAAAAAAAAATTCTCCTTACTTTTCATCACTCCTATCAAACACAAAAGAGGAAAAAAATGATTCCTCTTATAAATGATAAGAAAATATATCACTTCTAGTTTCTATCTTTTCATTCAGAAAAAATAAAGATATGTATTTTTTTTTTTAATTTCTTGATTGGCTATCATATGAATCTTTGCAAAATAAGGATTTTCGTACTTGTTTGTGTTAAAATCAACGTAAGGTGAATTTTTGGTTTATAAAAATATCTATGAGTGGTGGGCTTGTTTGAGACATAAAGATATTATAGTCAAGAGTTTCTAGTTCACAAGTTGTAGATGAGTTGAATATGAAGACGATATGATTAAAACATAAGTCTAGTCAATCAAAGTGACATTTTCTTTTGGTTTTGTACGTGTGCATTGACCCACTTGTGTTGCATTTTATTGTGTTTGAAGACGTGTTTGGACTAACATTCTTCTTTCTTAGTTTGTTTTCTGAAGTGTTTTTCACATTTTTTTTGTATTTTTTTGATAAAGCCAATTTGAGTGCTCTCATGATTGTGACCTTGTCTTCAATTAACAATTTAACATTGAACCAAAGTGTAACACTAGTAAAAAATCTGCATTTTGCACAGGGTCGATAATTCTTAACACGATTGTATATCCAATGATATACATATTTAAGTTCAAAAAAATTATAAATATAGATTATTAAGGATTAATAATGAATTCTAATATATTAGACACCTAATTTCGTTATCTTCAGTAAACTTACTAAAAAACTGTTTAGAATGATGAAAAAGTGAAGGGTGAAAAGTGAGAGAGATGAATAAAATATCATGTTTGGTTAAAAAAAAAAAAAGTTGAGGTATTCGTTTTCATTTCAACTTATAAAAATCTATCCCTCACAAGTAGGCGAAAAAGTGAAAGAAAAGTCAATTACGTTTGTTGGAATATTGACTCTTTACCTTTATACCCCTTAATATACAATGCATTCTATTCATATATTACATATTACAAATATTTTAACTTCATATCTTGGTACAATGATTTAATATGCGTGTATACTTTTTCCTTCCTTCCACTTTTTATCCATACCAAACATAAAAAAATCAGTCATTCATGCTTTATATCTCTCTTTCCAAGCACAAAGGAGGAAAATAAGTTTACTTTCAAGTGACAATGAAAAGTGTATCACTCTTACTGTATTTCCTTTCCTTTTTTCGTCTATCCCACCAAATGGATCGTGATATTTCCTTACCAGCAATGCTATAGGGACCTAATTAGAGGCCTAATCCAACATAGTCATTAGATTAGTTCTGAATTCCAATATTAAATGAAACTCACTTTAATCCAACAATTGCATTGAATTAGGTCTCATATTAGATTCAAATAACATTTTTTTTCCGTCACATGTAACCCTTTTGGGAGCTCCATCCATGTGAACTCATGAACTCATTATTTGAACTCATGAACTCTAAGTTCTAAAAACAAATTAAACTGTTATCTATTCAAAAAAACTTGAGTTATTAAAGAAGAGTGTAATATAAATATTTATGATAATGTCGTCAATAACATTGTGCTCGTGAACCTTATTAACAGAAAGTTCATGAGCATGAAGTCCCCGACATAGGCCCCCTTGCTTCTCCAAGCAGTTAAAACTTAAAACACATGGTTGCACGGTCACTGCTGGGATGTGACAGTGGAACAAACTCTCTGACCACAAGTAGTCCTCAATTATTTGGCATATCCAAGCTTTGGACCACACGATTTATAGCCTTGTCATCCA
The DNA here is from genome assembly GCA_951799425.1 of Ilex aquifolium. Lineage (NCBI taxonomy): Eukaryota > Viridiplantae > Streptophyta > Magnoliopsida > Aquifoliales > Aquifoliaceae > Ilex > Ilex aquifolium. Next base: position 57,274,504 of record OX637392.1, on the reverse strand, counting down.
TCAGTAACAAGCCAGACAACCTGTTTGTGGTTCTAATTCTACAAAAAAAGATAAGCTATGATATTTTTAATACCATATTGTAATTTGTCTTAGTCATCGATTTTGAATTAGATGATTACCACCTTTAATTAAAAAAATTGGTAGAATAATAAAATATAAAAATTTTAGACATATTACGTTTCTATTGAATAAAAAATAGAGGTACTGTAATGAAAAATGGTATTTCGGTAAAACAATAAGACTCTTACAATAATGTTTTGCATTCCAATCCTATCCGTACGACATAAAACCAGTTAAATTTTTTCAAGAAAGTTTACGAGTCTTATAGTCCATGAATGAAGGGCGGGTTAATAGCAATTTTTTGGACGACCAACTTCTTGAATTTCAACCCAATTAGAATAGAAGACTAAGGTGTTTATTGAAATCTAGTCCCACTGCTTTTTTGATGATATATATATTATAGATCACTAATGCTATTGGGACATAATTGAAGAACATAATTTGAGGACATAATGAGTTGTTACCAATGATATGATAGTGAAATGTATTAATGATGGGTCCCATTATTGCATTAATGAGTTCATTATCATCTCATTGGTGACAACTCATTATGTCCCCAAATTATGTCCATAAATTATGTCCCAATAGCATTGCTCTATTTTTAATACCGTACCGTAATTTGTCTTAGTCATCAATTTTGAATTAGATGATTACCACCACTGTAATTTAGACATATTACATTTCTATTGAATAAAAAATAGAGGTACTGTAATGAAAAATGGTATTAACAAACAATATGAAAACAAAAACATTCCGAATTTGACGCTACACATAGTTTAAGCGATAAGGAAACTTCGATGCAACACGCACTTTAAGCGATACAATTGTGATGACCACATTGTATGCTTCCCTACTTTCCAAGAAAGAAGCATTGGATGAGATTGTGAGTGGTTCCAAGATTTCATAACTTAAGAATATATTTCTGTAATAAATCTATCTAACTTAAGTCCAAGGGAGGGGTCACCCTCAATGGCTGAATCATGTGCCAAAGCTAGATGGCTGCACCAACAAACATTGAATACTCGGGGCGCTGATGTAAGTCATCACAACGTAATCGTATTCACGTGTTACACGATTGTCACTGCCTATATAAATGGGGATGAAGTAGATCTTAACTCATCTTTCATCACTCTCATCTCTACAATTACATACCTTTGCTACCATCTCTCTTCTCTATACTATACAACCATGTTGACTTGCACAAATGGAATGCCAAGTGATCAGCAAGTGCTACAGTTCCAGATGAAGGCTAAAATTAATAGTTCAAAGGATGAAAGCATTCAAAGGCGGTCGGCTAATTACAAGCCAAATATATGGAAATATGATTACATAGAATCTCTTACAAGTGAATACACTGTGAGATTCTACAACTCCCCACCACATTGCTATTAGTTAGTTTATAATGTATTCTAAATGTCCAAATTGCTACCTAAGTACTTATGTCATAAAAATATGCAAACATTTTACCTTTCTCTTATAATGCATGCAGGCAGACACATATAAACATGCAGAGAAGCTGAAAGAGGAAGTTAGGTTCACGTTCGTTGAAACAGTGGAGCCATTGGCTAAGTTAGAGCTTGTAGACAGCATTGGAAAACTAGGTCTGGCCACCCTTTTTGAGGAGGAAATCGAGGAAGCCCTAGACATGATAATGTGTCCTAACGACATAAATCTCACCATAGAAGAGGATCTCTATGCTACTGCACTACGCTTTAGGTTACTTAGGCAATATGGCTACAATGTTTCACAAGGTATAAACAACTCAACTCATGAATGAATGATTGTTATTTATAGCAATAGTAAACAAAAAAAAATGATTTTATTTTCAGTTCTTTATCCTAACATTTTAAATGCTATGTGAAATTCAGACATATTTATCAGATTCGTGGATGAGACGGGTAATTTTGTGCAAAGCACAAACACAAATGTCAAAGCAATGCTCGAGCTGTTTGAAGCATCACACCTTGCCTTAGAAGGTGAAAAAATAATGGACAAGGCCAGAATGTTTTCTACTGAAAATCTTAAGAGTGTCATTTCAAACTCGGACGTTTCGCTAGCCAAACAATTGAGCACTGCGTTGGAGCTTCCGTTGCACTGGAGATTGGAGTGGTATAATGTCACGAGACGCATCCATGAATATGGAAAAGTGGGTAACATCAACTCCAGTTTGCTCAAGCTGGCTAAGCTTCATTTCAACATGGTTCAAGCCACACACCAAAAAGATCTCAGGGAAATAATAAGGTAATAACTATTAAAGTTGTGAACATAAGATAAACAAGTGCATAGGGCTGGAAAATAACTATTTCGTGAATAGTTCGGACTTGGCTCAAGTAATTTTCATTCAAGTTTGTTCATTCATAAAAGAAACCGAGCAACATTTTGTGAGACATGCAGGTGGTGGAGAAATCTTGGGATAGCAGGAAATTTAAGCTTTTCAAGGGACCGAATAATCGAAGGTTACTTATTTGCTGTGGGAGTCAATTTTGAGCCTCAGTACAAACATTTCAGAAATTGGCTAGCCAAAGTCTGCAAGTTCATAATAACAATTGATGATGTTTACGATATTTACGGCTCACTACAAGAATTAGAGCTCTTCACAAAGGCAGTTGATAGGTAAGTCTTAGCAAGTTTACGACAATTAAAATCAGGGGCAACCCAACAGTATAGAAAAAAAAAAAAAGCATGGGCTTTAGGCCTAAAATTTTTAGAAAGTCACATAATTTTAGGTACATCACTAGCCCACAAAAAAAAAAAAAATCCATTAATTTTAAGTTTTATAAAAATGCCCCAAAATTTTTTTATTGCAATAATTTGAGCATATAATCCAATCCATAACATTAAAAACTTAGAAATTAAAAAAAAAATACTCAAAAGTCAACTCATATTTATTTCCACCCACCACTCTCTCTCTCTCTCTCTCCGGTAAAAAAAATAAAAAATAAAAGTTGAAATTAAACAATCTATCTCCCTCTTTGTGGTAAAAAAATAAAAACAAAAGTTGAAATCTCTTTCTCGACATCATTAACACATCCTTTTTTTTGTCTCCCTCTCACATAGAAAATTAAAAATAAATTAATTTTTAAAAAAAATAATACTAAAAATACAAAGGCCTCCATTTAATGTTTCTGCTTTAGGCCTCAAATTAGCTTGAGTCGCACCTGGTTAAAATTGTTTGTTTGTATACTTTCCAAAAAGCTAAACATAGGTTCTTCTCTACATTGGAACCATATGGCCCTTGTGCTCAATACTAAACTTGTTGAAGAGATGAAATACTACCAAGAAATGTTCATAATTCTAATGAACATCTCAATTTCAGGTGGGATTCTAAGGAAATTCAACAACTACCTGAGTGCATGAAGATTTGCTTCCAGGCTCTATATGATACCACAAATGAAATAACTTTTGAAATTCAGAAAGTTAAGGGTGGGAAATCAGTGTTATCCCATTTACGAAAAGCGGTAACTATTGTCTCATGATGTAAAATTATTATTCGTCTAGACCTCATTGTCATTGAATTGAAGTTCTTATTAAAACCAATGCTTCTTCTCAGTGGGCAGATTTTTGTAAAGCATTATTAGTTGAAGCGAAGTGGTACAACCAGGGCTATACACCATCACTCCAAGAGTACCTCGATAACGGGTGGATATCATCCGGTGGTTCTGTACTTTCTGTTCATGTTCTTTTCAGTGTTGCACATGAAATAACAGACGACGTTTTGGATTTTCTGAAGAATGGTGAAGATCTTGTGTATCATATTTCAATGATAATTCGACTTACCAATGACCAGGGAACTTCAGCGGTAATTACCCTTGTCTTAACTCTTTATTATAAAATTTTCTGGTTATACTAGGGAAATTGAAATAACGATTGACCATATGAATTTTAACAGGCAGAACTAGAGAGAGGTGATGCTCCTTCGTCAATCTTATGTTACATGCGAGAAGCAAATGTTTCTGAGGAGGTTGCGCGGGAGCACATTAGAAGCTTAATAACGAAGACATGGAAAAGCATTAACGACCAATGCATCCCAAAATCTCCATCTCTTGTACCATTTGCCAAATATATAACAAACATTGCACGAGTCTCGCATTTCATATACCAAAATGGAGATGGGTATGGTGTTCAAGACCGTGAGACTCGAGACCAGGTCGTGTCTTTGTTGATTGAACCGCTTGCACTCGACTAAACTAGCTCTGGTGGTTGTTATGAAAAAAAGTTCGAAAGGTTTTGTTTAGTCAAATCTAGTCTAGTTAAATAAATGTTTGTACTGTTAGAGCTAAATATTGTAGTAATCTGTTCCAAGGAGTTTAGATATTTGGCTATTGTAGTATTGCATACGTGAAATATAATATAAATATAATTTTTGGCACTAATATTGAAGCATCTGTTGTTGTATTCTAATTTTTGTAATATCTTGTAGGTTTTGCATAGCGAATAATTAACATTGATACCATAAGTTGGGAGATAGGAATTCAAGATAAGAAAAACAATAAAAACATGACATAAATATATAACATGGTTCAATACAGCACCGTACCTGCATCCACAGACCAAAAAATCAATATCGATGTATTATTCACTGAAAAATTGGTATAACTGATATATCCATGGTTTATTAGGACTCTTTCAATACGTTTCCTATTCCATTCAGGATTCTCACATTGATTGTCAAACAAACTTCTTTCATGATAATTAGAGAGTTTGGGTCAAATTCCAATATAGCTGTTTTTGTTTCTCAAATCTAACAAAATGTAACAAGTTTGTGAGTGATGCTCTTCCAAAATACTCTTTTGGGTAACCTAAAAATATAAACCAATTCAAAAACTAAAATTTTTCTAGAAATCTAATCCAACTAGGAAAAATAGTATTTTTTAGGGTAACATATATCATAGATCTGTGGCACAGTAGAGTAGTCGTACTCTTGCTTCCATTTTAAGAACTCTTCGTAATCTTCGTTGTTTATAGTCTACGACCAATACATGGTATACTTTAAGGGTAAAATGATAGTGTAGGAGTGAAGGCCTCAGTTTCTATGAAGGCAAGTTGTGCATTTTCTATTCATCTGTCAACAATCTTGTTTTCCATAATACTCTCTCATCAGAGAATATATTTACTTGACAAGATGATGCAGGAAATTGTTGAAACAATAATGAATCATAGATACCAATAATCCTGTTGGATTCTTGGAGATTTCTAATTGTGGATATTGATGGGCCAGGCCCAAGTGCCCAACTCATGTTATAAGCCCGATCCGAGTTTATAGCTCAATTCCAAGAGATCCAGTAAGTCCAGCCTAATGTGGTCAACCCGGTCAAGCTCATCAGGCTCAAGGAGCTACATCAGTAGGGAGCATGCAAGGTCAGGTCATCCAAAAGCCTCATCCTCGCCGCCTTGGAAAGAGCCAATCCCCACCTTATCCTTTGATCGAGTCCTATGGAGAGCACCATAACTGCCTCGCCCGTTGAGAAGAAGACGCCCCAATCCGTTATGACCATTAAATCGCCCCAACCCGTTATGACAACTAGATTAGATACCTAATTACTATCCGTTATGAGGCGACTATAAATTGTAAGCCCAGCCAGCACTTGAGGGCATCACACTCAATCGAGCACATCTCTCATCTCCCTCTCATAGCTTGTAACTCTTTGTTCTCCCTACACACCTAAGTTAATAAAATACTTGGCGACCCTAGCCATTCAAAGTGGACATATGTTACTTTGACCGAATCACTATAAACCTTGTCTTTTTTTTGTCTCTATCTCGTACTTATCAATTACTGCATTTTCACTGTTCAATTGACAGGTGGTGTACAAATTCAATTTGTGCATCATCAGTTTGGCGCCGTTTGTGGGAACCGAAAAAATTCTCACCTAAACACTTTCTTTGCTGAACCAATTGGATCACCACCAGATCCATGAATCAGCCTGAAGACAATCCAGCACAAGAGGAGGAGGTTGCTCCTCCACCTGCCAATCCCATCCCAAATGCACAGAAGATGCTGGACATAATGCAGCAACTTGTAGCCTAGAACCAGCAGATTCTGCAGCTAATGCTCGGGCAACAAGGAGGAGCGCAGCCTGGACCTCAAGTCAGAAGAGCTCCACGTCCTGGGCATCAAGGAGCTCCCCACCAAGGTGCTCCCCATCTAGGCGCCCACCTTGGAGTTCCCTTGGGCGCCCCACATAGGGGGGCCCACCATGAGGGGCCTCCACCTCTTCCTCCAGCTCCTACTTCCCATGGTGGAGACCCTCATCTCCAAAAGGATGAGGGTGAAAACCAAAGTATGGAGCATGAGAGTCATTTCCATGATAATTCTAGAGGGCCTCCTCTTCCTCCCAATCATTGGGACGAAAAAATTAAGGAGGTGCAAAATCAACAGGGTGATGTATTCAACGCCATAAAGGCACAAGGACCTGAAACAGTGGACTACCTTGTAAGGCGAACTGACACGTCTTTCAAACATGACGTGACGAACTACCCACTTCCTCATAAATTCAAGATGTCATCCGTCGAAACCTTTGACGATACGAAGGATCCATTGGACCACCTCGAAACTTATAAGACCTTGATGTAGCTACACAAGGTCCCCGATGAAATCATGTGCAAAGCGTTCCTAACCACCTTGAAGGGATCCGCTCGACAATGGTTCGCCAAGATCTCCCCTACCTCCATTGGCTCATTTGCTGAGCTGAGTAGGTCCTTCGTGTTGCATTTTATTGGAGGACGCCGCCACCAGAAGCCTGCCATTCACTGCACAACATAAAGTAGGATCTAGATGAGACCCTAAGAAACTACCTCACTCGTTTTAACGAGGAGATCCTTCAGGTCGAAGAGCTCGATGAAAAAGTCAGCATAACCGACTTCCTGGGAGGCCTCCGGTCATCGAGCTTCCTTTTCTCAGTGATGAAGCACCCACCGAAGAACATGCCAGAGCTACTAGCGAAGGTCCAGAAATACATGAATGCTGAGGACATTACAAGGGTCAGACGAGGTGAGTCCTCTAGAATTGGGAAGAAAAGGAAGGAAAGAGACAGGGATGACAAGAAGGAGAATAGTAACAAGCGCAGCAGGAAAGAGAGGATACCTGCCAAAGACCGGCTCGGTCCTGCTCCCTAGAGAGATCGACAAGCCTTCACCCTCCTCAATGCCGTTGTCGGGCACATCCTATTACAGATCTAGGATGACCCCGCAATAAAGTGGCCAGGGAGAATGAAGTCTCCCTCAAACCACAGGAACCCGAACAAATATTGTTGATTTCATCGTGACCATGGTCATGACACCGACAACTGTTATGACTTCAAAAGACAAATTGAGGAGCTCATTCAACGGGGTCACTTATGCCAGTATGTTGTCGGTAGGGGATAGGCGTCGCTACGACCTCGTAATCAGGAGGACCAATAACCCATCGGAGAAATTCACACCATCTCCGGAGGTATTGTAGGAGGAGGAGAATCCCTCTCCGCCATGAAAGCCCTACGCTAGAAAAGACGATTTGCGCCCATCCAAGGCGCCCAAGCACGAAAATAGCGAGGTCATATCCTTTTCAGACAAGGACTTATAAAGATTCTAGCACCCCTATGACGACCCTCTGGTGCTCACCATGACAGTCGTCAACTTCCAAGTGCGAAGAATTCTCGTGGACATCAGCAGCTCTACAGATATCTTGTCCGCAGAGGCTTATGACAAGCTCAACTTGGGCAGAGAAAGATTGCAACCTATCAGATCGCCCCTCATTGGGTTCTCAAGGGAGAAGGTATATCCCCTAGGGTCCATCACCTTGCCAGTCACTGCCAGTGCAGCACCCTGAAGCTCCACAGTCATGGTCAACTTCCTGGTGATAGACTGCCCTTCAACCTACAACATAATCCTAGGGCGACCTACTCTCAACACCCTGAGAACTGTGCCCTCCACCTACCATCTCATTCTCCGCTTTCCAACTCCGAATGGGGTAGGAGAGGTCCGAGGAGACCAGGTAGCTGCAAGAGAATGCTACGTCTTCTCCATGAAAACCAAGAAACCGCAAGAGGCCCTACAAGTGGAGGTCTTCGACCCAAGGGGTGATGCCACCATAGAAAGAGGAGAACCAGTCGAGGAGCTCACCCCAATGGTCTTAGATGAGGAGTGTCCAGATAGAAAAGTGTACATTGGTTCTTCCCTCTCTGAAGATCTAGTCCGCCAGCTTATAGATTTTTCGAGGCGTAACACGGATATTTTTGCATAGTCACATGAAGACCTTGAGGGCATCGACCTGGAGGTTGCCACACACCGCCTCAATATCGACCCCCATCATAAACCTGTTCGCCAAAAGCTAAAGGACGCCTCCACTGAAAGGGCCCAGGAGATGGACAAGAAGATGAGAAAATTGATAGGGAACGGGGCGGTCAGAGAAGTGGCATATCCTGAGTGGCTCTCAAATATGGTGATGGTGACTAAAGCTAATGGGAAGTGGCGCCTCTGCGTCGACTTTACTGAGCTCAACAAGGCGTGCCCAAAAGACAACTACCCACTACCACGAATTGACCTCCTCATCGACGCCACCGCTGGACATGAATTGCTCACCTTCCTGGATGCATATCCTGCGTATAACCAGATCAGCATGCACCCTCCAGACCAGGAGAAGACATTGTTCATCACTCCAAAGGGGACCTATTGCTACAGGGTCATTCCTTTTGGATAAAAGAATGCAGGAGCAACCTATCAATGGCTGGTGAACAAGATGTTCCAAGCCCAGATCGGGAAAACAATGGAGGTGTACGTGGACGACATGCTGGTGAAAAGTCTCGCCGCAACAGACCACATTGATCACCTCCAAGAAACTTTCAATGTTCTCAGGTCGTACGACATGAAGCTGAACCCTGAGAAGTACGCCTTTGGCATAGGGTCGGGAAAGTTCCTAGGCTTTATGGTCAACTAGAGAGGAATTAAGGCTAACCCCGACAAGATCAAGGTCATTCTCGATATGAAGTCACCCGCCTCAACCAAGGAGCTCCAGTGCCTAAATAGAAGAATTACAACACTCAATATGTTTGTTTTCAAGTCTGTAGACAAATGTCTTCCATTTTTCAAGATTCTCCGAAAAGCTTTCGAGTGGAGACCTAAGGCAGAGGAGGCCTTCCAAAAGCTTAAAACCTACTTGGCTACACCTCCTCTCCTTTCACACGCTGCACCGGGTGAAACTTTATATCTGTACCTTTCTGCTTCCCCATCGGCAGTAAGCTCCATCCTCGTCAGGAACAATGATGGAGTGCAAAAGCCAATTTATTACGTGAGCAGATCATACCGAGGAGTAGAAATCAGATATTCAGTGCTAGAAAAACTAGCGCTCATCCTCATCTCTGCAGCAATGCGCCTATGACATTATTTTCAGATTCACACCATTGTTGTGATCATAGACCAGCCTCTGAAGAGAGTCTTGGGAAAGCCGGATGTATCTAGGAGACTCCTTAAATGGGCAGTGGAGCTCGGCGAATTCAATATCAAGTACCAGCCAAGGGCAGCCACCAAAACACAAGCCTTGGTTGATTTTATTGCTGAGTTTACACTAGCAGAGGAGACTAGTGAGCCTTCCACACTTCAGACGTTGAGCCAGGACACACAAAATAACCTGACGCCAGACGAAGATATCCAGGCTCACTAGTCAGACATTCAAGTGCACCAGTCAAACATCCAAGTGCACCAGTCAAACATTCAAGTGCACCAGTCAGAAATTAAGGCGCACCAGCCAAACATCCAGGCATCCCAGTCAGACGTCCCAACACACTAGGCACCCAAAACAGGCCAAGCACCCAGGACAGGCGACCTGGCGCCCTGGACAGGCACCTAGGCGCCTAGCCCAGACGCCCTGACACTTCGTCCAAATGCCCAGGCCCAAGCCTGGCACCCAGACAACTCCTGGCGCTCAGCTTGGCGCCCAGTCAGCTCAGCCTAGCGCCCAGGCACTCCAGTCTAGCGCCCAGGCTCTCGTAGTGCTCTCCGAGCTCTCCTCTCTGCCACTCTGGAAGCTCTACGTGGACGGCTCCTAGATCAGTAAAGGAGGTGGAGCAGACCTGATCCTGATCAGCCCTGACGGCACTCCCATCAAGTATGTTGTGAAACTCCACTTCATTGCCTCTAACAATGACGCAGAATATGAAGCCCTCATATCTGGCCTAAGGTTGGCAATTGAAATGGAAGCCCAACACCTCATCACTCACAGCGACTCTCAGCTGATAGTCAACCAAGTGAAGGACAAGTTCGAAGCAAAGAGAACGAGAATGCAGGAGTACCTTGCCATGGTAAAAGCCTTGGTCGCGAAGTTCCAAAACTTCCAAATCAGCCATATCCCGAGGGAGGAGAACATGGCTGCGGATGCACTAGCCAGGCTTGCCTCATCCTCAGAAGCCTCACCAGGACCAACATTCATTGGCCACCAGTTCTAACCAAGCAAGTTAGACGTGGAAGCCACAAGCGTCAACTGTGCATCTGCCGAATCAAATTGGATGACCCCAATAAGGGCATACCTCCAGGAGGGTGAGTTGCCAGATGAACCCCTCGAGGCCAAGAAGCTCAGGATGAGAGCCTCCAAGTTTACCATCCTACAAGACACTTTGTACAAAAAAGGCTACCCCTTGCCATTACTGCAGTGTCTTTCGCCCAAAGAAGCTGACTATGCCTCCGGGAGATCCACGCAGGGGTTTGTGAAAATCACTCTGGAGGACGCTTCCTCGCCCACAAGGCGCTCATACAGGGCTACTTTTGGCCCAGCATGATAAGGGACGCCTAGGAGTTCGCCAAGAAGTGTTACAAGTGTCAGTGCTTTGCCATTGTACCTAGACAGCCGCCAGAAGAACTCACAGTCATCACAAGTTCGTGGCCCTTCTCCAAATGGGGCATCGACATCCTAGGCCCACTACCACTCAGCAGAGGACAATGCAAGTTCGTGGTGATAACGGTCGACTACTTCACCAAATGGGCAGAGGCTGAACCCCTAGTAAAGATAACAGACGCAAAGGTCAAAGATTTTATCTGGAAGAACCTGGTCTGTCTCTTCGGGATACCCCACGCCATTGTCAGCGACAACGCCAAGCAGTTCAACAACAAGCTCCTGAACTTTTTCTGATCCGACCTTCAAATAAAGCAGCCATATTTCAGCCCAGCGCACCTGCAAGCAAACAGACAAGCAGAGGTCATGGTGAGAACGGAGTTACGCAACCTAAAGACAAGGCTCGAAAGAGTGAAGGGTCTTTGGGTCGACGAACTCCCAGACGTATTATGGGCCTATCGAACCACACCAAGAACTCCAACTGGGGAAACCCCTTTCTCCCTCGCCTTTGGAATTAAGGCGGTCATCCCCGTGGAGATAGGGGTACACTTTCTAAGGGTCCAACACCACGACCCTATCACCAACGAGGAAGTACTCCACATCAACCTCGACTTGGTAGAGGAGGCAAGGGAGATGGCTATGATCCACAACGCAAAGTACAAGTGCCGCATGACGATGTACTACAATTCGAGGGTGAAGCCTCGTTCCTTCTAACCATGAGACTTGGTCCTCAAGAAAATGATCCTCGTCACAAAGGATTCACGAGAAGGAAAGCTGGGACCAAACCAATTGGACTCACCCCACTGACTATTCATTCGTGAAGGCTGCCTCACTGCCTTTCATTGGTGATTGTAATTAACCCTAAACCTAACCCTAGCCCCTCCTCCATGTCGTAACTACCAGCCCCCAACCCAGCCAAATCTATTGTTAAACCCATTAGGCACCCACCGCCTGAACTGCTACCCCACCGATTGCCCACTCCACTGCCCACCACACTTACTTCCACTATCAACAAACATCAAACCGACATCAAACTAAACCTACAAACACTGAACCCAGTGAACAACAACACCCATAGCCAATCTGGCTGCCGGTGATGACCCAACCGCCGGCCTAAACCCACCACCCGACCCTCCCGATGCACACACTTATACTAGTAGAGTTATCCACCACCCCACTGCCGGCGACTTACATCACGTTGACCCCGCGGGTTGCACTTATAAGCAAACTCAGCCCATCCCTCAACCTGCCAATCCCATCATCAAACCTGGTCCACTCCCCATAACTAATACCGTTCGCCAACCTCCTCAAGCTAAACACCAACCCAGTCGAAACCCAACACGACCTGGTGCTCCCAAACCAGCCATACCCACTACCAATAATTCTTGGACCCGACCACCCGGTTTCGTCCCGGACCTGACTCGACCACCCAAGTCATTCATAGATGTTTTGAGGGGATCCGCCACACCTGGCTCCGATGCCCCTACTCATCAAGTTCCCCGCCCCGTCACACAGTACAGGGGTGCCCCGGCGGTTGACTTTTCTTACGAGGAGATTGAGAGTCTCACAGCTCCTTTCAGGTTGGCCCTGGTGGGACAGTTTACCCGAGGTCGCCCTTCGATGGAAATGATCAGGAGATTCCTTCAGCTGATTGGATTGAGGGGGCAGGTCAGTGCTTCTTTGTTAGATAGCCGACACGTGCTCCTAATGTGTGACCTTGAGGAGGATTACACCCGTCTCTGGGTGAAGCAGGCTTGGTCAGTTTATGGCAGAGAGATGCGCATGTTCAAGTGTACTCCACAGTTTTGTTGTACTGAAGAGTCACCCATAGTTCCTATCTGGGTTTCATTCCCATATTTACCAGTCCACTTTGTGCGCTCCTAGGGTGCATTATTCTCGATAGCCTCAGCGATTGGGACGCCTTTATGAGTTGATCAGGCCACAGCGAGTTTGAGTCGACCTTCAGATGCCAGGGTGCTAGTGGAGTATGATGTCACATGGCGGCGGGTGCCTAAGATTAAGATAGGCAGACAGGAGACCGGATTTTGGCAGGATGTGCTTTACGAGAATGTACCACAGTATTGTACTGGGTGGAGGCATTTAGGTCATTCAGTAGAGACCTGCATCACCCACTCCCGGCCCCGGGAGGAGATCAGTGGAAACCGGCCACAACAGGTTCGAGGTGATGGCCAGCAGAGGACTAGACCACAGGAGAGTGCACTCATTCAGAGAGCCCTGGCCCTTACTGTTCCTCCTAAGAGTACTGATCAAGTTAGAGTATCCTCTGAGGGAGTGACAGATGTTGTTACTGTTGTTCCTACCCCTAGGGCCAGAGTTGCTACCGTTGTGGAGTCTGTTTCAGTTGCTCCTATCCAGCTTGTTGTTGAGCCACGTATTGTGGATGAGCCTGTGGTTGTGGTCATTTCGGATACTATCCCTGCTAGTGTTGTGCAGGAGTAAAGTTTGTGCCCCGATCCTTCAGTTGACACAGTTTTTGAGCTAGTCTGTGATGGACCTATGACTACCTCGGCCATTCGTCAGACTATTCATGAGCTTCGAGGGTTTAGAGTCCCCTGGTTGTGTCAATTTCTGAGGATACTAGTTTGAGACGTAGAGATAAGGGTGTTGGGACTTCGACTGATATTCCTCTCAATCCTAGATTATCTACTGGGGTTGAGAGTCACTCTACTGGAGATATATCATCTGATGAGTCCTTGGGTGGTGATGTTGGATCCTTTTCTGACCAGCATGAAGGTCTTTCTTAGCCTAGAGGAGCTTTAGTGACTTATAATGCTTCATAGTCCGATTGGCAGATCCTGTTGCATAGATCTCAGCGTAGGGGAGGTCGAGCAGGCAAAGAAGGTAGAGGTGGTAGGCCTGGCTGAGGGACGCTTAGTGTGGTTCTTCCACTCCTTTCTGATGATTAGTACCCTCATTTGGAACATCAGAAGGATTAGCCAGGCCTCTTCGATTAGAAGGCTCAGGAAGTTGATCCGCTCACACCACTTATCGATGTTCTGTATTTTGGAGCCTTTTATTGATCGAGATCGGTTGGAGTCTTTTCGGATTCGTTTGCACATGGAGCACAACTTTTGCTCTATTTCTGGGAAGATTTGGATCTTTTGGTCTTCCCCTTTTCGGTTGGAGGTTCTTCAGGATGATGGTCAGGTGGTTCACTACCAGGTGCAGCATTCTTCCTTACCGGATCCAGTTTTTGTTTCTTTTGTGTATGCCAGTTGCGTAGCTTCTGTTCGGCAGGGTTTGTGGGATGCTTTGACACAATTTGGGAGCACTCATGATGGTCCGTGGATAGTTGATGGGGATTTCAACGTTGTTGAGTCCCATTCTGAGATCCGGGGGGTCATACACAGTCTCAGTCTGCTATTGATGTCTTTTCCCTAGCTTTGTTGTCCAGTGGTTTAGAGGATGTTGGGTTTGAGGGTACTACGTTCACATAGACGAATGGACGTACTTGGAGGAGATTGGATAGAGTAGTGGTGAATGCTCAGTGGAGTTCTTTTTTTTTTTTTTATGTGTTTCGGGTTGCTCACCTGAACCGGACTTGTTCAGATCATTCACCACTGTTGATTTCTGGAGATCAGCGTCAGAGCAAAGGGCCGAGCCGGTTCAAGTTTCTTCACACTTGGACTAGGCACAGAGATTTTTTGGAGGTTGTGCGGCAGAGTTAGACCCTTCCTGTGTTCGCTTCGGGGATCTCTGTGTTTCAATCAAAACTTATTCAGTTGAAACAAACCCTGAAGGTCTGGAACAAGGAAGTGTTTAGCAATGTGTTTCAGCGAGTTCAGGAGGCTAAGGTCGAGGTTAGTAGGAGAGAGGTGGCACATGATCAGTCAGGGTCTCATTCAGATCGGGCTACCCTTCATCAGGTCAGGGTTGAGTTGCAGCAAGCTTTACAGTGTGAGGAGTCTTTTATAAGAGAGCAGTCCCGTGTCCGCTGGCTTCGAGAGGGGGATTCGAACACCCATTTCTTTTATGTTTCAGTGAGGAAGAAGCGGCATGTTCTTTCAGTCCATCGGATTCGGGGTGATGACGCATAGTGGATTACTGAGCCTGGGGCTATTGGTGCTTCGGCAGTTTCCTTTTTTCAAGGATTGTTCTCTGTGGGGGCTGGTCAGGTTGAGGTTGCAGATTTTTGACTATTTCAACTATTGTGACTGATGTAGATGATGTTGGGTTTTGTGCTATGCCGACTTTAGAGGAGGTGAGACAGGCCATGTTCTGTATTGATTCTGATAGTGCGCCGGGGCCGGATGGGTATTGCAGTCGCTTTTATCAGTTTTGCTGGGACATTGTGAGAGCAGATTTGCTAGCTGCAGTTCAGGATTACTTCCGAGGTTCTCCTATGCCACGCGGATTCATGAGTACGTTGGTGGTGCTTTTGCCCAAGAAGGAGTCACCTTCTACTTGGGCAGATTTTTGACCGATCAGTTTATGTAACGTGAGCAACAAGGTGATCACGAAGATCCTCGTTTCTCGTCTGTCATCCTTGTTGCCGCGTATCATATCACCGACGCAGAGTGGGTTTGTGTCGGGCCGAGTGTTGCAGGATAGTGTTCTTCTGGCTCAGGAGTTGGTTCGTGATTTGGGGAGAGGTTCCCGGGGTGGGAATGTCGTGCTGAAGCTTGATATGGCTAAGACATATGATAGGATGTCTTGGACATTCATCCTCTAGATGTTGCGGGCTTTTGGGTTCTCTGAGGGATGGACTTCTTTGGTTCGGCGGGCTATCTGGGGGCCGTGTTTTTCTGTGATGGTGAATGGGATCAGTTAGGGCTTTTTCCAGTCGCAGGGGGTGCTGCGGCAGGGTGACCCCCTTTCTCCTTGTTTGTTCATCTTTGTATGCTAGGTTTTCAGGGTTGGCTTATAGTACTGGAGTTGGGGTTTCGGTTTCACATTTGGCTTTTGCTGATGACATTATTATTTTTACTAATGGGTGCCGGTCGAGCTTGCAGCGAGTTATGAATTTCTTTCATCACTATGAGGCTGCCTCTAGCCAATTAGTTAGTCAAGCTAAGAGCAGTTTCTATATCAATTCGTGTGTCTCGCATTCTAGAGAGGTGATTGCACGACAGACCACTAGTTTTCAGAGGCGTGACCTTCCATTTATTTATCTGGGGTGCCCTATCTATTTGGGTCATCTCCGAATCTCACACTTTGATGAGATGATTCGGAAGGTGCGCGAGCGGATTTCTGGATGGGAGAATTGCTTGCTTTCCTTTGGAGGTAAGCTCACTTTGATTCGTCATGTGCTCGCGGCGATGCCTATTCACTTGTTTCATGTGCTAAGGCCTCCTGCGAATGTTTTTCACTAGTTAGAGAGGATGTTCACTCGTTTCTTATGGGGTGACACAGCTACCCACTAAAGGATTCACTGGTGTCACTGGGCTGAGGTATGTTACCTTGTAGAGGAGGGCGGCTTAGGGGTGCGTTCTTTTTCTGACTTAGCTGAGGGTTGTGAGGTAAAGCTATGGTGGAATTTTTGTGCTCAACAGTCACTTTGGTCCACTTTTATGAGGGTCAAGTACTGTAGGTCCACCCATCCTGGGCTAATTGAGTTTCGTTACCCTGCTTCACCTCTTTAAAGGAGGTTGTGTGGGATTCGACCGTGGTTGAGCCGACGATCAGATGGTTAGTACGGTCCGGTGAGATCAATTTATAGTATGATTGTTGGTTGGGGGATTACCCGTTGGCTTTAGTGTGTCCGAGGGCAGTTCCTGGGGTTCCTGTTTCTGCTTACTGGGCGGGTCGGCAGTGGGACAGAGGCCGATTGTTGGGGGTTTTGCCTTCTTCAATTATTGAGCAGATTGTGCAGATTCTGATTCCGGATCAGGGGGTTAATCAGATGAGGTGGAGTTTGTCTTTGGATGGGGATTTTTCCTTGAGGGTTGCTTGGACTGATATTCGGTGTATAGCTCCAGTTCAGGCTGGGTTTTCTTGTGTCTGGCAGAGGCATATTCCGACTCAGGTCTCCTTCTTTATGTAGCGGTTGTTTCATGGTTTCCTGGTCACAGATGATGGCTTACAGAGACGGGGTTTCCATGTAGTATCCCGGTGTGTGTGTGGTGGGACTGTTGAGACTCTTAGGCATCTTTTTTTGGATTGTCCGCTTGCAATTCAGGTGTGGGATCACTTTTATCGGATGTTTGCAATCAGATCTTGGCCGTTTCAGTCTCCTTATGCTTTAATGCTTCGTTGGCGGCGTTGTGCTCCTTTTGCAGGTCACGTGCGGGTACTGCTACCGTGCTTTATTCTGTGGCACATATGGAAGGCGCGTAATGCTTATAGATATGATGGTCGGGCCTTTTAGGTGCTCATTGTGGTTCAGAGGGTTATGACTGATATGCAGTTGATTGGACTTGCTTTTGGGTTTATTCCAAGTCAGTTGCGTCGGGATGAGTTGGTTGAGTTTGTGGGTTCTCTTAGAGTCTCGGTTCCTCGGCCTCGGCCTTTTCGCTTGGTTGCTTGGACGCGTCCTGTACCAGGTTGCCTAAAGATCAGTGTTGACGGTTGTTCTAAAGGCAATCCGGGGCTGTCTGCGGCAGGGAGTGTTATTCGGAACCACTAGGGTCTGGTTCTCAGGGCTTTTGGCTTGTTTCTGGGGCATTAGCCTATTCTGTATGCGGAGATGAAGGATGTTTGTGCTGGGTTGGAGTTGGCCGCAGATTTGGGATCTTCAAAGTTGGTAGTGGAGTTAGATTCAGCTACAGTGGTTTCTTGGGTTTATTCTCAAGGAACTGGGTGTTGGGTTTATGCTTACCTGCTTGCTCGGATTCGGCTTCTGTGTGCTTCTCTTTTTGCTCGCGTCTGTCACGTCCTGCGGGAGGCGAATCAGGCTGCCGACTTCATGGCTAATTGGGTTTGCTCTCAGCAGCTCAATCAGCGATTTCCTGATTCGTCATCCCTTCCTTCTGTGATTGCAGGCATCCTCGCCTTGGATGCTCGACAGACTCCTCACGTTCGTCGGTGAGTTTTTTATTTTCTTGTTCTGTGGAGAGTCCCCATTTTGTTTTCATGTTTTTGGTGGTG
The DNA here is from genome assembly GCA_951799425.1 of Ilex aquifolium. Classification (NCBI taxonomy): domain Eukaryota; kingdom Viridiplantae; phylum Streptophyta; class Magnoliopsida; order Aquifoliales; family Aquifoliaceae; genus Ilex; species Ilex aquifolium. The sequence continues at coordinate 57,256,596 of OX637392.1, read as the reverse complement.
AGACACCACATCGCTTTTGCTTTGATCCTTCCACTTTGTACTTCTGGAGGCTTGGCTCTATGTCCTCCTCCCTTGTACTTTTTTCCTTTTAGTTATATATACAGGTAGGGGTCCTGTCAAAACCCCCCACTCACACTGGATGGCTTTGAATAAAAAAAGTATATATATATATCGTAATCGATCGGTGGCACAGTAGAGTAGTCGTAGTCTTGCTTCATTTTAAGAACTCTTCGTAATCTTTGTTCTTTATAGTCTCTGACCAATATTGGCATACTTTAAGGCTAAAGTGATAGTGTAGGAGTGAAGGCCTCATTTTCTATGAAGGCAAGTTGTGCATTTGCAGTTCATCTGTCAATAGTTTAGATTTCTGTAATGTTCTCTCACCAGAGAACATATTTTCTTGACAACATGAGGCCAGAAACAATAATGAATCATAGATACCATTAATCCTGTTGAACTCTCGGAGATTTCTAATTGTGGATATCTTGATTTCGGTCTAATTGTCACCGCTCCAACATAAAGCCCTTTGGATTTCAATCAAGAAATGTGATGAGCCTTAATCTATGGAGTAAAGGGTTGGACCAATTTTTCTCATAAAGTAAAAAACGTGTACAAATAAAGGGATGACCCTTTCAAAAAACAACATGGGCGTTCCCAATAAGCATGTCAGAAAACAAATGATAAAACAGGCCATTAGATAAGAGATAAGAATCGTGGCCATGTTAGAACAAAGAACAGTTGGTAGGTAATTGATAGGTCTCAGTAGAGAGAATTCAGAAGCAAGTGGAGCCCTTGAGCCAAAACTTTCATCTAAATACCTCACCACAGACCCTTTACAATCAGAGAAATTTCTTTCATTGGGAGGTTCCATGTTTGCAGGAATTGTTGGTTCATTGGGGATGCTTTAAACTTCACCGAAGCAATATGGTCCCTAACTGTGTGCATAATATTCTGTAACAGATTGCTTTATCAGTCAATTTTTCGCTGAATATACGATTATTTCTCTCCCTCCAGAGATAGTAGACTGTAGCTGCAAGGTCAATTTTGATGACACCAGTATCAATGATTTTCCTTTCCAGTGACTGCTGGACCATAGTATCAATTCATGCCATGAACTAGGTTGTAATTGTATAAAACATGACTTCATAATATGGCTCCATAAACTGCTAGAGTAAGAACAAGCAAAAAATAGATGAGAGTGGCTTTCAGCAGACTAGTATGGGAGCTATTATCTTGCTTTATATTCATTATGAGAACTCTTTGTAATTTTCATATCTTTAGTGAGTTTTTGCCTCAAGCGTTTCTCCAATGGACATAACCATATGTCCATTAATGCTTGCTCTTAACAATCTCGTGGGAAGTCCTCATGAAGTCAGAGATCACAATAACCATCACACGGTGTTTTGATCACACTGAATAATTTCTCGCATATCTTGGCGAATGGCTAAATAGTCTCTCATAACATCAAGTGTTTGTATGATGCCAGCCATGCCATAGCATGTATTACAACTAGGCAAATACCAATTTCTAGTGCACCAGGCAAATAGCTGCCCCTCATATATCAATTGAATTATTGAAGCCCTCTGAACCATATATTTGTGAAGCATCTTTGAGAACAAGGCCAAAACAACACCTAATTCATATATCGGTCAGCAGCCACGTATGTTAGTCAAAATATTGAATCAATTTTATACGTTTGTATAGTCTTATTCTTCAATGAAAACCTTTTGTCTCTCGTGGAACAAAAAAACTTCGATACGACACGTAATTGAAGAGATACATGAGGAGGACCATCCCTAGTCATTTTTTTTCAAAAGGTCCCCTACTCCCTTCTTCTCAAGAAAGAAGGCAAATGATACCAAAATGTCATGTTATGATTAGGATGTTGATGCGGTTGTGTGTAGTTACTAAAGTCCAAGAAAAGAAGAGGGGGTCAACAACAAGACCCATAATGTGCCAAACACAGATGGCTACACCACCAAATGAGAATACTTCTGGTTCCTTCTATGTGATACCACTAACTTGTGGTCTCCTAATGGCTCAATTAATAATATTAGGTTTAAATATCGCTAAATTACGAGTAGGGGTGCTAGAACCCCCACCAGTTTGCATTAGCACTTGTTTGCATAAGCATATTCTTGTGTTACACGATTTCCATTGCCTATGTAAACAAGGACGAAGTATCTCCTAACGCATCTCTCATCTATAGAATCACATACCTTTGCTACAATCTTACCTCCATAGACGGAATACCAGGTGACCAGTAAGTGTTACAATGCCAGATAGATGAAAGATGAAATTAACAGTTGGAATGATCAATGCATTCAAAGGCGGTCGGCTAATTATAAGCCGAACATATGGAATATGATTTATAAGTCATGAAACTTGTCATGTCTCAGTTGTGTCATGTCAAAGTTTATTTAACTCATATCCATCCATTTAAAATTATGTATAGTCGAACTCGTGTAGTGTCATATTCGTTAGATGTATAAACTGTATTTGACAGATTCATCTCTTATTTAGCGGAGTTCGTGTCAACTATTTATTCTGACATATTTATCATTTGAACCTAGTAAAATTATACTCAAATTCACTACTTCTATGTCAATTTGTATCAAGTTTGTGTGTCATTTCCAGATTTGTCTCATCTCAAATTTTTTTCCCTTCATATTAGACATGTATATTTTGAAATAAAATGTAGACATATTTAATTGCGTCCACCTTACTATTATTTTCTGGTGATATCGATTTGAATAGACCCCTACTTAAATGATTGTTAACTTTCCGAACAATCTTCTTGAGATCTAATTTAAGGATCTAATGCATTGTGATATTAAGTCTAATAGTGAGTCTCAATATTTAATAAACTTCACTATCTATCCAATGATCCTAAATCATTTGGTATTCACCAATTAATTCTCTAATTAGGTACAACTAATATTATTTTTAACTTTTAGATATGTTTTAGACATATTTGAATAAGTTTTGAATATATTGAAGTTATTTTATAATTTTTTTAAATTGTAGGGTTATTTTGTTATTGTATAAAAATGTGTGTCGTTATGTAGTTAAACTATAGGATCATAAAGGAAATATTGTTACCACTATTTTATATATAAAATAAATATTATTGATAAGATTAATTTGTATCTCTTGCAAATAATAAAAACATATCAAGGTCAATTGTAAGTGACAATAATTAGTCTCATTCTTCATAAGAAGTTTTTAATTATTATTATTATTTTTTTGTTCTTGTTATGCATATAGATTTTTTATCTTCGATGTTGACTGAATTTTTAAGTACTAAATATAATTTTAATAAATATGAATTTATGAAATTTTACGGGCAATTTAAAAAAAAAAATTAAAATGTGCTAATGTGACCAACCTAAAACTTTTTCCTTGCTACGTCCCTAGGAGGAATTAACCTTTCTTCCATTTTGCCAACATCTATTTTTCTAAAATTTGGAGAAAAAGTGTGTATGGAAAGTTAGTTATGCGGGTTAAATGTATACTATTTACCTTTATATCCTTAATATATGTATATATTCTATTGATCTATTACATTTTATGTACATATTCATATCATATATTAATACAATGGTAAAATATGCATTTATATTTTTTCGTCCTTCCACTTTTCCATTGATACCAAACGAAAAATAAATAAAAAATCAATTCTCCTTACTTTACATACCTCCTACCAAACACAAAAGAGGCAAATAATGATTCCTCTCATAAATGGTAAGAAGTGTATCAATCGTATTTTCTATCCTTACATCTTTTCATCCACCTTACCAAACACACCAAACCAGTGTTGGACGAATTCATCTCTTGTTTTGCTATTATATGAATCTTTGTAAAATAAGGAATTTTCTTAGTTGTTAGTGTTAAAATCTAGGTAAGATGGATTTTTGGTTTATAAGAATATCTATGGGTGGTGGGCTTGTTCGAGACAAAAAGAAATTATAGTCATGAATTTCTAGTTCACAAGTTATATGAAGACGACATGATTAAAATATAAGTCTAGTTAATGTCGACATTGATACAATTAATTAAATAAATTAAATTAAAATTGATTACTATTCAGATATCCAAACACGACAGTGCACTACCTGTTTATCATTTTTACGTGATGCATGACACATAATGTGTGCAAAACTTTCAACAATTGCTTCTAAAAAATCTAGATGAAAACTGGTAGCCGTCAGAAAAAAACAACTAAAGTGACATTTTCCTTTGTTTTTTTTTTCTTGGTACTAATCAAAGATGCCTTTGACCCACATAGTCATTGTAAATTTGCGGTCCTGCGGTTACTTTTTTCGATCAAAGCTTTGGACCACACGATTTATAGCCTTATCATCCATCAGCTGGGGTGGAGCCAGAAATATTTACGAGTGAGGCAAAATATAACTGATACAAAAAAATATTTCGTCGAAATTGATACGAAAATATTTAGTTCAAGAATGACAAAAAAAGTAAGAATCAAGACAAAATTATTATGAAATAGTAAATTTAATTTTTATTTAGTCGAAACAAAATGATAATAAAAAGACACAAAATAATTTTTTTTAGTATATTTTAACCTAATTATATATTTCAATAAAATATAAAAAATTTTAAAATCTCTAAAATTTTGTATATGAATTAAATATAAATTAATTTTTCACTAATTTTCTATCAATGCGCACAATCACAAATCTAAAGTAAAATTATTCTTTATTTAGTTACAAAATTTAGTTGAGATCATTATCGATCTTATAGAGAAATTCCATATTCGAAATAGCTTGAAATATTTTTGGGTTATAATTTTTTGTCTTTTGTACACAATCGTATGTTATTAGGTTATAGACTATTATTACTAAAAAAATGACAAATGAAAACTAAAAATTGTTTTTAAAAAGTAACGAACATTGTGTTAGATAAAGAGAAATATTTTATTTTTGTCAATATACAAATAGATTAGGATAGTTACATTTGATTGACTCAATGCAAAACTAACATATTTATTTTAGAGAGTTAGTGGATCACTAATTTATTGAAAAAAAAAAAAAAAGACTAGAACCATTATTGAAATTTTTAAAAATTTTGGGGGGACAAATATAATATATAAAATAATTTTATAGATCCTCATCTAAGGTGGTGGTCCAAAAATGGGTGGGTTCGGGGGGGGGGGGGGGGGGGGGGAGTGCCCACCCTGGTCCCCATTTGGCTCCGCCCATGACCATCAGTAACAACCCAGACAACCTGTTTGTGGTTCTAATTCTACCAAAAAGATAAGCTATGATATTTTTAATACCGTACTGTAATTTGTCTTAGTCATCAATTTTGAATTAGATGATTACCACCACTGTAATTTAGACATATTACGTTTCTATTGAATAAAAAATAGAGGTACTGTAATGAAAAATGGTATTTCGGTAAGACAATAAGGCTCCTACAATAATATTTTCCATTCCGATCCTATCCGTATGACATAAAACCTGTTGAATTTTTTCAAGAAAGTTTACGAGTCTTATAGTCCATGAATGAAGGGCTGGTTAATAGCAATTTTTTGGACGACCGACTTCTTGAATTTCAACCCAATTAGAATAGAAGACTAAGGTGTTTATTGAAATCTAGTCCCACTGGTTTTTTGATGATATATATATTATAGATGCGTGGCAGAGTGAAGTAGTTACTCGCTTGTTTCCGTTTCAAGAACTCCTTATAATCTGCATTATTTATAGTGATACTATGCTTCGTCTCTGGATATAAACTTTCGAACCGAAATATTTGATCTTGTGTAGTCTGTATTTCCTATTTCGGTTTCCTTTTTATTTATGATGATTTGATTCATACCAAAACAACACCAAAATCCTAATGAATAATTATCGCTTTTGTTTGGTGTGATCATAAAAAATTTTAAAAATAATCGTGGTTTGAAGCACCATTAATAGTCACACCAAATAATTTTCTCATATATTGGACAAATAGCTAAATGATCTCTCATTAAAATCGTGGTTTTTGGCATGAGGCCATCAATGACATAGCATACAACACAACCGGGCAAATACAAATTGTGCATTTTCCCATTTCATACGAAAGAAGAAAAACGAGTGCCCGGTGCTACGTGTTTGACGTTTGGTTTGGTTGTGTGGTTTTGAGAGAACTTCTTAAATGTTTTTTCGTACAAATTTGTTTCACTTACACCTTAGGCTAAGATATATTTCAAGTGGTCCCGGCTAGTATATATGTCTAAATCAAGTGTGGGGATGCTAGCATCTGCAAAAGTTTGTGTAAACATATTCACGTGCTACACTATTGGGGTTGTTTGTATAGAAATGGACGAAGTAAACCTTAATTCAATTAATCTGTCATTGTTGATGATTTAGATGAAACGTGAGGGATTTTGCTAATTAAGTTGTCACATCATTAACTTAATAAAATTATGTTAAATTTTTTTGTCCCAATAATATTGATCTATTAATTTTTTTTACGCTAGATTTGAAGACCTATAAATCATTGCTCTCTTAAATCCTTCTCTGGTAGCAAAGGCAAAAAAAAACTTATTAACAAACAATATGAAAACAAAAACATTCCAAATTTGACGCAACACGTAATTTAAGTGATAAGGAAACTTCGATGCAACACGTACTTTAAGCGATACAATTGGAGATGACCACATTGTATGCTTCCCTACTTTCCAAGAAAGAAGCATTGGATGAGATTGTGAGTGGTTCCAAGATTTCATAACTTAAGAATATCTTTCTGTAATAAATCTATCTAACTTAAGTCCAAGGGAGGGGTCACCCTCAATGGCTGAATCATGTGCCAAAGCTAGATGGCTGCATCAACAAACACTGAATACTTCTATGTTATATCATTTCATTGTGGTCCCCTAATGGTCAAACAACCTCACTTTTAAATATCTCTAAATTAAGCTCGGGGCGCTGATGTAATCATCACAACGTAATCGTATTCACGTGTTACACGATTGTCACTGCCTATATAAACGGGGATGAAGTAGGTCTTAACTCATCTTTCATCACTCTCATCTCTACAATTACATACCTTTGCTACCATCTCTCTTCTCTATACTCTCCAACCATGCTGACTTGCACAAATGGAATGCCAAGTGATAAGCAAGTGCTACAGTTCCAGATGAAGGCTAAAATTAATAGTTCAAAGGATGAAAGCATTCAAAGGCGGTCGGCTAATTACAAGCCAAATATATGGAAATATGATTACATAGAGTCTCTTACAAGTGAATACACTGTGAGATTCTACAACTCCCCACCACATTGCTATTAGTTAGTTTATAATGTATTCTAAATGTCCAAATTGCTACCTAAGTACTTATGTCATAAAAATATGCAAACATTTTACCTTTCTCTTATAATGCATGCAGGCAGACACATATAAACATGCAGAGAAGCTGAAAGAGGAAGTTAGGTTCACGTTCGTTGAAACCGTGGAGCCATTGGCTAAGTTAGAGCTTGTAGACAGCATTGGAAAACTAGGTTTGGCCACCCTTTTTGAGGAGGAAATCGAGGAAGCCCTAGACATGATAATGTGTCTTAAGGACAACAATCTCACCATAGAAGAGGATCTCTATGCTACTGCACTACGCTTTAGGTTACTTAGGCAATATGGCTACAATGTTTCACAAGGTATAAACAACTCAACTCATGAATGAATGATTGTTATTTATAGCAATAATAAACAAAAAAAAAATGATTTTATTTTCAGTTCTTTATCCTAACATTTTAAATGCTATGTGAAATTCAGACATATTTATCAGATTCGTGGATGAGACGGGTAATTTTATGCAAAGCACAAACACAAATGTCGAAGCAATGCTCGAGCTGTTTGAAGCATCACACCTTGCCTTAGAAGGTGAAAAAATAATGGACAAGGCTAGAATATTTTCTACTGAAAATCTTAAGACTGTCATTTCAAACTCGGACGTTTCGCTAGCCAAACAATTGAGCACTGCGTTGGAGCTTCCGTTGCACTGGAGATTGGAGTGGTATAATGTCACGAGACACATCCATGAATATGGAAAAGTGGGTAACATCAACTCCAGTTTGCTCAAGCTGGCTAAGCTTCATTTCAACATGGTTCAAGCCACACACCAAAAAGATCTCAGGGAAATAATAAGGTAATAACTATTAAAGTTGTGAACATAAGATAAACAAATGCATAGGGCTGGAAAATAACTATTTCGTGAATAGTTCGGACTTGGCTCAAGTAATTTTCATTCAAGTTTGTTCATTCATAAAAGAAACCGAGCAACATTTTGTGAGACATGCAGGTGGTGGAGGAATCTTGGGATAGCAGGAAATTTAAGCTTTTCAAGGGACCGAATAATCGAAGGTTACTTATTTGCTGTGGGAGTCAATTTTGAGCCTCAGTACAAACATTTCAGAAATTGGCAAGCCAAAGTCTGCAAGTTCATAATAACAATTGATGATGTTTACGATATTTACGGCTCACTACAAGAATTAGAGCTCTTCACAAAGGCAGTTGATAGGTAAGTCTTAGCAAGTTTACGACAATTAAAATCAGGGGCAACCCAACAGTATAGAAAAAAAAAAAAGCATGGGCTTTAGGCCTCAAATTTTTAGAAAGTCACATAATTTTTATTGCAATAATTTGGGCATATAATCCAATCCATAACATTAAAAAGTTAGAAATTAAAAAAAAAATACTCAAAAGTCAACTCATATTTATTCCCACCCACCACTCTCTCTCTCTCTCTCTCTCCGGTAAAAAAAATAAAAAATAAAAGTTAAAATTAAACAATCTATCTCCCTCTTTGTGGTAAAAAAATAAAAACAAAAGTTGAAATTTCTTTCTCGACATCAGTAACACATCCTTTTTTTTGTCTCCCTCTCACATAGAAAATTAAAAATAAATTAATTTTTAAAAAAAATAATACTAAAAATAAAAAGGCCTTCATTTAATGTTTCTGTTTTAGGCCTCAAATTAGCTTGAGCCGCACCTGATTAAAATTGTTTGTTTGTATACTTTCCAAAAAGCTAAACATAGGTTCTTCTCTCCATTGGAACCATATGGCCCTTGTGCTCAATACTAAACTTGTTGCAGAGATGAAACACTACCAAGAAATGTTCATAATTCTAATGAACATCTCAATTTCAGGTGGGATTCTAAGGAAATTCAACAACTACCTGAGTGCATGAAGATTTGCTTCCAGGCTCTATATGATACCACAAATGAAATAGCCTTTGAAATTCAGAAAGTTAAGGGTGGGAAATCAGTGTTATCCCATTTACGAAAAGCGGTAACTATTGTCTCATGATGTAAAATTATTATTCGTCTAGATCTCATTGTCATTGAATTGAAGTTCTTATTAAAACCAATGCTTCTTCTTAGTGGGCAGATTTTTGTAAAGCATTATTAGTTGAAGCGAAGTGGTACAACCAGGGCTATACACCATCACTCCAAGAGTACCTCGATAACGGGTGGATATCATCCGCTGGTTCTGTACTTTCTGTTCATGTTCTTTTCGGTGTTGCACATGAAATAATAGACGACGTTTTGGATTTTCTGAAGAATGGTGAAGATCTTGTGTATCATATTTCAATGATAATTCGACTTACCAATGACCAGGGAACTTCAGCGGTAATTACCCTTGTCTTAACTCTTTATTATAAAATTTTCTGGTTATACTAGGGAAATTGAAATAACGATTGACCATATGAATTTTAACAGGCAGAACTAGAGAGAGGTGATGCTCCTTCCTCAATCTTATGTTACATGCGAGAAGCAAATGTTTCTGAGGAGGTTGCGCGAGAGCACATTAGAAGCTTAATAACGAAGACATGGAAAAGCATTAACGACCAATGCATCCCAAAATCTCCATCTCTTGTACCATTGGCCAAATATATAACAAACATTGCACGAGTCTCGCATTTCATATACCAAAATGGAGATGGGTATGATGTTCAAGACCGTGAGACTCGAGACCAGGTCGTGTCTTTGTTGATTGAACCGCTTGCACTCGACTAAACTAGCTCTGGTGGTTGTTATGAAAAAAAGTTCGAAAGGTTTTGTTTAGTCAAATCTAGTCTAGTTAAATAAATGTTTGTACTGTTAGAGCAAAATATTGTAGTAATTTGTTCCAAGGAGTTTAGATATTTGGCTATTGTAGTATTGCATACCTGAAATATAATATAAATATAATTTTTGGCACTAATATTGAAGCATCTGTTGTTGTATTCTAATTTTTGTAATATCTTGTAGGTTTTGCACAGCGAATAATTAACATTGATACCATAAGTTGGGAGATAGGAATTCAAGATAGGAAAAACAATAAAAACATGACATAAATATATAACATGGTTCAATACAGCACCGTACCTGCATCCACAGACCAAAAAATCAACATCAATGTATTATTCACTGAAAAATTGGTATAACTGATATATCCATGGTTTATTAGGACTCTTTCAATACGTTTCATATTCCATTCAGGATTCTCACATTGATTATCAAACAAACTTCTTTCATGATAATTAGAGAGTTTGGGTCAAATTCCAATATAGCTGTTTTTGTTTCTCAAATCTAACAAAATGTAACAAGTTTGTGAGTGATGCTCTTCCAAAATACTCTTTTGGGTAACCTAAAAATATAAACCAATTGAGAAACTAAAATTTTTCTAGAAATCTAATCCAACTAGGAAAAATAGTATTTTTTAGGGTAACATTTATCATAGATCTGTGGCACAGTAGAGTAGTCGTACTCTTGCTTCCATTTTAAGAACTCTTCGTAATCTTCGTTGTTTATAGTCTACGACCAATACATGGTATACTTTAAGGGTAAAATGATAGTGTAGGAGTGAAGGCCTCAGTTTCTGTGAAGGCAAGTTGTGCATTTTCTATTCATCTGTCAACAATCTTGTTTTCCATAATACTCTCTCAACAGAGAATATATTTACTTGACAAGATGATGCAGGAAATTTTTGAAACAATAATGAATCATAGATACCAATAATCCTGTTGGATTCTTGGAGATTTCTAATTGTGGATACTGATGGGCCAGGCCCAAGTGCCCAACTCATGTTATAAGCCCGATCCGAGTTTATAGCCCAATTCCAAGAGATCCAGTAAGTCTAGTCTAATGTGGTCAACCCGGTTAAGTTCATCAGGCTCAAGGAGCTACATCAGTAGGGAGCATACAAGGTCAGGTCATCCAAGAGCCTCATCCTCGCCGCCTTGGAAAGAGCCAATTCCCACCTTATCCTTTGATTGAGTCCTATGAATAGCACCATAACTGCCTCGCCCGTTGAGAAGAAGACGCCCCAATCCGTTATGACCATTAAATCGCCCCAATCCGTTATGACAGCTAGATTAGCTACCTAATTACTATCCGTTATGAGGCGACTATAAATTATAAGCCCAGCCAGCACTTGGGGGCATCACACTCAATCGAGCACATTTCTCATCTCCCTCCCATAGCTTGTAACTCTCTCTTCTCCCTACACACCTGAGTTAATAAAATACTCGGCGACCCTAGCCATTCAAAGTGGACATATGTCACTTTGACCGAACCACTATAAACCTTGTCTTTTTTTTGTCTCTATCTCGTACTTATCAATTACTGCATTTTCACTGTTCAATTGACAGGTGGTGTACAAATCCAATTTGTGCATCATCAGTTTGGCGCCGTTTGTGGGAACCAAAAAAATTCTCACCTAAACACTTTCTTTGCTGAACCAATTGGATCACCACCAGATCCATGAATCAACCTAAAGACAATCCAGCACAAGAGGAGGAGGTTGCTCCTCCACCTGCCAATCCCGTCCCAAATGCACAGCAAATGCTGGACATAATGCAGCAACTTGTAGCCTAGAACCAGCAGATTCTGCAGCTAATGCTCGGGCAACAAGGAGGAGCGCTGCTTGGACCTCAAGTCAGAGGAGCTCCACGTCCTGGGCATCAAGGAGCTCCCCACCAAGGCGCTCCCCATCTGGGCGCCCACCTTGGAGTTCCCTTGGGCACCCCACACAGGGGGGCCCACCATGAGGGGCCTCCACCTCTTCCTCCAGCTCCTACTTCCCATGGTGGAGACCCTCATCTCCAAAAGGATGGGGGTGAAAACCAAAGTATGGAGCATGAGAGTCATTTCCATGATAATTCTAGAGGGCCTCCTCTTCCTCCCAATCATTGGGACGAAAAAATTAAGGAGGTGCAAAATCAACAGGATGATGTATTCAACGCCATAAAGGCACAAGGACCTGAAACAGTGGACTATATTGTAAGGCGAACTGACACGTCTTTCAAACCTGATGTGACAAACTACCCAATTCCTCATAAATTCAAGATGCCATCCGTCGAAACCTTTGATGATATGAAGGATCCACTGGACCACCTCGAAACTTATAAGACCTTGATGTAGCTGCACAAGGTCCCTGATGAAATCATGTGCAAAGCGTTCCTAACCACCTTGAAGGGATCCGCTAGACAATGGTTCGCCAAGATCTCCCCTACCTCCATTGGCTCATTTGCTGAGCTGAGCAGGTCCTTCGTGTCGCATTTTATTGGAGGACGCCTCCACCAAAAGCCTGCCATCCACCTGCACAGCATAAAGTAGGATCTAGATGAGACCCTGAGAAGCTACCTCACTCGTTTTAACGAGGAGATCCTTCAGGTCGAAGAGCTCGATGAAAAAGTCAGCATAATCGGCTTCCTGGGAGGCCTCCGGTCATCGAGCTTCCTTTTCTCAGTGATGAAGCACCCACCGCAGAGCATGCCAGAGCTGCTAGCGAAGGTCCAGAAATACATGAATGTTGAGGACATTACAAGGGCCAGACGAGGTGAGTCATCTAGAACTGGGAAGAAAAGGAAGGAAAGAGACAGGGATGACAAGAAGGAGAATAGTAACAAGCGCAGCAGGAAAGAGAGGATACCTGCCAAAGACCGGCTCGGTCCTACTCCCTATAGAGATCGACAAGCCTTCACCCTCCTCAATGCCGTTGTCGTGCACATCCTATTACAGATCTAGGATGACCTCGCAATAAAGTGGCCAGGGAGAATGAAGTCTCCCTCAAATCACAGGAACCCGAATAAATATTGTTGATTTCATCGCGACCATGGTCATGAAACCGACAATTGTTATGACTTCAAAAGACAAATTGAGGAGCTCATTCAACGGGGTCACTTATGCCAGTATGTTGTCGGTAGGGGATAGGCGCCGCTACCACCTCGTAATCAGGAAGACCAATAACCCATCGGAGAAATTCACACCATCTCCGGAGGGCTTGTAGGAGGAGGAGAATCCCTCTCTGCCATGAAAGCCCTACGCTAGAAAAGCGAGGCACACCGACGATTTGCGCCCATCCAAGGCGCCCAAGCACGAAAATAGCGAGGTCATATCCTTTTCAGACAAGGACTTATAAAGAGTCTAGCACCCCTATGACGACCCTCTGGTGCTCACCATGACAGTCGTCAACTTCCAGGTGCGAAGAATTCTCGTGGACAGCAGCAGCTCTGCGGATATCTTGTTCGCAGAGGCTTATGACAAGCTCAACTTGGGCAGAGAAAGATTGCAACCTATCAGGTCACCCCTCATTGGGTTCTCAAGGGAGAAGGTATATCCCCTAGGGTCCATCACCTTGCCAGTCACTGCCAGTGCAGCACCCCGAAGCTCCACAGTCATGGTCAACTTCCTGGTGATAGACTGCCCTTCAGCCTACAACATAATCCTAGGGCGACCTGCTCTCAACACCCTGAGAACTGTGCCCTCCACCTACCATCTCATTCTCCGCTTTCCAACTCCGAATGGGGTAGGAGAGGTCCGAGGAGACCAGGTAGCTGCAAGAGAATGCTACGTCTCCTCCATGAAAACCAAGAAACCGCAAGAGGCCCTACAAGTGGAGGTCTTCGACCCAAGGGGTGATGCCACCATAGAAAGAGGAGAACCAGTCGAGGAGCTCACCCCAGTGGTCTTAGATGAGGAGTGTCCAAATATAAGAGTGTACATTGGTTCTTCCCTCTCTGAAGATCTAGTCCGCCAGCTTATAGATTTTTTGAGGCGTAACATGGATATTTTTGCATAGTCACATGAAGACCTTGAGGGCATCGACCCGGAGGTTGTCACACACCGCCTCAATGTCGACCCCCATCACAAACCTGTTCGCCAAAGCTAAAGGACGCCTCCACTGAAAGGGCCCAGGAGATGGACAAGAAGATGAGAAAATTGATAGGGAACGGGGCGGTCAGAGAAGTGGCATATCCTGAGTGGCTCTCAAATATGGTGATGGTGACTAAAGCTAATGGGAAGTGGCGCCTCTGCGTCGACTTTACTGAGCTCAACAAGGCGTGCCCAAAAGACAACTACCCACTACCACGAATTGACCTCCTCATCGACGCCTCTGCAGGACATGAATTGCTCACCTTCCTGGATGCAAATTCTGCGTATAACCAGATCAGCATGCACCCTCCACACAATGAGAAGACATTGTTCATCACTCCAAAGGGGACCTATTGCTGCAGGGTCATTCCTTTTGGATAAAAGAATGCAGGAGCAACCTATCAATGGCTGGTGAACAAAATGTTCCAAGCGCAGATCGGGAAAACAATGGAGGTGTACGTGGACGACATGCTGGTGAAAAGTCTCGCCGCAGCAGACCACATTGATCACCTCCAAGAAACTTTCAATGTTCTCAGGTCGTACAACATGAAGCTGAACCCTGAGAAGTACGCCTTTGGCATAGGGTCGGGAAAGTTCCTAGGCTTTATGGTCAACCAGAGACGAATTGAGGCTAACCCCGACAAGATCAAGACCATCCTCGATATGAAGTCACCCGCCTCAACCAAGGAGCTCCAGCGCCTAAATAGGAGAATTACAACACTCAATATGTTTGTTTTCAAGTCTGTAGACAAAATGTCTTCCTTTCTTCAAGATTCTCCGAAAAGCTTTCGAGTGGAGACCTGTGGCAGAGGAAGCCTTCCAAAAGCTTAAAACCTACTTGGCTACACCTCCTCTCCTTTCACACGCTGCACCGGGTGAAACTTTATATCTGTACCTTTCTGTTTCCCCATCGGCAGTAAGCTCCATCCTCTTCAGGAACAATGATGGAGTGCAAAAACCAATCTATTACGTGAGCAGAGCATACCAAGGAGTAGAAATCAGATATTCAGCATTAGAAAAACTAGCGCTCATCCTCATCTCTGCAGCAAGGCGCCTATGACATTATTTTCAGAGTCACACCATTGTTGTGATCATAGACCAGCCTCTGAAGAGAGTCTTGGGAAAGCCGAATGTATCTAGGAGACTCCTTAAATGGGCAGTGGAGCTCGGCGAATTCGATATCAAGTACCAAACCAAGGGCAGCCACCAAAACACAAGCCTTGGTAGATTTTATTGCTGAGTTTACACTAGCAGAGGAGACTAGTGAGCCTTCCACACTTCAGACGTTGAGCCCGGACACACAAAATAACCTGACGCCAGACGATGATATCTAGGCTCACTAGTCAGACATTCAAGTGCACCAGTCAAACATCCAAGTGCACCAGTCAAACATTCAAGTGCACCAGTCAGACATTCAGGCGCACCAGCCAAACATCCAGGCATCCCAGTCAGACGTCCCAACACACTGGGCACCCAAAACAGGCCAAGCACCCAGGACAGGCGACCTGACGCCCTGGACAGGCACCTAGGCGCCTAGCCCAGACGCCCAGACACTTCATCCAAACGCCCAGGCCCAAGCCTGGCACCCAGACAACTCCTGGCGCCCAGCTTGGCGCCCAGCCAGCTCAGCCTGGCGCCCAGGCACTCCATTCTAGCGCCCAGGCTCCCGTAGTGCTGTCCGAGCTCTCCTCTCTGCCACTCTGGAAGCTCTAGGTGGACGGCTCCTCGACTAGTAAAGGAGGTGGAGCAGACCTGATCCTGATCAGCCCTGACGGCACTCCCATCAAGTATGTTGTGAAGCTCCACTTCATTGCCTCTAACAATGACGCAGAATATGAAGCCCTCATATCTGGCCTAAGATTGGCAATTGAAATGGAAGCCCAACACCTCATCACTCACAGCGACTCTCAGCTGATAGTCAACCAAGTGAAGGGCAAGTTCGAAGCAAAGAGAACGAGAATGCAGGAGTACCTTGCCATGGTAAAAGCCTTGGTCGCGAAGTTCCAAAACTACCAAATCAGCCATATCCCGAGGGAGGAGAACATGGCTGCGGATGCACTAGCCAGGCTTGCCTCATCCTCAGAAGCCTCACCAGGACCAACATTCATTGGCCACCAGTTCTAACCAAGCAAGTTAGACGTGGAAGCCACAAGCGTCAACTGTGCATCTGCCGAATCAAATTGGATGACCCCAATAAGGGCATACCTTTAGGAGGGTGAGTTGCCAGATGAACCCCTCGAGGCCAGGAAGCTCAGGATGAGAGCCTCTAATTTTACCATCCTACAAGACACTCTGTACAAAAAAGGCTACCCATTGCCATTACTGCAGTGTCTTTCGCCCAAAGAAGTTGACTATGCCTCCGGGAGATCCACGCAGGGGTTTGTGAAAATCACTCTGGAGGACGCTTCCTCGCCCACAAGGCGCTCATACAGGGCTACTTTTGGCCCAGCATGATAAGGGACACCTAGGAGTTCGCCAAGAAGTGTGACAAGTGTCAGTGCTTTGCCATTGTGCCTAGACAGCCGCCAGAAGAACTCACAGTCATCACAAGTTCGTGGCCCTTCTCCAAATGGGGCATCGACATCCTAGGCCCACTACCACTTAGCAGAGGACAATGCAAGTTCGTGGTGATAGCGGTCGACTACTTCACCAAATGGGCAGAGGCTGAACCCCTAGTAAAGATAACAGACGCAAAGGTCAAAGATTTTATTTGGAAGAACCTGGTCTGTCTCTTCGGGATACCCCACGCCATTGTCAGCGACAACGCCAAACAATTCAACAACAAGCTCCTGAACTCTTTCTGATCCGACCTTCAAATAAAGCAGCCACATTTCAGCCCAGCGCACCCGCAGACAAACAGACAAGCAG